>JAGFZM010000125.1:37856-160714 GCA_017657215.1 Limnothrissa miodon | reverse complement strand
TGTGTGTGTGTGTGTGTGTGTGTGTGTGTGTGTGTGTGTGTGTGTGTTTGCACTCACATAAAGTAATGTCAAAATCCAGATGGATTCTCACACATACAATATAGATAAATATTAAAGTTCTGGAGATCTGATCCTGCTAACTTAAATGCACCCCAAACATGAATAATTAAAGAAAGCTTTTCCAAGATCCAATGTCACTACAATCTCTGGTTTGTAAATTACATAGTACTTACAAAATGTAGAGAATCACGAAAAAGTCTGCGTTGTCGCCCCAGCAACGGCTGGTCCTGAAAGAGGAAAAGGCTTGCATATCGTAAAACACAAGTTGCTGGATGTTTAGGAGCCAAGGTCACATACTGTAATCTATCTTTAGTTACAGCAAGGTCTCCTTCAGTTTGGACCTGCATGTCAAAACTCTTTAGCTGAACTAAAAACAGCCCGGACTGGTTAGGTTTTTCAATCAGTCAGGAATGAAAGTGTGTAGACTTAGGCCTTCTATACAAAAATACATACATAAGACAGAATACTCTGTGTGTATTTCACACACACACACACACACACACACACACACACACACACACACACATTTTTATCTTATGCATTTAACAAAAAAGGTCGACAGCAAAGCTATGTATAAGTAATCGTTACGTCATTTCTAATGAAATATTATAATATTTAACTAAACAGCATAGGCTAATGTATTAAACTCGTCTCAAGGAAAAGCTCCCACGTTCAAGTGCATGCGATTGATTTCATCTTGTGTTGAAGGGTCGCCATAACAATCAGGATTACATCTGCTCTGAAGACGCCCTCTTGTGGACTTCAACCGCATACTATGTGTAACACGACTGGAAGATTTTGTTGTGCATAGTGCATATTGGTACGATCTGCTTCGGGTTGTTTATAAATAGCCTACAAGCTTCATGGAACTTGAGACTTGGAATGCAGTTTTTCTAACTGGACGCTGAACAAGAACATCTCATTGGCCATAGCAGCATTACAATAAAAACAATACCTAAAGTTCCTCTATTTTTCGTTAAAAATCACCAAATGGAAATAGAGAAATGTATTTAATTTAGTGTTCCACAATAAATAATTGTCAAACGATATCCAGAAAGCTTCCAAACTCTCACAAAAGCCATATCGGGTGTAAATGCAATCAGAACAGTGGGATGACCGGAGCGCTCTGCAAGCCACGTTACCCAAGACGGCCTCAGTCATAACAAATCTGGGAGAGGTCCCATGATGGACAGCTGGTTTACAGCCGACGTCAGGCATTAACAGATTTGATCCGTACTGGAGGAGGAGTGCTGGGAGCCACGGTCGAGAGGGAGCCGTGGGTGGCGGGCGTCTCACGCCAGCAGCCTGCCGTGATTCATGGTTTGGGGAGGATTTCCAGCCTCACTTCCGCAGATTTACTGCGCCCTACGTGTGCAGTGTGCATGTGCGCAGAAACACTGTACGACGCTATGTCTGTCTGTGTCTGCGTGTGTGTTGTGAGAGGTAGGCTAATAGGGATGGCTTTACACATCACTCCCCAACCACTTCACACACTACAATCAGAGGCTGTGACGGCCTTGAACAGGAAAAGGAAACGGTCGTTTAAAAAACGTGGGTGATACTTTATAGACTATGAAATTCACTTACAACTTAAAGAGGAACACGGGCTCAGAATAAATATTTGTTAATGTTTCAGGGGCCAACGGAGTCAGAGGGCTGAAAATGGTCTTGGAAAGATGGAGTGGAGGATAAGAAACCGATACACCACAAGCCCCAACACTTCTGATTGCAACGATTTCTGTTGACCCCAGGAAGGCCACAGTGTTGGCAGCTGCCGCAAACTAATCTTCCGTTGCTAAGTGATTAATTGAATGTGAGAGCTTATGTATTTTTGTAATGAGCTGACAGCATATTTCCACTCCTTGCCCAAAAGGTTACCCTAATCAACATGGTCACGCTGTTTCTCTCGGAATGACAGCTCCGCGGCAACAGCATGACAAAACGCCGAGCAGTGCTGCTTGCTGCAGATGTCAGCTCTTGAGAGGCCCGACTGTTTCAGCGCGAAAAAAAACTCTGAAGGACCCTTGGCACTGAATCAGCGGCAGTCTAAAGCATTTCCCCAGAAATAGAAATTAATAGTTTGCCTTCATTCCTGTCCCGGGATGAAACCTGGATTCATAATGGTGTGTGTATTGCATGTCATTCTCTCTTTGAAGGCATACAGGCGCATTTCACTGCGACAGTAATGCGAGAAGGTTGTTATTGCTTGTGGGATTACAGACGCTAAAACTGTAGAAACGTATCGCCGGGGTGAAAACAACAGCACAAGGTGGATTCTGTCTTTTAAATCTGTAACACTATCTGATGGCCTGCTTGCACGGGAAATAGCCTGTAGTTTACCCGCAGCATGTATATTGCTCCAAGCATCTGAAAGGCTAGCGGTAGGCCTACATCGTTTCAGGGCCAACAAAAAGCCGCAAATGCTTCCCCCTCGCGGTGTGACCTCCTGGAGAAGGCAACACAGGAGAGATTATTTTAGATTGCGCGCGGAGGTGTTCCATTTAAAACGCCAGCACAATTTAGTTCGGTCTTTGGTGATTGTATTTTGAACTTCCCTAGACCTCTTTACCCATAACAAATTCCAAGTTTGTGTCAAGGTTGAACTCGGTGCTGAAGTGGACATAGGCACTGAGTACTGAAGGGCTGTGAAGTCTCATTTCTTCTTTGCTACGTTAAAAACAAAATCCATTTATGGAGATGCACCACAGAGCATGCACGGTATCTCCTACTCCCTGGTGTTTTGATCAAAGTCATCAAGGTCACTTCATTTCCTCTCTTCTACACAGCCTGTGACAAATCACCCAAATGTTTTGAAGGGTTTCCCAGGGTCACCTCTGTGCATCTGCTCTGCACACACACACGCACACACACACACACACACACACACATATTGTCTGCTCATAACAATATGTAATGTAATCAAAGTTTAAGTGCTTTATACAACCAATCAGTCTGCAACAATCTGAGAATGAGGGAGAGAAAGACGAAGGCAAAAGAAGAGTTGAAGGCCCCCAGCCTTCTCCAGCCGTGTGTTAGTCATCAGACTCCTTGGATTCGTTGTTTGGATTGCTGTGTTTGTATAAACCAGATTGGTTTGCACTTAACCCTGTAATGTATGCAAAACAATCCCCCAGATAATTCTCCGAAGCTTTGCCAGTTACCTATCTGGCAGCTGCAGTAAACGGGGCCTCCCAAGAAAAATGGCGTGTAATAAATTATGACAAGAACCAGCGGTGTGTCACACGGGCGCAGCCGCCCTCGTCCCAGATCAACTGTCAGGATATTAAAAATGGCACCGAAATTTACAGATAACGGTCAACAGGTCAAGGTCTTTTGGAGAGCAAGTAGCCCTGAGACGCCATAAAGAGTGAGCTTAAATGACCAATGTTGAACGGAGGGTCTGTGTACCAATTTACTGCTCTTCGGCAAACGAGAGTCACTCGGAGAAAATGAGTGACTGGCAACATTACATCACTTTGCTCAACAGCACGATTTCCCTCAAGTCAGTAATAAAGGTTGTGCAGAAGTACATTTGTCCATATAGTTTATCTACAACAGAAGCATACAACTACATGGAGTGTATGTGCCACAGAAAGTCACTGAGGCATGAAACAGATGTTAAAAGCAGCTTGTTAGTAATTAGGAGTACCTCTTCTCCTCTAACATATTTTGTCTGTTTATTTTTTGCAGTGACCACTCTCACCCTTCATTAGCGAAAAAGGAAAAAAAAGAAACATCTTATTGCTATATTCACTCCAGTGCTGTGCAGCTATTCAGATGGCTACACATTACCCAGACCGTAATGCCAGATAGCATCTGGTTGGTGGAATAAGTAGCTGTGTGGTTTTCATCGTCCGCTGCCATGCTGAAATGCTGGATTAGCCCCTGGGCCGCCTGCACTCCCCCCCCCCCCCCCCCCTCCCCATCCCGAAACAGAAGAGGAGGGGAGGGCAGGGCATGACACAAGGGGATCTATGCAAATTAGCTCTTAATCAAAGCCGTCTGTTTTCCCCCCAAGTTCAAGAGCGCCCTGAAGGAATGGCTGTCAGTAGTCACCCAGTGAATAGAAGGTAATCCACCCACTTCACACCGCTCAGATTGTAATTAGGCACACTCACTCTCTTGCTCTTTCTCTCTCTCTCTCTCTCTCTCTCTCTCTCTCTCTCTCTTTCTTTCACTTTGGCCCTATCTCTGCTGAGAATAACACAGATTAGAATCAGATACACTCACACTCACGCTTACTCAACTCACCCAAACACACACATACACACACACACACACACACACAGAGACACACTTGCACACGCAAGCACCCCTAAACACACACACACCCTCCACCCACTCCCTTAAAGCTAATCCTTTTGACCACATGTTAAGAATTTTAATGGAAGTAGAGTTGTGCTGAGGAATACCACATGTAAGCTTCTCACCCATAGCCAGTTGTACGGACATTCAGACATTACCAGAGGCCATGCCCCTGAAGAGACTCTTAGTTTGTAGAAAAGTTGAACAAAATGAAAACTGTGCACATTCTACCACGTAGTCATTCATCATCCTTCCTCTCTATGGCTGTCAATCATAGTCCGTCCGTCCTTCTCTGCCTGTCGGTTTGAAAGGCAATGTAATAATGTAGTACCTGCAATGTAGTAATATCACCACTAGATGGCAGGTTAGGTGTACTTTCTGGAATCAAATGGAATCAAAAGCCGGGCTAACATGGACATGGAATCAGAAGCTGAGTTTAGTAGTTGAAGCATACTAATGTTTTTCTTTTTTTATTATTATTCAAAAGTGTATTAAATCCTAACATTACAGTAGAGCGCACCTTGTAAGTTATATATACTTATAAGTAACAAGTACATGTGTTTCTGCATTTCATGTTAATGTGGCTAATGGCTAATGACAGATTCAGTGAATTATTAAGTACCAACATCTACCAGCATTATAGATGAACACACATTAACTTGTTGTATGAATTACTGAGCTGGCTTTGCAAGTTCCTCTAAAGGACATTTAGCAATTGGCGACACTTTCACTTCTCCACCTATAGGTGGCACTGTTGAGGCAATCTTTACTGTGCTAGGGTGTGACAGCCTACTGTTAGGGTCTGTCTCAAGGTTAGAAAGCTCTCTGAAAATTGAAAATTGCTACACTGGATGCTAGGGGAAGAAAAAAATCTGCGATAAAAGGTTGTTCATGATCTACTTGAATCTGCCCAGTCCTGTGGACCCCACCACAACATAATAATCTACTAACTACAGCCTCTGCCACCCTGTGCTGCTTAGATAACAGACAACACTGATTCAAACGTAGTTCTGACCCTCAGTGGGCTATGCATTCATCTGCTACATGGGTACAAAATCTTCCGGCGCCCTCTAAATGAATCCTGTCATCCTTCCCAGAATACCCTTCTGTTCGTCTAATTGAAGTTGTCTGCACAGGGCTGTGGGCTTCTCTCCTGGCTGAGACCCTGTCAGGCCCACGGCAGGCGATGGACAGAGCCCATTTCCCACCCAACACACTTTCAATTAGCTTGCTGCCTTCTGGTAATGGAGACGAGTTGCTGTGAGCGCTAACAAGTAGCACGGACACTCGGCTAATGAATAGAGAGAACGCATGGCGACAGCGGCCGCGGGATGTGACATCGTTGGGGTGCTACGTCTTCCATCCCGAGCGGATATAGTGATCCCGAGAGAGAGAGAGAGAGAGAGAGAGAGAGAGAGAGACGGAGACACGTCTGGAGGCAGTGAAGAGAAGAAACGTCTCTTATCATCTCTCTGTGGGAGTTCTCTAGCTTTGTGTGTTTGACTTACTGTTCATCTCAGTTTGTCTTGTTAAGTCCCTCAGAGAGTTTAGAAAACAGTGACACACCCATGTACAGTGCATATATATACAGTAGAGTGAAGGTGTGGAAGGAGCCAGCTGATGACTTAATGGGGTGTGGAGGGTAGTGTGCTGTCGTGTGTGTGTGTGGGGGGGGCACCACATCATTCATATATATATATATATATGTGTGTGTGTGTGTGTGTGTTTGTGTGTGTGTGTGTGAGAGAGAGAGAGACAGTGTGTGTGTGTCTGTCTCTTTCTTTTTACCCCTTCTTAAGTTAATAATTTGACTGTGTGTTCATAACCTGCAATTTAGAGAAGGGTGATGTTATTAAGGGAGAAATATAGCCCACATTTTATTCATCTCATTTTGCACAAGTTTAAAGGTATTAGCTAGATTATTTCATCATTTGCACTGAGGTCAGTATTTCACATTGTCCTTGTAAATTCCTATCAGTACACATGGATTTGTTTTACACGCCTTAAGGTAAAGAACCAACGCTAGTCAGCTAAGGGTACATTTAGGACTTCACCAATAATAGCCAATCATCTTCATTATGTGGTTGTTATTAACTATGAGTTGGTCCACCGATCCACAGATAGCATTCATCTACAAATCAAAAACTATGGATGTTTGTTGAAGGAAAACAAAGTTGGTATAAAAATCATCTGTGCATGACATGAGACACTGATGTGCAGTATTCATTAGCTGTTGTTTTCCTTTGCAGAGGTGTGTCACATTTTCACAGATCTATAGGAAGTACAGGGTTTTTTAGAAGGAGATGCCTTCAACTATTCCACTGACAAAATGCATACACTGTCATATAACTTTGATGCATAGCAGATTGCATGTTTTTTTTCTTATTTATCTTAAAATTACAATACCAATAATGTTCAAATATATACCAGTGTGTTTGTAAGAAACTCATTAGCGTCAATTACACAACAAATGGGATTCTCACTATGGAACATATAAAAAAACTTTTCAAGACACCTTGAACAGACCATGGTAAACAACTGATGTAACACGGTGGTAAACAAGAGCTGTTGCATAACTTTTAAATCCAACTCATCTGACAGTCTCCCGTCACTGTCATGGCAACCTATTGATGGAAGTGACACATGTTGTACATTAAAGTAAATTTACATGATGAAAGGACTCTACCCATTCCAGATGATACAACACAGATAACGAAAGCTGATTGACAAAAGAGTGGCAATGACTGTGAAAGATCAAAGCAGCTGACATTTTAAGTTCCAAGGTAATGTCAAAATAATGGAAAAATGGCTTTTCATTTTTCTTTGTTTGTCACTCTCTCCTACTTCACAAACTTAGAGTGTCCCCAAAAATGAAGCTTGCGATCCCGTTGGATGCAAACTACAGCAAGCATTATCTGTTGTGTCTTAGTAACATAGCAAGAAATAATAATCCAAACTCGGAGGTAGATCAATTTGTGAATCCTCACTTTTCTTTACTTCATTATACTCAGAATATCAATGCGCATGCAAACCTATAGGTGAAACCAACAACTAGGGGAGTGATTCCACTAGAAGAAATACATGCAGGGTCCTGATAAAACTGAGTTGTAAGGAGAACATGAGTCTATATTACATTACATGTTGTAAACATTTTTTTATACCCTGTATTTATACATGTTATAGGAGGGCATTCATGTGTAATGACAAAGTTGAAGCAATTCAAATTCTAATCTAAAGTAGTTTAGTTGTTATGTAAATGTCAAATATTGCACAACAGTAAAAAGAATAAAATCACTATCAAAAAAAGTCACTAACACTAATGTCACTATCATTAAGAGTCCATTTCAGTTTTTGAAGTGCAAGCTAGTGCAGGAAAACAGCTCCTGCATGAGAAGGTCAATGTAAACCAAGTATTGTGTAATGTTATGCGGTCTCTTTGAAACAGCAACCCAAGGTCGCTTTATTCGAGTCTCAAAGTGAGCTTGAGGGGAATTGTGTTACAAACATGAATTAAATGATAATGTATGTGTTGTGTTGTCTGTAACATATGTCTCTTTTAGGTTGACAGAAGTCAAGTGGGTTTTTCAAGCAATTTCAACCAAATAGGCTGTATATAGTGAGACAAAACAACATTTCAACATGATTTAAGTTGTGGTACATTTAAAGTAAGCATTGTGACTACTAGCTAAATATAAAAATTAAGTACAGTTAGTGTATAGTGAACCATCGTCCTAACAGGAAGAACTCTGCCTGTGTTGAGAGCCAACACACGCACACTGAACTTTCTGGCTTGTCGGTCGCTCTGGTGAGGCAACAGTAGTTCTTACATCCAAGAGAAGATGATCCCAAATCCTTGCTGTCAACAATGCAGCATTTCCCCGAGTACTCTGGGGTGAGTAGATATCACAACCCTGAAGACCCACCTAGCGGCTTGCCAACCAGCCTCTGCATCTGTGCACATGCACACACAGACAAATACACACACACACACATGCCATTGCTCTACTTTCATGCTCAGACCATAAGCTTAGAAGGTTTTGAGTTATTGCCCTTCCCCCTGCCAGACACACACTCTAAATAAACTAAATAAAAAAAAAAGACATTTATTTATAATAAATAGAAGACCAGAGTTGAGCAGCAAGTCCATCACAGATTGTTGCAAGTTTGAATTTGTGCAGATTCAGAAGCAAAGATGAAAGTTACAATCAGTGCAGCAGCATCAGGCACAACAATGATGTTTCAATCCTTCCTAAGGTCATGTACTAACATCCTAGAGACATGAACCCTCCATAAGGTAATGTACTAGCAGCCTATAGAGACATGAACCCTCCATAAGGTTATGTACTAGCCTATTAAGACATGAACCCTCCATAAGGTCATGTACTGAGAGTAGAGATAAGATGTTGTAATCCCCCCACAAGATCAATTTCAAGGGCTTAGAGCAACCCTCCCTAAGGTAGTGTACTAAGAGTAGATATGATGTTCTAATCATTCTCATGGTCATGTGCAAAGAGATATGATGTTACGATCCTCCCCAAGGTCTAGAAAAGTCAAGAGGGTGATGACAGAGATGTCTCCCAAATTCAGCTTGGATTCTGTTTGAATGTGAAGCTATTTTTAAGTGATGTTGAACTTATGTTGGTCTGAATGGCTGCAGCTCTGTCCAGTAGTCCTCAGAGCACAATATCCCTGCCTCTTATTTTTTTTATTTGACACAGGAAAGGTAAACAACATCCCTAAAACATTTAGGAGGGTTGACTCATTTTTATTTGCAGATGTGTGTATTTACTTTCTCCATCTGTTTACACTACGAGTTCTCTCAGATTCACAGTAAACACAGTCAATATTTGATGAAATGGGAAATTGTTAGCGAGCGTTATGTTGGATGGTTAACTTGATCCCAGCAGCAATCTCCCTGTAATACTTAAATCTAAATATTGGGGTGACGCCTTGGGGATGTCCAGGCAAAAGCACTACTGTATATACTATTTACTGGTAATGGGACTCCAGGCCCTTTGGTGTGACTTTGATGAATAGCCTGTACTTACCTCATCCTTATGGGTGTGGAGGAGAGTAATCAAGATGAATGCCGCTTGTAGGGCCAATTATATACTGCTTTGCTCTTAGGAATTCCCATGGTTGGCTCTCAAAAAAAAAAGATCAATAACTTATTTATTGTTTCCAGAGGTGTTTTTGAAATTGACTTTTTGTACTATCATAGGGCCCGATTTTCAAGTTCAATCGCGCTTAGTCTGAAGTCTAAAACGCAGTTCTCTTTGGGGGAGGGGCCAGCGCATAACGCTATATTGCCTGTAGGAAAGGTTGCCACCCCGCCTGGCGCATAGTTCAAATGGGTTGTCTTAAATGAGTAAATTAGTCATGGGTGTGTTTGGGGCGTAGCATATTATAAACCAATAAGAGTTCACACTCTCATTCCCTTTAAAAGTCCAGCGCGCGGCTCATTCCATGTTCCACGGCGGATTATACTTGGAGAAATTTATTCATGTGAACAAAATGTGCGCGAGGTGAAGGCATGGGAGATTTACAGTATATATAACCAAAATATTAACTTAAATGATGTTCTGATGCTGTAGCCAGGGGCGGGCTTACCATTAGGCGAACCAAGGCAGTCGCCTAGGGCCCCCAAAGTTTAGGGGGCCCCCAACAGTCAGCCCTGACACTTAGGTGAACACCAAACAATATATGTAATTTTAATTTGTCACTGATGTTAATTAGCCAGCTATATAAATTGAAAAACACACCAAAATAGCATCAGAATATCGAATTAATGTCTATACAGTATGTTTCCTAACACAAACACACCCCTTGGTTGCTCTACATTGGGCTAGTTCATGACGCGTTGACGTAGAATCTGTGCGGGAGCGCGAACTTAGAGAATTCAAAACTGACAGTGAACAAGTCAAGATGCAACGAAGTTATGACAGCGGTTGTAGACCTACTAAGAGGAAAAAACGTGCAGAGAAGGAAAAATGCAGCTACACTGCCTAAGATAAGTTCATTTCTGAAGAAGCCTGAGCCTGCTCTAACAGCCTCGACCTCTGAGGAAAATGTTTGCGTGGTGGAGGAGAAACCGTGGCAACGGGCAGAAACCGTGTTTATCTTGTAAGTGGGCGATCGCATTTATTTTGTGAACGCGGAAATAGATAGATAGATAGAGCGATAGATAGATAGATAGATACTTTATTGATCCCGAAGGGGAAATTCAAGGTCCCAGCAGCTTAAAAAATTACACACAACATATTCTACAGTGTAGGCCTACACAGGATAAGAAGCAGATCAACAAAACAACATGACTAGATCAACATTACTAAAAGGAACAATAGAATACAAATACTAACGGTAGAGATGAGCATGAATGTACTGTGGTCCAGTATGGGGTGTGTGTCAAGGTAGTAGTGCAAATGAGTCAGTAGTGCAACAGTGCAAGATTAAAAGTCTACAGCAATAAATATGAACATATGTAAAATGGGCAATAAAAATAATAAGCATAGCAATTTAACAGTTCTAGTATAAGTATATGGACAATAAGATACAAATAATTCAGTTCGATTCCGTGTTTATCAGTAAATTCCGTTTTTATAACTAGATTCCGTGATTCTGTCTGCGTTTACCGCATCGCGGAAATCATAGGGCCCTAGTTATGCAAAGAAATCTTATAAACAATTTACTTAAACGGTTTTAGATAATCAATAGGCCACTCGAGTCCGTGCGTACAGTAGGCGCTGGTTTTAGAACAGCTGAGGGGTTTAACAGCACTCCGCTTCGGCCTCTCGTGGCTTATTCCTTAACTGTCTCACTCATTTTCACTCTCTTTCTGTCTCTCCTGTAGGCTACATTTACCTTGGCATCAGTCTTATACTGTAAAAATGTTAAGGTTTTAAATGTTAAATGAGTACTCTGTCTCTTCTTTTGTTGTGATGTATGTGATGTACATTTGAATTCTATATTTCGAGGACTGAGCTGCTGCTTGCTGCTCCTGATGAAAGAAGCAGCCTGTGCCTGCACTCTTCCATATCCCAAAGCACTAAGCACCCATAAAATAGCCTTTGAAAAATGCGCGCCCAGGTTTTTTCTAGTCAGTGGCGAATTCACTTTTACTTCTTGTAAAATAGCAAATTTGCGCTATGCGCTGCACAACACACCCCTTCTTTTCACTAACATGCCCGACAGAGCGCAAAGCCATCTGCTATATTGACAACGTACATTTCTGACGGAAAAAACAACGTTGTGCTCGCACAAAATAGCAATGATAGGTTGCGCAAGTCGCAAAAGCACTGTACACGGTGTCCATTATCGGGCCCATAGTGTTAGAAATGCTTTGGTGACAGAAAATGCCAGAAAATGTGTCCCGTTTATAATGTAGGCTTTAGAAATGTATACATTATATATATTATTAAGTATTCATAGATGGGAAATCAGTTGTAATGTGTATTGACCAAGTCCAATGAAGCAAATGGATGGTGATGGTGAGAGGAGAAAGAGAGAGAGAGAGAGTCATTCAGTCACTTAGATAGATAGATAGATAGATACTTTATTGATCCCCAAGGGGAAATTCAAGATCCCAGCAGCTTAGAAAAATCACACACAACATATACTACAGCGTACACAGGATGATAAGAAGCAGATCAACAAAACAACATGACTAGATCAACATTACTAAAAATAAGAATAGAATGCAAAAACTATGGGTAGAGATGTGCATGAGTGTACTGTGGTACAGTATGGGGTGTGTGTTAAGGTAGTGCAAATGAGCCAGTAGTGCAACAGTGCAAATGAGTCCAGTAGTGCAGCAGGTTAAAAGTCTATTGACTAGCAATAAATATGTGCATATATAAAAGAGGACAACAGAAAAAAATAAGCATAGCACTTCAACAGTTCCAATAAAGAATATGGACAATAAGATAAAAATAGAAAATAAAAATAGCCTAATAATATAAAATTTCAATGTCAGTGTAGGGATGAGTCTAACAGAGTCATAAACAGGTTCATGTAAAAGGAGGGATTGTGCATATGGGCATATGGGCTAATGTAGCCAGTAGGGCCCCTAGGCAGTGTGAACAATACACAGTATTGTAGAAAGGTCCTGTAAGTGAATAGGAGGGTTCAGGTGCAGATAGACTATGCAGAGAAGTCCAACTCTCCTTTTCCTTTCAGTGAAGCATTGTAGAGTTGTATGGCCCTGGGTACAAATGACTTCCTAAGTCTATCTGTTGTGCATGTCAGGGAGCGTAGTCTCCAGCTGACCAAGCTCTTCTGCTGTATGATAGTGCTGTGGAGTGGATGACAGTCATGTTGTGTAGCTTTTTCAGTGTCCTTTTGTCTGATACTGAAGTGGTGCACTCCAGTTCAGCTCCCACAACAGAGCCAGCTTTCCTTACCAGCCTGTCTAGTCGCCCAGCATCCCTCTTCTTAGTGCTTCCTCCCCAGCATGTCACAGCATAGAAGAGGACGCTGGCAACAACAGACTGGTAAAATATCCAGAGGAGCTTGCTGCAGACGTTGAAGGACCGCAGCCTCCTCAGGAAGTACAGCCTGCTCTGCCCCTTCTTGTAGAGTGCTTCTGTGTTGACTGACCAGTCCAGTTTATCGTCCAGGTGTATTCCCAGGTACTTGTATGTTTTCACCACCTCCACATTAACCCCCTCTATGGTGACTGGCACCAGGGCGGGCTTGGACCTCCTGAAGTCCACCACCATCTCCTTGGTCTTAGCAGTGTTGAGTTGTAGGTGGTTGAGTTTGCACCATTGCACAAAGTCCTCCACCAGGCTCCTGTACTCCTCCTCCTGCCCATTCCTGATACAAGCCACAATTGCAGTATCGTCTGAAAACTTCTGCATGTGGCATGACTCCGAGTTGTAGCAGAAGTCAGATGTGTACAGGGTGAACAGGACTGGAGAGAGCACTGTTCCCTGTGGAGCTCCGGTGCTACTGATGACCGTATCAGAGAGGCAGTCCTTCAGTCTGACGAACTGTGGCCGCTCTGTCAGGTAGTCTTCAATCCAGGATACCAGGTGGGCATCCACACCCATCTGCAGGAGCTTGTCACTCAGTCTGGGGGGTTGGATGGTGTTAAAAGCACTGGAGAAGTCAAAGAACATGATTCTCACAGCACTTTTCTCCTTTTCCAGGTGAGTGTGTGTCCTGTGCAGGAGGTATGAGATGGCATCATCGACGCCCACTTTCTCCTGATAAGCAAACTGTAACGGGTCTAGTGCATGGCGCACCTGTGGCCTAAGTATCCCCAGTACCAGTCTCTCCATGGTCTTCATCAGGTGTGATGTGAGAGCGACTGGCCTGAAGTCATTAAGCTCACTTGGGTGTGGTTTCTTGGGGACAGGAATGAGACATGATGTCTTCCACAGTGATGGGACTCTCCCTAGACGGAGACTCCAGTTGAAGATGTGCTCAAGTGGCTCTCCCAGTTCTGCAGCACAGGTTTTAAGCAGTCTTGGACACAGTCTGTCGGGCCCGGCTGCTTTCCTGGGATGGAGTCTCTTCAGCTGTCCTCTGACTTGATCTGCCGTGACGATGGGGGGGAGAGGAGCTGAGGGGGAGAGGAGTTACCATGGTCATTATCACCTTGAGGGGGATGGAGGGGGGAGAGGTGTGTCTGTATCCTGTGGGGGATGGGTACCTCTGGCGGTTGTAAGTGTTGCTTTGAGAGTGAGAGGGGAGGTGTGACTTGGGCCGTTAAGCAGACGGTGTCTGGGCAGTCCACGTCCATTGAGGCTTGAGCACGGCCATCAAACCTGTTGTAAAAGCAGTTTAACTTGTTTGCTTTGTCCAAGTTTCCCTCCACAGAGCAGCTGCTCTTCTTCCCCAGGCCAGTAATGGACTTAATTCCTTCCCAGACCTCTTTCATGTTGTTTTCCTGCAGTTTCTGTTCCACCTTCTTCCTGTATTCCTCCTTGGCCTCTTTCAGCCTGACTTTGAGCTCCCCCTGTACGCGCCTCAGTTCTGCCTGGTTCCCCTCTCTGAACGCCATCTTCTTCCTATTTAGAAGGGTCTTGACATTGCTGGTTATCCAAGGTTTGTTGTTTGGAAAGCAGCGCACAGTTCTTGTGGGAACAACAAAACAAGTCCATACAGAAGTTCAGGTAGTCAGTCATGCAGTGTGTGACCTCCTCCAGATCTCCTCCATTCTGTAGTACACTCCAGTCTGTGGACTCAAAGCAGTCTCTCAAAGCCTCATCCGCTTCTGGTGTCCATTTCCTGAAAGTGCGTGTGGCAAACGGTAGCCTCTGTACTTTTGGTTTGTACATTGGCTGCAGATGAATGAGGTTGTGATCTGATTTTCCTAGTGGGGGAAGGGGGTGGCGCTGTATGCGTCCCTCACGTTTGCATACATGAGGTCTATTTGCATTATACAATAGTGACAGTCAGTCATTATCAGGTTGAAGAAACACAAGACGAGGTGGAATTATTTGTTATGTGCCATTACGTACGAAGAGATTGTTGCTGTCAATGGAAGTGACACAGAGGTGGTTTCAAGTGGGCAACCCCTTTCATAAACGCTTCAGTGATTTAAGGGCTCAAAAGTATCCCTGAATCTGAAACTTTACTCAACCCCCCACCACCACCTCCTGCTACCAATCTGACAGCTGATTCTTTTGCTTCTTTCTTCAACGACAAAGTAGCTGCCATCAGTAGGCAGTTCTCTGAACCAACTGCAAAGGCTACAACTGGACCGTATACTAACGGCAGCACCTCCGATTACAATAGTCCTGCCGCGACATTTGCTTCATTCAAACCCCTCACCGAAATGGATGTGTCTAAACTTCTCACTTGCAGCCGTCTTACAACGTGCCCTCTGGACCCGATTCCAACCAACCTCTTGCAATCCATAGCTCCAACTATCACACCAGCTATCACACATGTGATCAACGCTTCACTATCAACAGGAATCTTCCCTTCTGCATTCAAGCATGCTCAGGTAACACCTCTACTCAAGAAACCCTCTCTTGCTCCCGACCAGGTGGGAAACTACAGGCCGGTCTCTCTCCTTCCGTTCCTTGCAAAAACTATTGAAAGGGCGGTATTCAAACAGGTTACTGAATTCTTGAACCAACAGAATCTACTCGACCACAACCAATCTGGCTTTAAGAGCGGCCACTCCACTGAAACAGCTCTACTATCTGTGGGTGAAGCCTTAAAAGAAGCCAGAGCGGAATCAAGGTCATCTGTACTCATCCTGCTTGACCTGTCAGCCAATCCAACCATCCAAACGCGAATCTCGGATTGCCTCGCTGACATTTCTGCATGGATGCAAGACCATCATCTCCAGCTGAACCTCTCAAAAACCGAGCTGCTGGTCCTCCCAGCTAAACCAACTTTTCACCACAACATTTGCATCAACTCTGGCTCCTTGTCTCTTGCTCCCTCACGGGTAGCCAGGAACCTAGGTGTTATAATTGACGACCAGCTAACCTTCAATGACCATGTTGCTTCTGTTGCCCGGGCCTACCGCTTCGCACTATTCAATATCAAAAAGATCAGACCATACCTAACTCAACAAGCCTCCCAATTGCTGGTTCAAACTATGGTCCTCTCACGCCTTGACTACTGCAATGCCCTTCTGGCAGGACTTCCTGCCTGTGCCGTCAAGCCACTTCAGATGATCCAAAATGCTGCGGCGCGTCTCATCTTCAATCAGCCGAAGAGGACGCATGTCACCCCTCTGCTAATCGAGCTCCACTGGTTGCCTCTGGCGGCTCGCATCAAATTCAAATCACTGATGCTGACTTACAGTGCTTAGAGGATCTGCCCCTTTTTATCTAAGCGCTCTCATAAAAGCTCAGGCTACCCCCCGACAACTCCGGTCCTCCAATGACTGTCGACTGGCAGTCCCGGCACCTCGCCCAAGGCAATCCAGACTCTTCTCATGTGTCGTCCCACGCTGGTGGAATGACCTACCAAAAACAATCAGAACAGGGCCATCTCTGGAGGCCTTCAAAAAGCTCTTAAAGACCCAGCTATTCAGAGAACATTTTCTATCCTAGCACTAAAATGAACTGAAGCACTATCCCCTAGCACTATGCTCCTTGAGGTTTCTGCTATGTAGCTTGATTGTTATCCTCGTTTTGTAAGTCGCTTTGGATAAAAGCGTCTGCTAAATGCATAAATGTAAATGAATCCCCCCCCCCCATCTTTCACCAATTTTCTCCCCCCCCCCCTCCTCAAAAGCCCAGCAAATGCCCTGTTGCTGTTGATTTATCGTGATATTCAGTCATTAACGATGCCTTTATAAAATTGTCACAGATATCTGAAAACACACTCAAAACACACTCACACACACACACACACAGACCCCAGGCCCCTTTTTGTCCATCCTGTGCAATATTCCTGCAGCACAACCAGTGGATTCCTCCAGCATTACAACACTAGACAGGTGGTGCATATGGCCTTATCTCCACAGTGCTCGTCAGTGCACGGGGAAACCTTTTGAGTCCATCTGTCTTTGTGGGTGGGGAAAATAAACAAACAAACAAACAAACACACAAACAGCCGTATAGGTTCAGATTTAGAGCTTGTCACGTCGGAGATAAACAGCACCTCAACCCCTCCACACACACACACACACACACACACACAGAGGCATACACCTCAGGGCCTCATAGGCTGCCTCCTCCACGGGATGCTTGTTTTTGTGGGGCGGTGATGGGGAATTGCCTTGGGGCTATGCTGCTGATGGGTGGTGATAACCAGGCAGACAAACAGCTGATTGTGTCCGCGTGTTCACACACAGAGAATAGGAGACGAGGCGCTGTCAGAGCCTTTCACTGCTCTCTGAGTTATATCCTCCAGCACAAACCATCATGAATGTGTCTGTGTGTGTGTCTGCTTTTATGAGTGTGTGCACAACATATACACACAGACAAACAAATGCTCATTTCCACGCATTCACTTACTAACGCTGTGAGTGCACACACACAAATACACACACACACACACACAAACACAATCACAATTTTCCCATAGACATGATCGTAGATATGCACAGATGCAAAAACATACAGTACATGAATGTGCATCCACACAAACACACACTTTTAGATGCTTATAACAAGGAACATGCTCACCCACACACACATTACAAAAACACACCCACATAGCTGGGTAGAAACATTATGTACTAGCTATGCAATATGCATCACACACTCTTCTTTTTCCTTATCAGTCTTTCACACACATACTCTCTCTCTCTCACACACACACACACACGCACAATTGCACACTCAAACACAAGCAACTCTCAGACGTAATCCCCTCTTCCTCTCCCTTTTTCTGTCAGACACATGCACACACACACTCAACCACACACACACACACCTACCTGTAGATTCAAACTTGAGTCATCCCTGGACATATAACCCCCTCTTCCTTCCTCTCTCTCTCTCTCTCTCTCTCTCACACACAGACACACACACACACACACACCTACCTGCAGTCTCAAACACGAGTCATTCCCGGACATAACCACACTCTTCCTTTCTTTCTCTCTCTCACTCACACACACACACACACACACACACACAGACACACACGCTAACCAACCTCATTAGTTGGCATCAGTGGAGATTGAACCATTAAAATTTGTGGGCATGCCCTGTCAGCTGTGTGGCTAACCCACAGTGGAGCGGACAGGCTGCTGTCGATGCCTCTTTAGGTGCCTCGCTCAGCGCGTCACAGCCGCTTGCCACCACGCTGATATCTCACTGGCCTTGACAGCATGTCTTCTTCTGTCTTCTGTCTGTGTGTGTGTGTGTGTGCGCAAGAGTGTGTGTATTGGTGAATGTCTGTGTGCCAGTGTGCCTTTTGGCCATTGTCTCTGTGTGTGTCTATTTGTGTGTGTGTGTCTGTGTGAGTGTGTGTGTGTGTGCGTGCACGAGTGTGTCTGTGTGTGTGTGTGTGTTTGAGAGTGAGAGTCAGCCTAATTGTGTATGTGTCTGGCTGTCGATCCTTCTCACACATCCCTACTGCTTCTTAGTCCACCCCACCTTTTTTTGTGAGTTTGCTCATGCCTATGCCTGTGTGTGTGTGTGTGTGTGTGTTTGAGAGGAAGAGAGACAAAAAGTTTTGTGGCATTGAGACCAGTTGATACTGAAAGTAAATAAATGGCCAACAGCCAGGCCAAAATACAGGCATACATACAGTAAGTTGTTTGTGTGTGTGTGTGTGTGTGTGTTTGTGTGTAAGAGACTGAGAATTGAGCATCACATCAACCTGACACTGAAGTCATGCAAGTGTTTGCCAGCCAGTCCTAAATGAAGGCGTAGATGACTGAGTTGGGAGAATGATTGGAAGTCACCCACTTTTTAATCGCTCTGACCCCGAACTTGACCTTCACCTCAGCCATGTGGCACTGTTAGCGGCACGGCTAATTGCTAAAGCTCCTAATAAAGAGCAGGTGGAGGTGGCTTTTTGAAAATAAAGTGCTGTTAAGACCATTAAAGTCCATCATTAATCATTATCCTAATGCTCTAAAACATTTTATGATTTGCTATTAGCTAAATTATTTTGAAAATGCTTCGCAAAGTGCAATGTTTCCCGCCATTAACAAGCCATTGGATTGTCACTATCAATCAATAGAGAACAGTGTTAATTAGTATCAGCAAACTTAATAATCAAGGTGAGGTACAGGTGTGTAAATACTGCTCACCTTCATATTATTGATATTTTGTTTTTTAGCAGACACTTGGAGGAGTCTTGACTTGCCCTACCAGTAGTAAATGGTTTTGCTATGCAAGAATGTCTAGAATGAAAACCACTGGGTGTTTTCATTCTAGACATTCTTCATGTACAAATAAAACAGCATTGTGTTGGAGGAACACAGCAGTTTTTATGCAGTAATGCAGTCTTTTCAGTCCAAGATATTGCACTGTGCTATTTGTAATGACTGCAGTTTTTTTTACTGCTGTAATAATACTGTAGTAATAGTGTACTATACTGTAATACTCTAGAAAACTGTAGTACTCAAACTAAAACTGCAGTTTTGATACTACAGTACAACACAGGATCACATTGCTCTGTCCTTCTAGGGAGATACTGGATTGCTGGGTTGTTTAAAACACTGGCAGTCTATTCCAGATCACACATTTCAGCACTTTGAATGCTTAGTTTGAGGGCATAGTGTGTTTCCACTGGAGTAGTAGCAAAAGAGTATTTCATTTGGAACAACATTTATGTTGACAATTCATACACTTCCTGTAGTGTGCAGTGTTCATAGTGTATGAGAGGGAGTGTACTTTGGGAAGTGTGCGATTTGGAACGGACTGAAACTCTAATTCTGCCCCCTGTATTACAGACTATAAACTTTGATGTTGTAGTCTGGCTTGTCAGCATAGCACACACTTTCATCTGAAACAAAATAATTTTAATGACACTTTTAATTCTTTGTGCCACCAAAACAACAAAGACTTTGGACCTTGGCAAACATTGCTTATCTTTCATTTGAGTCAAATCTGCAGCTTGGTAGGTGATTGTTGGTGGCAAATTAAAACTAGACCCTGAACCTGACAGACTACACAAAGAGTTTTTATTGTGAGTAAACAAAGATTCATCCTTGACGTCTAGAAAACATAGGCATAGCAATACGCAGGATATAACATGGAGGCCTCCAGTTTGTTCCTTAAAGTAAGTGAATATTCATCTCAACCTGTCTGAGAAGGAGTAGCTTAAACAAGGACAGGCAAGGATGTTTTGGTGAACTATCTCTTTAAGTTCATGTCTGTCATGATACTGACAAATCATTTACAGGAAGCGATCAATCTCAGCCATTAAATAATGCACAAAGGTGTTTGACTTTAAATAATAATGAAGCCTGTTTGGTCCCCTTGTATTGCATCCCAGGGAGTACAAATAAGCAGTTGCTGATTGAAGCATCTGGGTAGGTAGGCGTTGCGCTTGAAATCAATGATGCAATCGGCTGAGGAACCTGCCCTGTGCTGGTAAATGAATTATTAACATGCTGCAATAACACCTCTGACTTTGTTACAGAAAGTCTGTCTAAGCAGTGATGCCGTAATCCTTTCATTACGGCTCTGCTTTGAATTCATCATATGAAAGCTTGTCATGCTGATATTCAATGCACCCAAGCTTCAGTGTCACATGAGTTTACATCAATGTCAAATATTTTTTTAAATGTTTTTTTAGGATTCAAATTAAACAATGTCAACAGAATTTTTTACTTTTTCATAATAGAAGTATGAATGAATTACATTTGAATGATAGTCCTTATTTGACTTTAATGGCCTTAACTGGAATGGAATTGGTGAAAGGGGGAGTGGGGGGGAAAGGAGGAGTGACTGTGTGTGTGTGTTTGTATTTTCATGTGACTCTGCATGTGTGTGTGTGTGTGGAGAGTGACATGGGTAGAGAGAGTAAGATGGGTGTGATAGTGGAGGTAGAAATAAAAGAAGTGATGTGAGTGTGAGATGTCTGTGGTGACTGATGGAGAGGACTGTGTTGTGTGTGAAAGGCAGTATAGTCGGTCCATGGAGGTAGTATTTGAGTGTATAGAGTTGGTGATGGATGAACTACTGTACATCAGGCTTGTGTATGGGCGTATATAGGGACACTGCTAGAAATATTTGACCCTTTGATAAAAATAATTTCCTAAAATAACCTATCCAGTGTTAGGAAACCAATGGACTGGCCTACCTGTAGCCATGTGTAACTCATGGCAACAATCTTCATTGGGCCCACTGATAAATAAATTATTTTCCAAAATGACCCAAACGCACCACCCACCCACCCCCAGCGGCACCCCTCTGTGTGTATGAGTGTGTACTACTCTGACCCGATTCCAAATTGAAGTTTATTTTTTGTTTCTCATGTGAAAAGTTAATATTATGCACATAAATGGTGGGCTTCCTATATGAATTAATTTACATGTCTATATTCATTATTCACATAAAGCCCTGCATCTAGTTATTTTCTTCCATTAAGTCTCTTATAGTAAACTAAAGCTTTTGCACACATATAACTATGATAGGGTGACCCATCTGATATCTGTGGCAACACACCCGGGTCCCGACCCAACCCACTGTTGAGGAACTAGTGTCTAGCCTACTTGCCCACCATCTTCAAGTGCATGATGTGTGTCCTGCCCCGACCCAGTGTCTTTAAGTGTATGTAGCCCACATAGTATCTCACTTTGCCTGTGAGGAGCTTCCATTATATAAATACTTTGCCTTAAATACTTATGCCTTACGCCTTTGTGTGTATAAGTCTATGTGAAGCCCATATACACAATATGCACTAAGTAGTCTATATAAGTTTGTTGTGTAACTATTGTGATGGAAAAACACACACACAGGCCCAAAATAAAGAAATCATATTAAGGAAGGCCCCATACAGTGTTTGTTGACTCGTTCTGTATAATAAAGCCAGTGGAGGAGTATCCATCATGTGTAATACCACCAGGAAGAGCTTTCCTCTTGTGAGATGCTAAGGCTTCGCTGCATCGAGCAAACCAAGGGACACTACATGACCCACTTCCACTGATTTATGAGAAGACGTCTGGCAAACTTTCACACACTTATCCCCTGTTCACTCAAGGATTCAGGCTTTTTACACAATTAGCTAAGATCCTGTCATGTCAGTACTGGCTGCTGGCAGTAAATGTTTCTCTCTCTCTTTCTCTCTCTCTCCATCTCTGTTTTTGTGTGTGACTGTGCCTGGGTAAAGGGGTCCAAATGCTTGAAATAAATCTGTGTGTATCTGATTTGAGTGAAGTGTGTGTTTAATTGTGTTCAAGGATGAGTATGTGTTGTGGTGTAATTGTGTGTGTGTGTGTGTGTGTGTTTCATTGCTGCAACACTGATGTGCTTATGTGTCCATGTTGTAAGGTGTGTGTGTGTGTGTGTAGCTGGGTCTTTGGTTTTGTGCCTGTGTGTGTGTGTGTGTGTGTGTGTAAGGGCACATATGTCTTGGCTGAAGTGACATTCACATCTGGGACGCTCCTTTGCCCAGGAGCCCTGCACCATATCTGCTTAAGCTGATCACCAGTGCAGCCAACTAAAGTGGATTCATGTTCTCACCAACGGAATTAAAGTGCTTTTAATTAATCAAAAAGCCCTAGAAAAGAATTCACAGAAGACTCTGCTTGTTGTCTGGGTCTGCTTTCTTCTTATACTTCTCCTTCGACTAACAATTTTTGAAGCACTACATCATCTCCCATGGACCTGTTGGTTCTTGATTATAATCTCTTAGCCCTCTCTATTAGTAGCTAACAGCTGGGACAAAGTTACTAACTACAACTTTGGTTTAAAATGAAGTCTGAAAATGGCCTATGTTCAGATGTCACATGAGGTAGTTTAGGTTTGATTTGTATATTTACATTTACATTTATGCATTTAGCAGACGCTTTTATCCAAAGCGACTTACAAAACGAGGATAACAATCAAGCTACATAGCAGAAACCTTAAGGAGCACAGTGCTAGGGGATAGTGCTTCAGTTGATTTTAGTGCTAGGATAGAAGATGTTCTCTGAATAGCTGGGTCTTTAAGAGCTTTTTGAAGGCCTCCAGAGATGGCCCTGTTCTGATTGTTATTGTATAGACAAAGATGAATCAATTCTCGTTAACCTTTGAAATGTCTGAAGTATCATTATTTTGGATTCGGAAAGAAAAGGCTATATGCTATTATCAAAACTGGAAATCCAAATATTTGTGCATCATAAATTATAGACTCTGTGATGGAGTCTGGGGGGGCTCCAGGAAATTAGGTTCTGACTGAATGGAAAGATATGGACTACAGTTCCGGTCAGAGAACTCGCTGGACACCGAGTTAGCAGATCTTCCTTTAATCCTTCCAGTTCTCTTACAAATGTTGAAATATATGTTCAATATGTATATGCGTTCATTTGTGTATGTGTGTGTATGTGGTCTCTGGAAAATAATAAAGAATAAACAGAAATCACTCTGCTGTTTGCGAATCTGTCACAGGCAATAATTACACTATATGACCACTAGGTGGCACCAACATATAGTAAATGGCCTAACTACAAGTAAATTCACATGAATTGAAACGTGAATACGTGAATATAAAACATTTTCGGAGCTCTAGTGCACATCACTGTGACACAGTTCAACATTTAGGCTATGTAACTAAAAAGGTACAAAAAATATCTATACAAGTAATGAACTCATTTAGGGTAATAGCTGTCTTAGCCCACCTGCTAGCTTGTATACATGGGCTACTTGTACTTCTTCTTCTTTAACTGTACATATAACATTATAACCTTTGAGTACTTGCACATTTTACATTCAATGGAAATAACAACAAAACACTTACATTGCTTATTCACGCACTGAACAGGAACGGTACATCTGAACATTAATTTTGGCGATATACACGGAGAGAAAACACGCAATGCGAGGGAAAGTTCATAGACAAGAGGCAGTCCACTTGTGATGACATCATCAAACCTGACTCTCGTTCTAGGCTTTCTCACAGACTCTATAGAAGATTTATTATATATATTTAAATAGTTTTACAGCCATACTACAAACATGTTAAGTTTACAGTTAATAGAAAAACAAACTTTATTCAATAAACTATCAGGTTATCAATATCTACTATCAATATCAACTGCATCAGGTTAGAATCTTTTGAAGCCAAAAAAGTCCAAAGCAAGTGTATGGGGACAAACCCCACTGTCTGGCCTGCCCATCTAGAGCAAGGGTCTTATTTGGTCAGTCTAAACATGCCCGCAGTCTGACTGACACTCATATGTAATACTATTTGTCATACTATATTTCCATCTTCATAACGTTGCTGGGTTTATAAGGGAAGATGGTGCTAAACATTGTTTCAAAGGTAGGCTAATTGGGCAGAGCCTGGTAAGAAAAAAAAAACACAATGAGGATGATGTGTGTTTGTGTGTGCCTTGCAGTTAATAATACACATGACATTAGCTGAGGATACTGACAGAGAGGGAAATCTATCCAGCACACCACAATACTGCATTTTTTTAAATTTTATATACTGTAATGTTAAGGTTATAGGCTATTATAGGTTAGGCCCTAGTATAATTTATTAAATTACCACAAAGGGGAGTGTTTGTCACATGGAAAACTTCAGTGATTCTCTTCTCAGAAAGCCCAAGTCAGTAGGCTATGAGGCTAATGCCTAAGCTATCAAGGAGAAGTGTTAAATGTCAAAAAGGGACATAGCATGGCATTTGGGTTTCTTATAATGCATTTGGGTTTCTTATAATGTATTTAAGGCATGTAACATAGAAGAGGACAATATATTTTTCAGTTATGGTTAAGTTCTTTTTAAGGGACACAATTTGCATTACCGTGTCTACCTTTTTTTCAAATGTCTTAGTGAAAACAAAATTACAAACAATTTGGAACAAAAAATTTAATTGTGTCAATGCACAGAAAACTGTGGAATTAATTGCCTTTCATTAAAAGATTTCATGTACTATAATTGAATATCCAATATCTAGATACAGTATAGTCTTGTGGGAACTATGCAGTCACAAAATGAGCATGTGAACATGCCCAATACCATGCATGAAATTCAAAGGTAGCATTCTCCTCAAACTGGAAGTACCAACACTACTTCTCCCTCGTCGAAATTAAAGGTAATAAAGTATATGTATCATGCACGCTATGCCCAGGAAAAAAGATATTATCCATGTCTACCTCAAGCAACTATAACCTTAGAAAAATAACATCAGTTACATTGCTGAGTAACTACTTTTGCAGTGTGGTAACTGAGTTACTAACTCAATTACTTTTTGACAGAAGTAATTTGTAACTGTAACTAATTACTTTTTTAAAGTAAAATGACAACACTGACCATAACCAGTCGACTTGCACAGCTAAGATAGCTTGCATCCATTACATATGCCTATTATCAAAACTGTAAATCCAAATATTTGTGCATCATAAATCCTGTAAGACTCTATACAGAAGTTAAGACTTAATTTTACCTCAACTTCACAACCATGTCTTTATTTTTTTATTTTAATTTTTTACTTTGGAGGTATATCCGCCCACCGTCTCCAAGCATCGTGTTAATTTGTGTCATGATTTAGGCTATTGATCTAAAACCCTGTTGAACTTTGATGTGGCCGTGATCGGCGGTCGACCAGAGAGACTAGCGGCCCTGAGCTCTCTGAGAGGCTCTGTGGGGATCATTGCAATCATGAAGATGGCCACTTACACTCTCTACACTGAGTCTGAATATACACCTCAGAATTGCTGGATCTGTTTGTCTATCAAACTATATATCTGTCCTTTTGTCTGACTATCTACTATCTGTCTGTCCATTCATCTATATACCTGTATTTCTATCTTTCCATCTATCTGTCTGTCTATCTACATATCTACTTTTCTGTCTGTCTGTCTATTTGCCAGATGTCATTGGCAAACAAGATCATTTCTGTGTTTCTTGGGCATCTCCATGTTTATATAAACAAGAGGAGGGAAATGCAGTTACATGTTTAGAAGTGTCAAAGCATGCTGGTTCATATCACACTGCATGGAGCAAACTCAACTGAAATACAGCGATGCTGAGTGACAATCACTTGACATGTGTTTGGATATGTCCTCTCCCATAGATCAGAGATGATTACCCATCATCCACAGCTCACCCCTGCCCTCTGTTGTTGAGGCAGATGTTGCCATGGTGATGCACTAGTGGAGAAGATAGGGTAGAGGAAGCTGACATCCGTCATTCTAGTGGAAATCTGTAAAATCCAATTGAGGTGTGTGTTGGATTCAATAAAACTTCCATTCCAAAAATCTGATTTACATTCTCTCAGCTCGAGCCGGTAAACAGCCTAATTTCTCACCCGTGCAACTGTGAGATGGAGAATAATTTGGTTTTGTGGTTCAGCTGGTTCATGTGGGGCTTGCTGTGAAACACGCTCACAGGAAACTTATAAGCAATTATAAGCCTAATGAGCCTGAATGGATCTCCCAGGAATCACACATCAAAACAATTATGTGCTGTTGTAGGAGCACGCCAAGTCCTCCATGTTGAAAGCGCACAAAGAAATCATGAGCCTCGTGAGCAAGTGAGAAATAATCATACTTGACGGGTCAGGAGAGAAAGGCACACTGCAGATTTCCTCCTGTTTAGACTTCTGGCCAGCAGTACCCCTCTCTGTTCACTTTTCATTCAGAAAAAAAGGAACTGAATTGTGTGCAAATACATCACAGGGATTTTGTTAGTTGCTGCACTGTACAGGATAATGTGAAGTTATAATGAAATTAGCTAACACACTATCAGACATTTCATGTGTGTTTGGATAAAACAACTGCTAACAAATCTAAATATGAACCTAAACAAATGCAACATGGCAATTGCAATTATTCCAACTAACGCTAACCCTATTCAATTGTCCAATTATGCAATTAACCATGATCCCCTTCCCATCTACCCATTGTACACATCAGGATTGAGATTTCCAATAGCCATAGATACAGGCACGTTCTCTACTCATCAAGTGTATAATTATACATTCATTTACTTCATTACACACTTATCACTTGCAGGTTAAAGGTGTATAATATGTGCTTACTTGCTTTATGCTTTACTTTATGCTGTAGACGATGGATCCGATGTAAATCTGCAATAATGTGCAGCCTGGAAACTGCTTATGTTACAGTAAGTGTATTTTAGTGCAGTGCCATTACTGTGCTCCCATTTCCCCTCCCATCCAGGAGGGGGCAATCTTCTCTTCTTTGCGGAGCCCTGCAGTGAAGTTGCACATCAGCTGGAGATTCTTTGTGATTGTCTCTGTCAAACAGAGCTGAAAAACCTCTTCCATATCATCTCCCCTTGTCACTTGCTGTGAAATATTGATGAACTCAAAAAAAGTAAACAAGCAAACGATCAAATCAATAAATAACACAACATGAAAGCATCACAACAGTTTGGAAAGTCCTGATGCAACCCTCATATTGGCCATGGCAAGGAAAACGTCTGTTTGTTTACAGCCTGATATCACAGTAGATCTCAAGCCAAAAGGTTTTTACATGATATTTTGTCTTTGTGCTCTCTTTCTCTCTCTGTCCCCTTCTTACATTCAGGACGCATCCACAAGCAAATGGCAATGACAGCAATGGGCCAATCACACAGGAAATATCTTCAGAAACTGTCTGAGGGCATGTAGCCAATGCATTATGCAGTCTTATTCTAAAGTGCAAGTAATGTCAAAGAATGGTCATTTTTGTTGCATATGTAAACTATGCTCCAAGGCTATCGTTGCAAGGGTTTAGTTTCGATTGCTGCTATGCATGTCAATCTTGAATAGTCTAGAAAATTATATTTATGCATGGAAAGATGCATTCTGTATTATGTTATACATGCATTATTATACGGTTGAGCACTAGAAGGTTTTAAGCTTCAAAAGAAAAAGCGGGACTAAAATGCTTCTTGGCTATTTTCAGATGAAAAGGAGTTCATACATTGTGTTCATTCATTGTGTTTTTGTCTCAGCGCAATGGCATTCCCACGCACTGTCATCTTTGAGCTTCTGATTGAAATCACAAATACTGAATCAAAACGCATCTGATTGACAGGATTGTGCCACCAACACAATGCTTTCTATAAGCTTCGTGTGAGTTTGCTTTAAGTTAAATCCCCAGTCATGTGGCAATGGGTCACATGAGTCACCCATTAACACAGTTAGCATAAGTAAATGTGTGAGTTGGATTCTGAGTCACTATGATCACAGGATCCAGAGACTGAGAAGTACAGGCTTTTTAAGGCAGAACGGTACAGTATAGCAGCTAGATAGATAAATGATGCAGCCTCCTTCTCTGTTCAAGTTGGATGTTCCAGTTGGACATACATGGCCTCCTTCAGTCCATCATCAAACCACCTGTCCTCCTTGTCCAAAATGTAAAAGAGTGTCTCTTGTTCTTTAGGTGTTACAGTAATGTACTACTGAATTCTGTTCTGATCAAGTTGCCTGCATGTGTTGGGCCATATAGCTATGGAGAGTAACTGTTGTTTAGTTTCCCCCTTAGACAGTAAGGGCACTTCCCACTGTGTTGTACTGCATGAACCCTTGTCCTTGGGGTAGACCAATCTGTCAAAGGGTGTTTGTTTTGAACTAGACGGGATGTTGTGTTTGCTAAAGCTTCTCTTTGGTTTCTCAGATCTCAGTCTACTGTAGATAGCAGGCCACCATGTTGTTTCTTCTGTTTCTCTGTGTCAGTTAGTGTTTTGTTTTTCCTGTCTCTCTTTTTTGTTTGTTTTTTTTTGTCTTGATGAATGCCAAGCCAGGGTAATGACCACAGCAATCTTATCTTATTATTTAATTTTTCAAAATTATGTGTAAATCTTATATCTTTTAATTTTTTATTGAACCTATTTAACAAGGGTACTTTTGGCAGAAAGAATCTCTTATTGTCACCAACTTCATTCCCTGAGAAAATGTCAAGGCATGCATAATAATTCTGCCTCGTTTTATCGGCTGAGTAATCAGGAACATATCAAGGATCTAATTTGATGTAGGACAAATCCTTGATGCAGCAAACGCTCAGAGCTCATCTTGCTACGGTGGCAGCATCGTTAAGTCCCTGTAATTAGATTGTCTTTGTTTATTTGTGACTCTCAAAACAGTCTCAGAGTGTCTGCATCCATACGTCTGGATGTGAGTGCTGCGTAGGCAAGCTTCTTGGTATTTCCAAATGCTTATTTCAAGGGTCTGTGACCACAGATGGCAACAGAATTTACATCACATTTAGGAATGAATATTGATTGGATGAGGCGGATAGATATCAGAGCTAGACCTAGGAGAAGCTCACTGGTAGAAAGTTGAACAGCTTCTCAATGAAAAGCAATATTAGTCAGCACTTGTCCTCCTGTACACTTTCAGGTATAGACATTTATTCTCTCTGGCTGCTCATTCATAAGAGGGGTATTTTTTAGCTGGGAAATGTTTGAGAAAAAGAGGGTGAGTGAGTGAATGGGAGAGAGAGAGAGAGTGGTGAGGAGAGAGCGTGAGAGAGAATATGCAAGTGTACTTGGCCAATAAAACTGATTCTGACCAGTTCAAAGCAGGACATAGTGATCTTATGGAAACCTATGGCACTGGGCCCTAGTGATCATATGGAAACTTATAGTGGAACTAGTCTTGTGAGTCTTGTAAAAACATAGTGGGACTAGGCCATAGTGATCTTTTGGATCTAGGGACCTGACCATAGTGATCATATGGAACTTTTAAGTTGGATAGCTTATGGTGATCATATAGACACATAGTGGGACTAGGCCATAGTGCAGACATGGGCCATATACAGCCCTTTGGGCTTTTTAAACTTGCCTGCCAAACCTGTCTAAATCATATCAAATTATATTATTAAACCGTATTTATTTGGCATTTCCCTTTGTTCTGCATCAGGCAAATGGTCCCACCTATTCATTCAACCCTGTTATATTGAAAATAAAAGCACAGATTCACAGGTCACAGATCGTCACAGGTTCAGAAGAGAGTCATAAAAGTGCTAGCCAACAGAGTCATACATAAGGCTGTTGATATCGGACATGGCGCACAAACGCCTCTTGAAGTCAGCAATCTCAAGGTCATTCAGGTCAGACACTATCCATGGCAAAGAAAGATGCTTTTTAAGTAATCGAGATACACTCTTGGTTTATGTAGATGGCAAAACGGAGGAAGCCTTTTTGCATCTTGTCAAGAAGAGCTGCAGTATGTCCAAGCAGATGACGCATTGTTTATTCTATTATTTTATCAATTTATGCCAAATAACACCAATGCATGAAAACAACACACAGCCTACCTTAATTGCTGACAAGCTAGTCAGTCACTCCCTTCTGCCTCAAATGTAATCTTTGCACCTGATAAACAGCTCCATCTAATTTAAAGTTTATTTATTCATTTGAAATATCAAAAGTCTGCAACACTTTCCCAAAGGCTAGTTATTTCTGTTATAGCAGCAGCATTTATTTTGAATATAATATGTAAACCACCTAGGGCATCACACAGTTGTAGTCTGTTCTTTTTCTTTTGCTTTGTACAGGCGAGGGCTAATGTTTTGCACAGAAATTGTTTAACTTAAATAGTTAAAGATCATTTTTTTGTCCATGGTAGTTAAATGTTAGTATTTGAAGATACATGTGAAGTAAAACCGTATCGTACATATTATGACACATAACAAAACGTGTCTGCTGCTTTGTCTGAAACCTAACTCCGTTGGGCACGGCTCTTTCACATAACAGCTCATCCTGCATCTTTATGACTTCTTTTTTATAATCACTCCCAGTAATTGTCTTGTCTCTTGATGCTATTCCTCGAAAAATGCAAATGAACCCACAAATCACAAGGAGACAATCAGTTTTGAGGTTGCATTTTAAGTTTAATTAATGGCAGTATCCCATGTGCATATTTTAATTAGGAGACTTGTGGCCACTGGTATTCCTAGAGGTCCAATCACAGTGAAATAACAACGGGCTTTGAATTTGTGCATGACTAGACCATCATATACATCAATTAAGCTACAGAGAATGCAAATGAAATTTTTCATCCCATGACCACAAAGCCTATCCCCATACACTGCAGCAGTCCCAGCAATCGCAACTGATTTTCGCTATAATCTTAGAGACACACACACACACACACTCACATGCACATAATACACACACAAACCCATACATGCACACACATACACACAAACAAGCACACTCACACACAAAACACACGTCTTACATATAAATTAGGCAATAAATAGACTGTATGCCCAAAAGATGTTGAAGAACTGCCATCGGTAACACGGGCATCAATTTCTACTCGGCAGCAGAACATGCATGTGGCTATGTGGCATTGCTGTGGTAACACTGCCTGATGGTTTTAACTTCGTGTAGCTTTGGCATATGCCATGAATTTGAAGGTGACATCTCATCCAATCAAGATGGTCAGTATTACCATAAACCACTTCAATTATGATTACATACTACTTCTTATAGATGAATAAACACATTAAAACCCAGCAAGGGGGGGAAGCTCTTTATTAGAATTAAATTACGAGATCTGTGGGCGTTCTTACCCGACCCCCACCCTTCCTCTTGTTGTCTGACTGAAATAGTCAACGCTTGTCGTTCTGAGGCCCCTCAGTAACATGAAGGGCTTCGCTGTCTGAAGTGAGGCTATGACAGGGCCGATAGACCGAGTTTATAATTAACTCCGTCTTGTATTTGTAATTAGTCAAAACCAGAACAGATGGGTTGGGGGATTGATTTATTAAGGGCCTTTTGTGGAGTGCGTCTTAAATAGAAACAAAGTGACACTTCACACAAGATAAATCGAATGGGAGCCTACTGGTAACTGGCTGCACTGATGTGATGTGCTGGCGGGAATAAACGCTCTGGACCCTGAGTTTTGGATGCATGCATGGGTTTCAAGCTGAACAAACACACTGTCTCCACTCAGCCATTTCAACTCTACCTTATATCTGTTTCTCTTTCACACAACAACAACAACAACAAGAATGTCCATTAATATTCATAGAGTGTTGATAAAATATGATATAGTCTGACTGAGAGCCGTGATTGTGTTCCAGTGAACTGACCCGAGGAGAAATAATGAACTATGAGTCTGACGGCAGGGGCACTGAGCGTGTGTTGCCCTAATCCAGTGGTTTTGTAGAACTACTGTATAATACTGTACACTGTATAATAGTCAGGTGTCAATCAATAAAGACACAGTAAGACAACATAATCCAAAAAGTCAAATGGCAGACAAGGCTAACTGATGAAGGAACACAAACCTGATGTATGCCATGTCCTAACAAATTATCTCATTCTTATTTTGACTAACAGACCCTGGCAACCTCACATATGAGGGCTATGAGTTGAATTGATTCCTAACAATCCCTCAGACATCGAGGCTATGGGTTAAAGATCCCTCAGACATCAGGGTTATGGAATACTTGATTCCTAACTATTTCTTTAAAGGTATCATGACTGAATCTCAAGTCCCTTTTAACCCTTCAGGCCTGGACTCTCAAACACTTCACTGACCTGAATTGACCTCATCATTTTCATAGTTTTACCTTTTAAAAGTATCCTAGAACATGAGGCTCAATAATAGCGTATGCAAATTTTTGCATCTGAAAGTGACCTAGGAGCACTGCTAAAGGCTCATTTTAAAGGGTTAAAAGGTAAGGATTTGTATTTCACACACCCCTGGCAAATTCATGAAGCAACAGGGGATTGGACCAGAGACGGTTCCAAACGATCTTTGGTTGGACCATGCAATGAAGGAGGTGTTTCTTAGTGAGGTGACGTATGCTTGTATCTCTATTCATATTGGTCCATTTCAGTCCGGCCATTTCTAGTTTGAAATTTAATTGAAGTTTTGGTTTGGTCCATTGGATACGTTAAGCTACCTAAATTCAACATATGTCAGTTGTCAGTTCAAACAGATGTCAGTTTTCTGCCTTTTCATGCAATACAAATAAAGTGAATTCTTGCCAGTCTGCAATTTCAGCTTTAAAAAATAATATTTTTGGTGAAACTCGGTACATTTTTTTACGAGTTTACTTTTTCAAAAGTCTGTCAGTTGAGGACCTCTTAAAGGCAGAGGAGTTCATCAATGTCATGTGTATCCTCTCTAGACCTCAGTACTCTCCCTTTCCAGTGACAGGCATGCCACAGTAATGCTAAGATCAAATGCCATGATACAGTCATCCTGGGCCATGTGATTCCAGTGCCTCATAGTTCTCATTCTTAAGCACATTAGGCTGGTTAGGAGACAAGAGAAATGTAGCAATGCTCAGATCCAATCATATAGCCATTCAGGTTCTCCTCATTCTGAATGATAACATGCTCATCATTTTGAGTTGTGTGAAAGATGGCCTCGTAGTCATTCTGAGCTGGGTGGAAGATGCTCTCTGTCATTCTGAGCTGTGTGAAAGATGGCCTCTTAATCTTATGTGAAAGATGCCCGTATTGCCATTCTAGACTATGTGAAAGATGGCCTCAGTCATTTTGAACTGTGTGAAAGATTACCTGACAGTTATTCTAGGCCATGTAAAATATGCTACCAAAATGCCACAATTTTTACAACCTGAGGTTATTTCAGTCAAAATCTACTGTGTAAACACTGAATAGATACCAGAACATAGATGTTATCCTTTCTGATGCCATCTATGCGGAGTAAGTTGCTTTCCAGCTGGCCTTTTCTTGTTTCATCAAACCATGTTGTTTTGCAACAGCATCAACAATCTTACACTTAGAGGGACAAAGTAATTGGCAGTATGTTGATTCCACCACATCAGACGGAATCATTTGAAACAGGCATGAATGACAACCTCCTCTCTACAGATGCAAAACGTTTTCAGTCTGTCCAAATCAGCAGCACAGTTATTCGAGTGGAACACGTCACAAAAAGCAGACCAAAGTAAGGGAACCAGAGAGACACCAGTCTGGCTAAGCCCACTACGGGGTGCAATTCAACGCTCACTCCCTCATTTAATGACGGGGAAAAAAGTGTCCTAAATTGCAGGATGTGTGTGGGGCTCTATTTGCACTGTCCAGAGAGAAAATGAAGCCCTGCACACAGATTTGTGACTTTGAGAGAACAGCACAAAGCGTGGAACTCCCAAGAGATGGAGGAAGAGGGAGTGAGAGAGAGAGAGAGAATGAGAGAGAGAGAAAATAGACAGAGGTAGAGAGATGGAAGGGAAGGCAATTAATCATATGCCTGAACTCCAAGGAGCAAAGCCAGCCTCCAACCATTAGGAAAGGCCTGTGGAAAAATAAAATATTATTTTCCCAAATGAGCGGGTCAGCGTTGCCGCCATCGCAATAGCTCTCCAAGGACCTGATGACAGTGGCGTCAAGGTAAACTTTGGGAGCGGGAAATAGTACTGGCTCGACTGTGAGGAAAAGCTCCTCCACGGCAAGGAAGAAGAGAGCGGACTCCTCCACAGAGAGCAGGCTAGTCAGGTAGTTATCCAGCTGAAGCTGGTATACTGGGGATATATCCAGAGCTCACTAACATGATTGAAAGTTGATTGCTTTCTATTCATCCTCCAGAGCTGTCTTTTTTATGCTCACCAGCATAAAACATGAGTCACGGAATTGGATCAACTCATACATTTTCCATTGTAGTGGCTTGTTTTACTTGACTTAACAGTCTGTTGTCAAGAGATATCAGATCCATTGAGGTCCCATTGAAGTGAATGTAACATTCAACAGCATTATAATGATCTGTGTAACAAAATGTAATATTGCTTCATACAACATATACAGGCCACTGCAGAATCTCTTACAGGTATTAGTATGGCTATATCCATATTTTCTTTTCACCCAGCAACTCTCAGTCTTTTTTCACACAGTGGATATGTCTCAAGTATGTCTTAAAAAGACAAACTAATTAACTGTACTGAACTGTACTGAAATTTCAACTGCAGCTATGCCTAAATTACTCTGCATCTATTAAGTTTGAACAGTTTCACTTCAACAGTTATTGTTCACCCCTGGCAATGATTTACATGTGTATTTCTCTCCATGGTTTCCAATTGAAACTTAAACAAAGAGAATCCCTTTTACATAAGAGTTTGGGCACAACTGACAGAGGCATTGACTACACTACATGCAAACTGTCCTGGCTTCCTTATTGTTGTGATTAAGCATTATAACACCTAAATAACCAATAGGACTATTTTGTATATCTCATCTCCTCTGCCAAGGCTGTGGCTACTATGAGGTCATTTCTTTTGTTTAAAGGGAGAACACTCTGTACAATGTGAATTCTTTTCTAGGGGCAACATTGCTTATGTCACTGGGTAAATACACATAAATTTAAGACAGCCTACCATAACGCCTGTATTGCTGATGTTTGGACGTTGTCTGGTTTTAAAGAGAAGATGAGTAACTTAAGAATGCAGGAACAGATTAAAGAATTAGACTCTTTCTTCACGGTGGCTTCAACATGTGTCCCATTCAGTTTAGTTTCTCGACTAATCTTTACTCTCGGTAAATATTGGGCTACATCACACACACACCCCCCACACACAAACACACACACACTCAGCAGGGAGTTTGTGATGGAGGACAGCCAGCACTACTCACTCTTGTCCAAGCATTGCACCGGCAGTGAAGGCTGTGGTGTGGTTCTTGACTCTCTGTGCAGAGGGCACCTTTCCAAGTGCTTCAATTGTGGCTTGGGAAATCATTCAGTACAAGGTCTATTACCTTGGCGCAGGGACTCGGAGGGGAGACAGAGGGCAGGATTACACGCCATTGGAATCACACCAGTTAAAGCCAACAGGACTACGTTCCTTCCACGGACAAACATCAAGAGCTGTTTGCTGTTTTCACAAAGCTCAGAATGACCGTGTTTGCTTTCCATCTGATTCTTTTGCAGTGAACATGTTGATGTGCATCTTCGGAGTAGGAACGTGTTGATATGCAAGATCGGAGTAGGAACTTATGAAAGACACTTGTCCAATGAACGAGGTAATTCTCAGTTTGAAAATTGAAAACATACTGTAGTCTGAAGAAGTTTTAAGATGACAGACCAACACCCAGAGGCCATGTTTTCCCTTATAGCTGTCAATTATTGGATACCGATTATATTATGGGCTGGATTCATAAAAAAATTTGAAAGTTATCACATTTTCAACCACAAACACATCTACACTCTTGCTGTAGCTCTTTCTATCACTCAATCAGTCTATTTATTTTAACATTGTAAGACCACGGAATATGAGACAGGATAGGGATATAAACTTCTACTTTTATACTTTTGTTGAAATGTTCTTAAATATGCAATAACTTAAATTATCTGGTCAGATTCTGATCTTGCTCACATGTCAATTTACTAATATTTACTAATATTACTAATACTTGCAATGAAATAACAGCAATTTTTTTAAAAGGTCTAACATTATTGCTTTTATTACACTAAAAATGTCCAAATGTATTACATTATTCACAGTTATTACTTGTCGGCTGCTACAGTCCACCCAGAGTTTTTCTCAGCCCTACAGTATATGGGACCAAAGCTGTGAGCCTTAGAGAAACAGACTACTCCCTGACTTCAAAGTCAGGGCAGTTGGGTCCAGCGGGAGAAGTAATATATCGAGAAATATTATCAAAATTCATGTTGTTTGATGTTGGTTAGATAAAAAGCCCTGTTCATGTACAGAAGTTGCTGTCACATCTAAATAGTCCAACTCCAAAAGAAATGACAGTCTGTGGATGTTCGTTGTGGAAGCTCCCTGGTAAAAAGTGTTGACCCAAAAAACATGCCCACTGTTTGTTTAAAGGAATTTTGATGGAACATCTAACAACCATTGTCTTAGTTTTATCTGTGAGTCCACCAACAATTCAGTACTTACTTAAGTCACTAACTTACAATCTTACCTAAACGGAGACTCAGTCTGATTATCCTGAAGATATCTGCATACAACTGACTCAAAAACCAACATATGCTGCTGTAGAACTTTATTTTTAATCAAACTATTTCTTCCTTGACTCTCAAGTAGGAACTGCGTGATGATGGGTGTTCATATGGCAGTATTCCCTCAGGCGAATCTTTGATGTGGGGGATGGGGGTTGGTGATAGTGCTCAAATGGTACATCTTTAATCAAGTATGCTGACACAGCCACAACATGGTTATGTCAGTCTTGCGCTGCATCTGAGTCTTGTGATGCAGGAGTCAAGTGAAGCCTCAGACCTTAGAGAGTGCAGCACATCACCTCATTGCTGCTTTGGTCCTCACTATCACCTACAAGCCCCCTAAAGCTTTGAGGTAGGAGAACTCTGACTTTACCTCCATACCTCAACTGTTTGACATGAAGTGATTTAAAGAGCTACACTTAACTTCATCAAGCTTTTGATTGCAATACAAACAAAGAACTCAATTATTAATCATTAATTAAAGTGTTTTTTATTAGCACAGATTATTGCATACGTCTAGCCACCATTGGGCCCTCTGTATACCTCACAAGGCTTTATCGTTGGGCGGTGGGGCGGTTGTTTAAATCATATTTTTATTGACTCCGGAAGAGTAAGTTCTAGTACCTTACGTAATGCTGTGTGTGAGGTTGGGTGAGTGAGTGCACTTAAACTCCTGATCTCTGAGATCTCTTTTTCATAACATTATCCAGATAGTCATCCAGTACATTCAACAGATTGTCATCTCATTTCATTACACTCAAGTACGCTTAATAATGACCTACCGTATCACTCTTGTCCAGCTTGAGTGGATGGTAAACATGTATGTGTTGAACAAAAGCAAAAGCCCCACTCCATCTGACCCCAGTGAAGTGTCCTTGAGCAGGGTACTGAACCCTAATTGCTCCCAGTGGCAGGTTGGCACCCTGCATAGCAGCCTCTGCCACTGGTGTGTGAATGGGTGAATTTGAGGCAAACATTGTAAAGCGCTTTGAGTTCCCATAGGAATATAAAAGCACTAAATAAATGCAGTCCATTTACCGAATGATGCCGTTTTTAGGTTATTTAACTTTCTTGATGTACGATTGATTATGAGCTCTCCATGTAGCCTCTTTGCCAATTTACATCACATGCGAGATCCTACATCACCTTGTGTCAGAGCAAAGCCAAAAGTAACTCACATTGGAGTCTTATTTTTATTTTTTTTGTAACTCTTATGATATTATATTTATTAATGTGTCAGTCAGTATAACTCTTCAAAAATAATCATCACTGCTTGGTAGAAAAGTGCTATATAAATTCAGCCCGTTTATTTTGTACCTCACATCTACCTTCTATTTGTGAATAAATCATGCGTGTAGGGATTTTTATCCCCACGACTTACCTTTATCTAAGTAGTCAAAGTACTTCAATTCAAATCCATTTTATTTATACAGCACAAAATTCAATTTTATTTTATTTATACAGCAAGTCATGTCTTGTCACAGAAAAGTGCACCTATGAGCATCAGGGGCAAGGACAAACGGTAAAACTCCTTTCTGCTGCTGTTGTCAGATCCACAGCTCAGAAGGCTAATTCAACAGCCTCGGGTCATGCAAAGTTGCAATATACAGTTGCTCAAATGGTGTTAATATAGTATCATAGTAATCCCATAACAATACATGGTAACATATTCAAGTCATCAAATCAGATCTGTTAAATGTCTTCTATTGTAGCTGTAACTTTATGAAGGCAGCCAAAACATATTTGACAGTTTCTCTAATGACTGTAGTGACAGAATTTTTTTTTTTATAATTCTGTTCATAATACATGAATCCAGATGTCTGTTGGTGGCAACATGTCCTCAAATTTCTTGTTTATCTTCCAGTTTTTTTCTTCCCAAAGAGAAATTGGCTTTGCACAAGATGCAACGACCTTGGTTTGAATGCATCATTTATTCCACTGTGGTTGGCTTCTAGAAACACCTTGCATTAGTCATATAACAAGAAGGTCAGTAAAGGATGCTCCTGTATACTGTGCTCATAGTCAGGGTGAGGAACAAAATACAAACATCAATCAAAAATATGTAGGAGGTCTAGCAGTAGTGGTAGCATCCCAAATATTCTCCAAATTTGAAGTTGATGTACCAAAACCTCACTGATATATAGAAAACCTTAGCAGCCCTAAAAGGTCAGGTTTGAAGGCCCTCATGGTTCCTGACACATAATTCATATTAATTCAACTTCAATTGGCTATTACAAGCATACGCTTTGCAATTTTGAAATTCCTCAGGTATGTTCACCAGCTGTTGTCATATTGTCTGTCTGTTTCAATGAAATAATGCAAAATCTCAATACAGCACTACACATGATCACAATGTATAATATGATACGGTAATATTAACATTATTTAACTCCAATATAACATCATGCACACAAATATATTTCTCAGGCATGTCAATGTGCCTCCACAGCGTGACCAAAAATGTGCCTTCCCAGAATAATCCCCTGTGGACCAGAGAAGACACACACACACACACCCCAATGAGAATTGACGCATATTGTCTCTCCTCTCACACCTTCTGTGCTACCAGCTCTATTAGTGGCAAGAGGAACGCAGTTGTGTGTCCACACACAGAGGAGAATAAAACCATCCCCTAATTTAACCCCCACCAAAAAAAGAAGAAGAAAAAAAGCACCAAAAAAGGTGTTGGTGGCGAAGCTAATGCAGTCCATTTAATCGGCCTCCACCTGCAGGGGAGAGAGAGGGAGATGAGGGCCCTTATGCCAAATTAGTGTGGGCATATTGAGGCCTGTCAGGCCCCGGGCGGCCTGCCACAAGCTGCCGCACCTGGAGACGCCTCATCTGCTCCTCTGCTGAATTCATTTACAAGTCTACAAGGGCCAAACCGACCCCATCTCCATTTCTATCTCCATCTCCAGGGGGGTTGTTTAAAGAGGTGGGGGCGGTGGGGACATGTCCTACCACTTTTATGAAATCTTAAAATTGTCCGCACCATTTTGAAAAAACTGAGCAATGTATGCAACCCTTTCATGCATAGAATATTAAATAGATATGGTGATTTTTTTTATCAATTCTATTTTCAACTACAAATCAACAGTCCTTTTTTATATTATTAACATAACATACAGCACACCGCCTCATCCTCTATTGTAGTGCAAGAGGTATGCAAATATAGTTTTATTTGGACCAAAATTCTAAGTGTTGTATCTACTATATTTTGAAAAACATGCCAAATTTATGTCGCCACTGCTTTGCAAACCAAACCTACACCACTGCCACCACCCTATTTCCATCTCCTGTTCTGGCTGGAGGCCTCCCAAGGTTGTTGACTACCTTCATTCCAGAGAAATTACCAGCCTTGTTGTTGATTGTTGTCACCAAAAAGCAAAAGAAAAATGGGAGGAAATGGAAGATGAATAAATCTATTTCTGTTAGAGTTTTTAATAGATACATGTGATTCTGAATGTGGTCTGTGTGTAATTAGACAGGAGTGGGATCAGGATTGTTGCGCTCTCCTGCAATAATGGTGTCAACATGCCCCACTACAGAGGAAAAGGGCCTGATGCACAATACTTGCTTTCTACCCGTCCAAGCTGTTCAAGGTTTAGATTACCAACTAAATATGTTTTTTTTTTAAGACACAGAGCTGTATCTTCTACTGCTTTGTTTCTATTTCAGTGTATTTGTCCTCCACCTCAAAAACTAGTCATTACCTTGGATCCCTCATTCTCAGGGCAATGTAACACTTAATCGATAGCTTGGAAGTTCAGGAATATAGAGTTGCTATATTGCGTTTGCTCGCATGTCTGTTTGTTTGAATGTGAAATGTCAAACTTTCACACTACTGCATTAAGACATTTTGTCTGGAGAGAACTGACAAATGCAGTGTTATGAACTGCCAAATGTGATATTATCAAATTCGCTTCAGTCTCCCTTTGTATAAATGGAACGTCCACATTAGTGAACTCAATGAAAAATGTCTCCAAATTAGTGTAATCATAAGCTGTTAAATAGTCGGTCTGGAACTACATGTTGTATAAAGATATACATATTCATATATAACCTTATCATTACAATGGAAATTTAGACATCCTGTAGCTGGTAAAATAACTTATACCTTTCACAAAGACATAAAAAACAGACATCAAACTCTGACTTTACTCCACCAATTAGTGTCTAAATATAAACCTTCAGTAAAAAAAAAAATATTTATAGATATTTTCTGATTTAGCAATAATTACTCTATTTTGATAACTCTACAGATGCTCAGTATGGTGAAAAATGTTGATAACTGTTACAGTATTGAGCTATTGTAGCACACAAATGAGGAAGACTGGAAATGTCAAGAATACCCCTTTAATTGAATGCATGACATGAAATGACAGATGAATACAATGGCTAAGGAAACTAATGGTGTGTGTGTGTGTGTGTGTGTGCCATATAATGAACACTGCAGTACCAGTAATAAACCCCACAACCCATAACATAACAGAAAGGCATAACTTGATTCAGTGATTCATGCAAACATATTAGGCATGGTTTATTGTGGTGTTATGTCTTCATTTAAATGTATTGATTAGCTGTAGCACTACAGTGTGCACAGCGGCAGTGGATGATGACTCGGTGGGTTTCCAGCAGTGCTCTCTGTTCTCTTTGGCGCCATGCTGAGTTGTGCTGTGCTGTCAGTCCAAGCTCTGCCTGCTTCTCTGTGGCTCACCTGGATGTTCTTCAGATGCTTCAACTAGTGATAGCACCTGCCAGTCCTGCCCGCTCTGCAGCAGGCACAGGCTTAAACATATGCCAGTGTCTTTGGGCACGTAGACATTGTCTAAAAGGCACCCTAGCCCTCTGCGACACACACGCGTCTGTTTTATCTGCCACTCACAACTGTCAGCATTCTAGAAACATCCGCACACTCTCTGGAGTGGGAGATCAGCAGGAAAGATGCTCTATAAAAAAAAAACTACTCCCTTCAGAGCTTGCAAACACACTATATCTACTCCAGCTCCGACTATACCCTTCAAATCTTTCAAGCTGAATTCTAGAATTTGTATTTGAAAGAAATTGATTTTGTGATGAGTTGTCTGAAAATGTCAGCTTCATGCATGGGAAAGCTGTGTTTTTTGGTCTTTGAAATCACCGCATGCGTTTGATGTCTCTTTGTTAGGCTATAGGCTACTGTACAGTAACTCACAAAAGGGTTCATATATTCTGGACTCACTTAAAGTATATCTACAAAACCTGCGTATACCCAACAGTATACAAAGGAAGTGAAAATAAAAGGGGGGTGGTGGGATTTACTTCCTCATGTGTACTACATTACAGTAACACACTTTTTTTACACACAATGTTTTTACTGTGAGATGAAGCTCAGGCAATTAAAAAAGGGCTTGTTGTGTAATACATTGGGGACACAGTTTCCATAAATGAAAGAAATTACCAACCCCCTTCCCCAAATGTCTCCCACCAAACAAATGCATCCTTGTCAAGATGGCTCCCTTTAGACAGACAGGGCACCAGCTCATTGTGGAGCTAATAAAGCCCAGAGAGGCGTGTTATTTCTGGGGAACCTTTGCGTCACCTCCTGCAGAGTCTAGGCTGGGAGTTGGCTCACATGTGGAGGGCTGCCGCCTGCCTTCCCTGACACACACACGACTCAGCCAGCTGATTGCTTGATGAATTGGTGTGGGGACGGGGAGGAGAACTCCACCCAAGGGTGCGTAGGCCACTGTGCCTGCAGGATTGACATATGTGCTGTCAGCGGGTGAGTGTGGAGAACATACGACACACACACTCACACACAAATGCGCACGCACACATACACACAGACACACACACTGTAGGTACACATACCTGTCATTTTTTAATACAAAAACAATACCACACATGCATCATGTTTTTGTTTTTTGTTGTTTTTCCTTTTGCCCTTCTTCTGGCTTATTAGTTTACTTTCATCCTCTCTCTGTATTAAAACCTTGTATGTACACACACACACGCACACACTCCCTCTCTCTTATTCAGTCCTAAATTATTATCTGGAGTCTCTCCAGGACACACTCATGGATATTAGAGAGATCGATACGTCCGCATAAGGCTCAGAATGCAAAATTGGGAACCTACACTGTTCCAAGATAAACATGTCTCTCAACACGTTTTCCTTTGAGAACCATACGAATTGGTCATTAGTGAGGAAACATTAGTGAGAGCATCCATCTGGAGTTGAGATACAGTCAGACAAAACTCTTGACAAACGGTAGTCTGTCTCTACAAACAGTGGTTGTAGCAGGCCACAGCCTCTCCTGTAGTGCATAGCTAGAGTTATGCTAGTTGAATTTGTTCCGAGCAAAATTATAGACCGCGGGCTATCTTAAGTGGTGCTGTAATCAGAAAATGAAAAGCTCTGTCTCTTTAATTAAGACCTTAGTATTAAATAAGCTGATTTTACACAGTGCATTGGGGTTAGTTGATGAATGTGATTGTCTTTGGCGACTCGCTCCTTCGGTCTGCTTCCTGGAATCAAAGCATGAGTCACTGAGTTTGAATTTCATTTCATCACATTGACAGCAATGGCCCGCAAAGTCAGACCAAGAGAGAGGCCCAGCCTCCAGCTTGTGCTTGCCTTACACCAGCAGGCACTGAAAGCAGCCTCACAAGGGGTCCCTATTTCAGCGAATTATGTAGGTAACATTTGAGATTGTCAAAGTTGTCCAGTTAAGTGCAACACTTTAGAGACTCTTTCCAACAGTGATTTCTGTGAGGCTTTTTGGCTACCTGCGAGCAGCTTTGGATGACTGAAAGAACGAATGAATTGAATGAATGAATTGTTTATGTGCAGTCTGTGCTGTGTATGCTCTGGCTGTTGTTTGACTGTGGAACCATTAAAGACATTGAAATTCATTGCTGATTTTATTTAGTACTTTATGTTTATAGGCTCAGTTGATCAGTCATGACATAAATCAAAACTGAAGTGACACAGAGTTTAAAACAATGATTTTGGCTCTCCAACATTGCAGCATTTGAAATTGACTGATTTTTTTCACTTTCTAAATAGGGTCCTGCATAATTTGGAGCAATGTTACTATATTCCTATATATTACTATATAAAGTTAGCCCCATGCTGGCAATTGCATTTTAAAAGACGCATTGTGATTGAGTTACTGTTGACTAAACTGAATGCTCATGCTTTAAACTCATGCAGACATCACACTGAGTTATGGAGGCAGGCGCGGACTGGACGGTCTGGCATTCTGGCAGATGCCAGAAGGGCCGCGCAGTTTTGTGGGCCGGCCGAGCACGCTAATTTAATCACAGCAACCCATTGAGGTAATGACGCAGCCCACTCACAATTAAATATATTCTAAATAGTAAATAAATTAATAAATTTCAGTAATTTTTTTTCAAAGTCTACATAAAAACTGAAGCGGATTGGTAACTAAATTGGTATTTATACGACATATACCTGTATACATTACAGTCATGTATGTCAGTCAGTCAGTGTATTTAAAGTTTTACATCAGCCTATTTTTTGTAGGGAGTTTCTTGTTAGGATTTTGGAAACATGTTCATGGAACATTTGTTTTGAAATAAAACAAATCTACCGGTATTTTGTTTTTGATTGTTTGAGAACATTAAAATAAAGCAATGCTTTCTGGGAATTTCAAGGCAGAATAGCGTAAATCGTGAAAAAAAATTGTGATGGAAGTTGGACTAACTTTAGAGGTTAAGTTGGTCATTTGTGTGATTATACGTTTAACTGGTATTAGAAACATGAATAGAGACACTAAGCGACGGAAGGGGGAAGCAGAGAAAAAGAAAGACAAGATCAAGAAAACACTGCTGTCTGAGGGTGATAAATGCGCAAAATTGGATTCATTTTTTCAATCCACTCCAACTTAAGTTAGCGCTAGACTAACACTAACTGACGACCGGGTTGCAGAGAAGAGCTCCTTCACATATTGTATGATGGTAAGACAAGTGGTTATAATATGGACGAACTGTGCACTTAGACAACACTACAGTACATAACTATTCTGGCTCATACTTAACCCTAAGTTAGACACTTAGACACAACACAACACTACACAGCTGTTCTTGCACCCTTAACCCTAGAGCAGTAGTTCTCAACCGAGCACAGGACGAGAAAGGAAAAAACGGACTCGCTGACTATTCGTAGCCTATAAAGTAGATGCAGAAATAAATCTAGTGACTTTTACTGCAGTTACTGTCCTCAACGAGCAATAGGTGCTACCGTGAGCCTCTCCCCCATCCTAAAGTAGCCTACTCACAGGCGGTCAGATTAAAAGCAGCCCCGCGCAGCAGTCCCAAAATCTTTGATGTGGAGGCAAGGCTGAGATTTTTTTTTAAAGGCGCTCTAAACCGCGATGCGGTTTCATGTTACTTCTTGTTGGCGTTCGAAGTATTGTCAAACAAAATGGAGGATAGCTCCAGAGAGGGTTCAAGCTTTATAAGTTATAGCTCACTCCTCCCCCTGCCTCCCATTCCTCCTGAAAGACTCATGAATGTGCATTTCCTTCTTGTTGTTTATTGTACGGCATTACAGTAAACATGCAAAGTTAGCAGTGTTGCAGCTACGCAAAGACAAATTAAATGCACTTCAGCAATGTTTAGTTGCCCAACAGACAGCTTTCACAAGACCAAATTCCATCTGAGAAAATGTGGTGTCTGCCAGTTATGTGGTGAGTGAAGTAATCGCTAAGAAGCTGAAGCTTTATTCCCATGGAGAATTTGTGAAGAAGTGCGGTGCTACTGCAGAACTAGCCTACTTGCGTGAGTTTATCGCGAAGAACAGTCTCTGACCGGATAACGGTATGTGTAGGCTAGTTTAACCAACCACAGATCAGCATTATACGTTTTTTTTTTGGTCAGGTATTCATATAAATGCCTTTGAAAAAAAGCTGGTTTGTTTATGCCAAATGTCTGTTAATTTGGCTCACAGAAATTAATTTATTTTGAAATTATCAATGCATAAGTATGGTGCAGTACTAGCTTGGGCCCGCCCATACTTCTTGTGACGCTACATTCAATTTCGCGAGCAAGTCAGTCTGGCCAGGCTGCCGATTCAGAGGAATTATTATCCCAAACTCGAGGGCACCAATGAGAAACGAGCTTGAACGAGACTGAGTGGTCTGATTGGTTGTAGATTCTGAATGCCGCCTGTTAAGCCCGCCTCCCAGAATTCGGTTAGTGTCGTAGAATGGCCAGACTTATGAGCTTTGTAGTCGCTCTAGCCAGGCTAGTGCACTATGTGACACACTGAAAATGTTATGACTTCATAATAATAATAGTAATACTAATAATAATAATAATAACAGTGATAATAATAATAACAAAGAATTATTATAAGAAGCATGTAACATCATAATTATAGCAATAGGCTAGTAATAATAATAGGTCTACCACTAGGCTACTGCTACTACTACTACTAATAATAATAATAATAATAATAATAAGTAATAATATTATTAGATTAGATTGCTGAACTCATGCTGAAGACACACGCACACACACACCTGTCATTCATTTATCTTTTGAGGAGATAAAAATGAGATGTAATAATCTTGAATCTTGAATATTAATGGTAATAATAATAATGACTGCAAGCTCACATTAGAAGTCTGGTGCTACTGCCAATTATAACAATAGCCTAGTAATGTCCTACCTACCACTATGATGATAATAATAATAATAATAATAATGATAATAATAATAGTGAGGGCCTTATAAAAATAATAGCCTAGCCTAGGACTATCTATCTATGAAAGGTGGTGTAGTTGGAGGGTTGGGGGTGGGTAGGTGAATGAGTGGGTGGCGCCGGGAGGAGGTGGGACCCCAACTGCATTGAACCAGCTTTGGGGGGACTCAGCTTGCAAAAGGTTGAGAACCCCTGCCCCTGAGTATGTTCTAGAATAACTGTGTGCTTGGACAACACAACCCAACACTACATTGCTGTTCTTGCATCATTAACCTGGAATAACTGTGCTTACCCAACAGCTCCATTTATCATCTGAAGCACAGATAGCATGTACAGACAGGGTCAGTTTTTTTCCCAGTCTGTTTATATTACGCTGAACATCATTTCCATGGAGTGTGTGCGTGTGTTACCCACTTAACCCTAGTTACAAGAATAACTGTCTGTTCATATAAAGAGCTATTGAAGCTGTAAAATCATTTCAATCACAATTATTGTAATCAACAATTCCACTCTGTCAGTACAAATGAACAATTTCTGGCTACTTTACATCTTTAGCTGCTCTTGGTGTGAACACTATGTTATGCTATATATCTCTGTGTGTCAGTCTATGTGTGTGTGTGTATTTATACACAGTATGTAGGGTGTGTGTTGTGTGTGTGTGCAAGTGTGTGTATGAGTTTGTGTGTGTGCAAAGCGTGTGTGTTTGCAGTAGATTCTGGTTTATTGTGCCGGGCTGGAGTGGACCTGCTAGAGTGTTTGTGCTTTATCGCTGTTGTGTTTTCGGTGAGACGATTTGCAGGCCTTGTAGCTCCATTCATCATTTGAAGCACAGATAGCATGTACAGACAGAGACGGTTTATTTTCTCCAGTCTGTTTGCTTTATTATGAACATCATGTTCATGGGGTGTGTGTGTGTGTTCTAATTGTGTCTGATAATGTCCTACGTGCAAAATACATTGGCCCTATTTCCAATATATGTGTGTGTGTGTGTGTGTGTGTTGGAGAGAAAGCTCTATCTTACCAATCATGCCTGTGTTTTCTTGAGTTTATGAATCACCAGCTGTCAGTCTGGTCATCTAGGAACTACTGCTAGTGCACTTTGCAAAACCCATGAATCACTGCAAGCAGCTAGGCTACGCTAGCCTATACTTGTACTTGGCAGTGGAAATGTTGGCAGCACCCTTGGGGAGGAGGTGAAGCAGAATCATTCAGCTGGTGTCTTGGGTTTTCTGCTCACTCTTTATCAGACAAAGCTATTCTACCTGATCTGGATATCACAACACTGACACGTACATGTTATTAACAGGGCTACTTCATTACTATCCGACTATATCTGGCTGTCGTAATGTTGATTTATAAACATAATTTGGGAGGAGCCCGTAGGATGATTGACAGCCATTTACTCATCCATCTCCTGCCATCTCAGAGATTTAAGCCCGCCTGCTCATCCCCAGTCATGCAAATCTTCCCCCCTCCTCCCCTTACTCCTACATTTGACTAATGGCTCTACCACACATACCTCTCAAACGGGGGGTGCAAGTGGACATCGTCCAGCACGATCTCAGCTTCTTTCACTCCAGGACCAAGACCAGTTCTCAATCCAAATGCTCACCTTGTTTGCACACTTTACCAATCAGCCATAGGGCGGCCTAGTGAAACACTGTGTATAGCACATGTGCACCACCATCACCATCACGACCAACACTTGTGCTACAACAATAATTGTTGTGAAAACTGGAGTCTTGTGACTGAGGGTGCCCCATCAATGACTATTGTTAGAGCTGGAGTCTCATGACTGATGGTGCACCATCAATAATTCAGAGACAGAGCCAAGCTGTGCAGCAAAACATTAAAATGGTCAATGTAGTGTCTTTCGAGCAAAAGGACCCAGTACACACCATTTTGATGATGTACTTGTTGACAATATTAACTACTGTTTACCATACCCCAGTGAAATACAATAGGTTGCAGGACAGTATTGATATGGTTCTTTGAACTGCAAGAGCAAACAGCAGAATTTATGACAGTAAGTTTTACCAGGGCTTTGGGTAACATTTTCCCAGCCTAACTGCTTTTGCAGTCTCCACTGTATGCTTGGGAAAACTTATTTCTATGAACAGTGACATTTTCAGATATTACTAATCCACCTGATCTGACTATCATAACGCTGTTTATAACACATGTACTATCACCATTATCACAACCAACATGTGTTCTTCATCAATAACAGTTTTGAAAGCTGGAGTGTTGTTACTGAGGGAGCACTGTCAACGATGGTTGTAAAAGCTGCAGTCATGCCCAAATTCAGAGAGAAAGTGCGGCCATGTGGATGTGTTTTGCAATATTCACTACATTCTATTCAGTTGCTGCCAAACCTTAAAAACGGTCAATGGCCGCGTTTCCCAGATTAGTTAAGAAGCTCTTAACGCTAAGATCTTCTTTGGAGCGCTCTTAAGAACGCTGTGAACGAAGAATGCGTTTCCCAGAGTCGCTCTTAGCTTAAGAAGATCTTTCACTAAGAAGGAAACGTAAGATCGAGCTGACCCACTCTTAACAGCCTTCTTAGCGATCAAATGCTCACTGAGCATAGCCTGCCACTAGGGGCGTGTAGATTTCTAGGCTTTAGTCAACCTGGTCTCACGGCTTTTCGTGATTCTGTCACGAAAATAGATTCTATTGAAACGTGATACCATCACGATTTTTTCGTGCATGGACCACGTTTCCCTTATTGTATTCTTTAGGGATCAAGCTGCGTCAGGGAAATGTATATCTAATGTTCAATGTTGAAATGCGCTCATAGAGTGGACCACTGGCGCAAGAAACATAGGCTTTTTGAATTTGAAATTGAAAAGATTTTTTGAATTTCACGTTTTTGTGTTTATACATACAAAACACATAAAAAAAACCATCAACATCCCTGTGGCATTTCACAGCATATACCCTGAATAACACTCATTCCAATGCAGAATGATCCACAACACATGGTTGAAAAGGAAACCAACGTTTATTGAAAGCATGGTGAAGAACTGTGCATGGCAGGCCATAGAGAACATGTCACCCTCCAGCCCATGCGGCCTGCATGACTGGGTGAGTGTGCGAAAGAGCACCGAGCAGGACGACCCTCATTCCCGATGAAGAAAAAGTCCTGTCGGTGCTCGCTTAGCTCTTTTACTTACTTACCATTCTCACATGTGTGTGCCAATATTTACGCGGGTATATGCGCTAATGGGCTTGATTTCTACTTGGATACACATGATGGTTCACACACACGTTATCAAAATTAACTTAATGACATCTGCGTGCTAACACGTTACTTATGGTTTTCTTTTTATTATTTTTTTTTTAGTTTATTTTTATTTTATTATATATATGGTTATCTCAACACAATGTGAAACTAATTCACTAACTCAGTACTCGTCATGGATATCGCCCCTGAGCTTAATTGCACCTGTATGGTGGGACCACGGGGCGCCGTGAGTGACTTATGCGCTGAGAAAGGGGTGGGTAATCGATTTGCCAGGCATCGATTGACTCTGTTTCAGCACCACCGTGGTGAACAGCTCTCGCTAAGAGCTTCTTAAGAACCTTCTTTAGCTTGATCTTAAGATTCTCCTAAGAAGGCAGTTAAGAACGCATCTGGGAAACACCCGTATCTTAACGCTCCTTCTTAGCGATTCCTTCTTTGGAGCCTTCTTAAGTCCTTAAGAAAGATCGAATCTGGGAAACCCGGCCATTGTCAGTTGTTAGTGACACCATGAGTTTTATTCAAGCAAAAAGACTCAACTAATTTTTTTGAAATGATCTAAACATTTAATTTATAAATGTATATAATTTATAGAAGTTATAAATGTGATGGCACAATTGTAGGACAGTATTGATATGGTTCTTTGAATTGCAAGAGCAAACAGTTGCTACTGCTTGTTAGTTTATGGACATGTTGTTTTAGAATGGTTAAGTTAGACCAATTTCACACCTCAATCAATCACAATCAATATTTTTGTTTAGTCATGGTTTACTCACAGTAAAATTGAATGGCTGAATAAATCCAACTGTGTGACTCTCAACAACCTATAAATTGAAAGGTGTGGTCCTCTAAGAAAATAAGTTCAACTCACCTGTCTAAAAAGGTGTCTGAAATGAAATGAATCTTTAATTCCAGGAAATTAAACTGAAGGACATCACAGTGGAGCACTCCACAAAATTACCTGGATCATCAGCAAAAGGCCATTTTGCTAAATTATAACAGCTGCTTCCCAGGCTGACATTAAAAAGAATCCACTGATGTAGCGCTCTGTCCCCCTGTCAAGCCTACACAAAGTGGCACAGAATCATTTGAAAGTCTGCAGGTATCAAGTGCACATTCTCCCGACACACACAGTTACACACAAGCTCCTGTGTCGGCTACGCTAGTTAGCTCAGCCTACTCCTGATATTAAAATGTCTGTATTCATATTCATAGAGAGGGGTGAAAAAAGTTTTGTTTTCCCCAAATGGCCATAATGATTAGATGCTAATTATCTAATTAGTCACTGGGTGCTGTGCTGCTTATTAAATGATTAGTGTAATCAGGAAGCCCACTGAGACGCCTGGTGAAACGCTGCTGGAGATCTGTGAGGTCACATGGGCAAGAAACGTTTGAGGGGAAAGCATAACGAGGAGGCTGTGTTTAAGGAGACATTACAATGTGAACACTGCTGTAAGAGCACGTTATTACAGGTGGACTGAATACATGGAGACTGTTATTGTGTGGGCTGCATGGAGGCATAACTGGTCGACTGTGTTTAAGGAGACATTCCCTGCGTTTACATGAGACCTTGAATTCCGAATAAAAATGATTTAGATCGGATTAAACATTAATTCTGATTTAAAAAGACCATCTAAACATTTGAAATGATTATTTGGAATTAAACTGAATTCCGAATAAAGTGGGTGGTTTATTCCGATTAAACTTAATTCCGGTTGTTCAGGGCATTCTTGTTGCGTTATGTTCCGTTGCGATGATGCACCAAAAGACGCATAAATGGAGCAAATGTTGGTGTAAACTATTTTGTTTTGTTATGAACATTTAACTTTTGACATAGTTATAGCCAGCGGTAGTGGGCTTTTTTTCCGGTAAACACATGCGTCCTCTGATCAATTAGAGCCCTTCCCCGCTCCCAGTGTCTGGAATGACATTAATCTGATTAAACATGTTCTCCATGTAAAACTTAAGGGAGAATATTTTCAATCCAAATGATTTCATTCCGAATAATTAATTTGGAATTAAAAACACCATGCAAACAGGGACATTATAACAGGTAGGCTGCATTTAAGGGAGACATTATAACGGGTAGGCTGCTTTTAAGGGGACTTTATTACAAGTTGATTGTGTTTGAGGGGACATTGTAACAGAGAGGCTTCTTTTGAAGGGACATTATAATGAGTTGACTGCGTTCGAGGGGACATAGGTAGGCTGTGTTTAAGGGGACATTTTAATGAGTCGACTGCGTTTGAGGGGTATTAAAACTTGTAGTCTTTAAGTGTAGTAATAAAAGGTAACCTCATAAATATGTCCAGCTTTGAATAACCAATGAAACTCTGAATCAGATAACTTATCTATGGGTAAAAAATCACATTATAATGAAGATACACTGTGCAGCATATAATTATGACAAAGAATACTTCCTGTTTCTGAAACATGCATGCTATATAAGATACTACTATATTATACTATATACAAAACGTTACGGATACTAACGTATCCTCGGTTCTCTGAGTGAGAAGCCGAAACGTACGAGTGGATGATGCCTATCATCTCCTACTTTTCTGAAGTCAATTTTAACCAACCCTTTGAAAAAAGGGCAGTAAGCGCTCTGACACGCGCAGGCAACTACCTATATATTGACTGCGCTTACGCTTCAGGTCCTCTTTGCCAAGCTCGCCAGCGTCGGCGACTTGAGGCACGAAGCGTACGTTTCGGCTTCTCACTCAGAGAACCGAGGATACGTTAGTATCCGTAACGTTCTCTTTCGTTTCGAAGCCGAAACGTACGAGTGGATCACTACAACCAAGCCTCAAGAGCCCTACACCGAGGAGCCCGAGGTGGGAAGACCCATGGGACCGCCGCCGGGCCCAGAGAGAACACTCTCTGCTACACCCGGCCTGGTGACGTCCAATGAGTAAAAACGTGCGGTGTTGCTTGAGGCCCACGAAGCGCTCAGACAGATATCCTTCATGGGGACGCCTTTCCAGAAGGCCCAAGAAGCCTGACATGAGCAGGCGGAGGAACACCCACCGCCTCATATGCCAGATGTATGGCTTCAGTAAGCCAATGCGACATGCGTTGGGTAGACAAGGCCTGACCCTTGGCACGCTCGCCATGGCAGACGAACACCTGGTTTGTTTTCCTGATGCTCTGCGTACGTGTCAAATAGGCACGAAGCGCTCTGACCGGGCACAGAGTGACAGGCACAGAACCGCCCGTCTCAGGAAGGGCTGAGAGCTCAATGACCGTCGAACGAGGGTCAGTAGACAGCACTTTCGGGCGAGAAAAGGGATTTGGTCGCAGCGTTACCAGCGCGCCATCTTGCGCGAACTCAAGACAGTCAGGACTGACTGACAAGGCAGTCAGATCGCTAACGCGCTTCACCGAGACCAGAGCGAGCAGAAGCGCAGTCTTAAGGGAAAGCATCTTTAGACTGGCACTCGACAGAGGGTCAAAGGGCGTAAGGGCCAGTCTGCGTAGGACAGTGGCCAGGTCCCAAGTAGGGACCGAAGGAGTGGAAGAGGGGCGAAGCCGCCTGACGCCCTTCATGAAGCGCGACGCAAGGGGGTGAGCGCCTGGGGAAACGCCAGCATAGCCAACATGGCATGCTGAAATAGCTGCGAGGTACACCTTCAAAGTAGAGGGTGTACGACCCTGGTCAAACAGGTGTTGCAGAAAAGCAAGCACCTCGCCAATAGGGCAGACTAGAGGATCACAGCCTCTGTCTCTGCACCACGTGCTGAATACACGCCACTTCAGTGTATACAACGACCTAGTGGATGTAGCTCTAGCAGCCTGAACAGTCTCTATAACTGCGCCTGACAGGCCGCTCTCTAGGAGACGCGCCCGTTCAGGGGCCAAGCCGTGAGTCTCCATGCTTCCGGCTTGGGGTGCCACAGCGACCCGTGAGCCTGTGATAGGAGATCCCTCCTCAGAGGGAGGGTCCACGGCTGGCCGTCCAACAGTGAGACCAGATCTGAGAACCAGCTCTGAGATGGCCAATTGGGGGCGATCAGAATCACCCTGTGAGCCCCCGCTCTGATCCTGGCCAATACCTGACGCATCAGAGGAAGGGGGGGAAAAGCGTAGAGCAGACCGCGCGGCCACGGATGCGCCAGCGCGTCTTACCCTAGCGGCGCATCTCGCTCCAGCGAAAACCACGCTGGACAGTGAGCGTTCTCTCTCGAGGCGAAAAGATCGACTCGTGCCCTCCCGAAGCGGGACCAAAGGCTGTGCACCACGGCTGAGGCGCCAGTCGGTTGCACGCGGAACACCCCTGGAGAGGAGGTCCGCGCCTGTGCTGCATACACCTGGCAAGTGTGCCGCCCTGATCGACAGGAAGTGTCGGGAGGCCCAGGTGAGCAGCTTGTACGCCAGGCGAAACAGGTCCGGAGAGCGCGTGCCGCCCTGGCGATTGATATACGCCACAACAGTGGTGTTGTCTGTACGCACCAGAACGTGTTCTCCTCCGAGAAGAGGGAGAAACTCCTTCAGAGCGCAGAAGACAGCAAGGAGCTCTAACACATTGATGTGTAATCTCCTGGAGGCTGTGCCCCATGTCCCCCTGGCGGGGCGACCGCAGCAAACGGCGCCCCAGCCGCTCTTGGACGCATCGTTGGTCACCGTCATGCGCCTGGCTATAGCGCCCAAGGCGCCGCCTTTGGTGAAGGACGACGGCCTGCGCCAATGCGCGAGGGCTAGCCACATGCGTCTGGACACTAAGATCCGACGAGCGGGGTTCGACCTGGAGGACACGCCTAGTTCCACTAAGGCAAGCTGCAGCGGGCGTAAGTGTAAGAGGCCGAGTGGGACAGCGCCGCCTGCGGCGCACAGGAGGCCCGTCAGTCTGAGACACAGCCTGGCCGAAACGCAGGCACCTAGTATGAAGTGGCGTAGACACGTCCTGAAGTCTCTTCGAAGTGAGCGTCGCTCTCATTGAGCGTGAGTTCAGCCTCACGCCCAAGAACTCGACCTCCTGAGAGGGAGAGAGCATGCACTTGCTTAGGTTTACTAAGAAGCCCAGATTGTGCAGGTGACGCAAAACAGTGTGAGCCTGTGATGTTAGGAGCTGTCTGGAACCCGCCAGCAGCATCCAGCCGTCCAAGTAATTGAGGAGTCTGATCCCCTGTGTGAGGAGCGATCGCTGCCTCCACGCACTTGGTGAAGCACCGAGGTGCTAGAGACAGACCGAAGGGGAGGGCTGAGTACTCGTAGGCACTGCCCTCGAAGCGAAGTGTTGAAAACGCCTGTGCTTGGGGACTATACCTATGTGAAAATAGGCGTCCTGAAGGTCTATGGTGACCATGTAATCCCCCTGGTGGACTGACTCCGCCACCATGCGCCCCGTGAGCATGCGAAAGGTGAGAGGTTTGAGCGAGGCATTGAGCGCTCTGAGGTCTAGAATAGGGCGAAAAGCGCCCGACTTCTTGGGCACAAGGAAGTACGTACCGTAACGACCTGCGCGCGCGAGCGTCGGATCTACGAGCTGAATAGCGCCCTTTCTCAAGAGATCGCAAAGCTCTTGTCTGAGAGCAGGGGCCCTGGAGGGGGGCACCACTGACTCCATGACACCTCTGAAGGGCGGAGGTGGCCACCTGAACTGCAGTTGATAGCCCTTCAACACTGTTGAAAGAACCCAACGTGACGTTGTGCACATCGCCCAATTCTGCCTGAGCAGAGCGGCGGAATGAGGAGGCAGCAAGGACAAACAAAGTGCTATGCTGCCTCCGAGTGGCACTGGGGGGGCCGAGGTCAAAGACTGAGGCTGTCCGCGAAGCTGAAGAGCGTCCGACTGACAGGCTAGAGACCCGACGTAGTGTGGGGGCTGAGGGCAAGTAAGCCGTGTGTGAGACCGCTGGGCGCTCACGCGTGGCTGACGAGCCGTGCACATCACTCGCGACGCCCCGTGGGGCGGCCGACCTGGCGTGCATGTCAGCGAAATCCGATGTCGGTGAGCTGCGCACTTCACCTGCGACGCCCCGTGGGGCGGCCGACCTGGAGCGCGTGTCAGCGATGTAGGTGGTCGGTGAGCCGCGCACTTCACCTGCGACGCCCCGTAGGGCGGCCGACCCGGAGTGCGCGTCAGTGACGACCTCGAAGAGGGGGGAGAAGTTTCCCGTCTGGCCAAGGGCAGGCGTGTCAGACTGGGCAGACAGTTCTGCTCGTATCTGGGCGATAAATCGACCGACAGAAGCGGCGAGAGAGGACGGGGAGGGCTTCTCGACCGTGAACGACTCCGAAGCGTCGCATGCCCACTGCTCGGAGGCGAGAGAGACATCTGTGTAAGCTGAACGAGCGGCGGAGACCGCATCGGTGCCCCAGTGCGCGACAGCGCTGACAGAACAGAGAGCGTCCTCCGGCCTGGGCCGGGGCTCATTGTGAAACATTGCCCCAGAGGGGCGATAGTGTGTGTGCAGAGTGCTTGTGAACAAGGCAAACTCAGCGCCCCGTAAGGGGGTGAGATCAGAGAGGACCGCCGAAGCGGGGGGGAACGCTCCGAGCTGGGGACTGCAGAGCGGAGACCCGTGCCTCCTAGAGCACTCAGAGCCTCCTAGAGCACTCAGAGGCATAGCAGTCAATGGATGGTGATCGCATGACATGCTCTGCCGCGCACATGCGATCATATCAGGATCGCTGTGGCCTCTTACGCTGCTCCTGGCTGGTTGGACTGTTGGCGGGAGCCGCGCGCCCAGTAGCTGGCTGTGGCGCGGCTTTGGGCGCGTCCGCCTTCTTTTTCTGTTGCATCCGTTGAGGCGCGCGAGCACGCGTCTGAGGGGTAGCGGGAGCGGCTGACTGAGGCGGCGCACGCTTAGGAAGCACGGGTTGCAGGGCCTGAGCTGCCGACTTCGTCTTCTCTAAGCGATCGCGCTGTAGTTCCAGCGCCTGGCCAAACAGAGTGTTACGCCCTAGGGGTAAAGGCCGTAACAAAAGAGGGAGGCGAGAGGTGGTTGTTAAAAAACACACAAAAACATATTTATTAACTAAAGGACAACACAACAAATCAACAAACAACTAAACAAAGACAGTGAGATGTGCCCAAGTCAGTAATCAGCAATGTATGCATGTTGTTGGTATTGTAATGTCTGAGTGTGGTGTTGCATGTTCAAAATCAAAGTAAGAATGGCCTCTCCAACAGAACAGGAAATGGCTCTGTATATTGCAAGCCACACCCACAGGTGTGACCAATTAGCAATCAGCTCAGCATCAGGTCCACCTGCAAGAAATAAGCAGAAGGCCTAGCGGGCCGTAACACCCTCCCCCATAAAACAGAAACCATAGGTTTCTGAAAATCTTGAGGCCACAATATACAAAAAAATTCTAATTTACAGTATGCAAATATAAACAGGTCATAATGCAATGTTTTACCACCTAAATCACGAGGCAAACTTAATCCCCAAAAGCTAGCCTCAACTCACCTAGAGTCTTCATGTGGGTTACGGCGGGTTGTTATGCACCTAAAACCAGTGGCCTTGCAGAACGACCTACAATAGGCAATCCTGCAAAATCCCACGGACGTGCTCCCGAGACAATCCGAGGACTGACACTAGCCGCATTGCCACAACACTACACATCCCCACCTTGACGCAACCCAAAGGGGAAACGGCACTAAAGCCTATCAGGGAAAACACATGCTTAGATTAAGGTGGCAAACAGTACACCAGGCAATAGACACATACTAAGGCTGTGATACCAAATACAGGAAAATAGTAACTTGCCACAATTTAGCCATTCAATTAACCAAATCAACCAACCAACCTCCACCCCCCCTTAAAGGAGTGGCAATATACTCAAAGGTGTAGGTGAAGACTAAAGCCTACTAACAGAATCATGGTCAATAACATAATGCCCATCTGACTTGTAAGAAATTAGACCAGATATGGCCAGTACCAGAAAATGTAGTCACACATAACAAATCCAAAAATTCACATTTTAACCTGCAACCAGGCCAATAATGCACATACACAAACCTCACATTAACAAACATTTGGATCAAACCCAACTATGTGAGAACCAAATTACAAAACTCACCTCGACTCCACACCGAATATGTGAGCAGCAGCCAAACCAAAATCACACTTGCGGCCCTGCACCTGAGCAGGCACCAATCGAGTGCTACAAACTGCTTTCCAAAGTTTTTACACCTACCGGTGCCCAATGACGCATACTCACGGGATTTCCGAAGTTGCCAAGCGCTCTGCACCTGAGCAGACACAAAAGGCACTATACTCCCGACACTATACTCCCCCTAAAAAAAAAAAAAGAAGACATGCATTTCGCCTACAAATGTGCCTACAGACACCAAATACCAGACTCACTCTCTGGACTTCAAATTCACTCTGCCATCCCGCACCTGAGCAGGGCAAGGCAAGTGACAAACAAATAACAAAAGCATGTCAACTTAAGGGAGCAACACAAACAATCAAATACAAAACAAATGTGTGACTACAACTGCAAACTAATGAAAAACATTTTTAGGACGAGCCCCCATGTTACGCCCTAGGGGTAAAGGCCGTAACAAAAGAGGGAGGCGAGAGGTGGTTGTTAAAAAACACACAAAAACATATTTATTAACTAAAGGACAAAACACCAAATCAACAAACAACTAAACAAAGACAGTGAGATGTGCCCAAGTCAGTAATCAGCAATGTATGCATGTTGTTGGTATTGTAATGTCTGAGTGTGGTGTTGCATGTTCAAAATCAAAGTAAGAATGGCCTCTCCAACAGAACAGGAAATGGCTCTGTATATTGCAAGCCACACCCACAGGTGTGGCCAATTAGCAATCAGCTCAGCATCAGGTCCACCTGCAAGAAATAAGCAGAAGGCCTAGCGGGCCGTAACACAGAGCATCAGCGGAGATGGGAGCGTTCATCAGATGCCTCTTCTCCTTCTCTGGCATGGACGAAAGGTTCAGCCAGAGGTGCCTGTCTAGGACGACCAAAGAGCCAAGGGAGCGCCCGTCGGCTTTAATGGCCGCCCTGATGGCCAGCGAGGTGAGAGCGGTAGCTCTGCGCAGCTGATGGAGGGTTAAGTCCGACGGCTGCGCTGAGAGGTCTGCCACCAGCTCCTCAGACAGAGAAGAGAGGAGGAAGGCGGTGTTCATCGCCCGTATCGCCTAGCCTGTACAGATAAAAGCCTTGGAGGCGAGCTTCTCTGTGCGCTGACACGGCTTGGAGGGAAGCTCGGGAGGCGATGTCCAGGTGGTGGCAGAGGCTGGTGCTAAACAACCAGCGACCGCATCTTCAACGCGAGGAAGCTGCATGAGGCCACTAGCGCCCGCTCCGTCCATCCGGCCTGCGCATCGGTCACAACCGTGGGGTGAGCAGGGAGTGGGAGAGCATCCGGAGAAGGGAGCGCGCCGGAGAAGGGGTTGAAACGCCCTCCCGGACAGCGCTGAGGCGGAGGCAGGCCTAGCCTGCTAGCCGCCTGTGTAGCCAACGAAGCTAGCTCAGAAGCTAACTGGGTGGCGTGGGTCTTCAACACAGGTGGCAAATCTTCCACGGTGGCGCAACCTTTAGCGGAGAGGAAGGAAGCGAGCTCCTCCTCGTCCACAGCTTCGATGACTGGGTCATCCTCGTCGCGCTGAGGCGGCGCCGATGGAGCTAGCAGACGGCCGAATAGCCACTGAAGACCGGTCGATTAGCCCATCCGGGTGCGAGGACGCCGGGGGAAAATCGATAGACTGGTAGGTGGGGAGAGCACTGGCGCCAACGGGGGTAGAGGCCGCCCCTGGACTACCAGCGCAACCCATGAAAAATGCCGCTCTGTTGGCGATAGCCGCAGGGGAGAGGCGTTCGCAAGCCGAGCAGAGATCTGGCCGCTAAAAAGTGAGCATAGCATACTCGCTCCCCATGCAGATGAAGCAAATAGCATGGCAGTCGGAAATCGCCATGGGACGATCACAGTCGGTACAACGATGAGTAGCCATCTTGCGTCTCAAGGTACCAGAAGTTAGGGACCGGCGTGAGCACTTGGAGCAAGACGGGAATCCCTCGGAGAGCTTTGAAAAAAGCTTTTGTGGTGGGCTTTCAAAAAAGCCGTTGGTTTTTAGAAATATTTGCGAAAGCAAACGAAAAGGCGACTCAAAAACACACGCAGTAGGCGAGGTGAAAGAGGCAAAGAGGACCTGAAGCGTAAGCGCAGTCAATATATAGACTTCTGACGTCACGCAGGGCTGTCTAGGTAGTTGCCTGCGCGCGTCAGAGCGCTTACTGCCCTTTTTTCAAAGGGTTGGTTAAAATTTACTTCAGAAAAGTAGGAGATGATAGGCATCATCCACTCGTACGCTTCGGCTTCGAAACAAAAGAGAACTATACTATGCCATACTATATTATACTATACAGTATGTTACTATATTATATAATACTATATTATATGATGATACTATACTATATTGTACTATTGAGTACATGCTAGCTGATGTACTGGTCTTGACAGAAATATACAGTATACACAGTATCAGTGTAGGAGTTTCAGATCAGGAGTATCAGAAACCGCTACTGTGTCTGAAATCTCTGATGAATACTTGAATGCTTGGCTATCAGCCATCAAAGGGAACCCTGGGGATTCCTTGGAGATTAAAAGGGAGGATGTATCTTGGACCGTGGAGGTATTTATTTCACTCTATTTGAAGAAAGTCGTACACCCTTACCCCGCCTCAAAAAAACTGTTCAAATAATGTGTCTGTTTCCAATCTAGATGAATCCCACGCAAGTTCATTTCAATAAATGAATCTATCTGCATGCAATTATCTGTGAATAAAAACAAGGTCCTTGTAAAGTGCGGTGCCTTGAAAGCACATTAGAAGCGAGAGGACAGAAGTGTTTCCTCCTGTTGATTAAACATTCCCACCTGCCTGTGAACAAAATGAATTATATGCTCTAGGTGTGTAGGCCACCCCAAGGAGATTTATCTGCTGATTTCCTGTCACAGTGTAATTTATTGCCGTGCTTTTGTCTTCTCAAACTGGCACTGCTGCCACGGCACAGGAAAATGAAACCAGGTACCGCATCTGGATCCTTCAATAGTCTCATAGAAATAAAATATATATATATATATTAATTGTTAAAGGCTTTGATTCAAAACTGAAAAATGCTGAGTGAATGAGATTTAAACTACGTCTCACACAAGCCAAGATATGGTTCTCCATTCACCTTTATTCTGAGAGAGCGAATGATTGAAAATGAGTCACAATATTTACTTCCTCCTACATGCCTTCATCTCCCTGAGGTTCCTGATACAGCATCCACCCCATCACTGACACACACACACAAACACACACACTCACAACCACTGTTCCTGCTCTTTCTCTCCGACACTGAGCAGTATTGACAAATGCACACCACCCTTTTAACTTGCACGCCCGGTAGCTGACGCGGTGCATAAAGTTTCCCTGACATTTCGCTTCCTTGAATATTAATGTCGGTGAGCCTTGTCTCCATGGCGTCCTGTCAGGATGCAGCGCTCGCTCGCTCACTCAGATGCGGGCGCCTTGGCAACGGATGATTCTGCCGTGTGCCAGTTGCTTCGGCTTGCCTTATCTGCAAAGTGGCACAGCACTCTGCCCAGCCTGCACAACTCAACACACACACACACACACTTCACACACACACTCACTCCCTCCTGCCTTCAACCCCCCAGCGTAAAAGCCCTCATCTGATACAGACCACAAAAGACCATAGGGTCCATACCAAGACTGGGTCTAGTGGGCAGATGGACCTATAGAGACTTACAGTATAGTTCTTTTTGTTTGGTTTAGTCATGGAAACAGTCTTAAAAAGTGAAAAACAGGCCCTCAACATGCTGAAATGTGCACAACACTATTGAGGTAATGCATTTTATAGGCTGGGCAAAGTTATTGTAATTCAATAACAACTTGTCATATTTGATAAGCAGAACACTTAAAACCTTGGCATTGCTGTATTGCTCGAAATTCCCACACATGATGACTTCAGTTCAGTCCACACACATATTCAGTGACTGACTAACAGCACATTGGCCAGGATTTGCATCACAAGAATATTCCTAGCAGTTCTGGTTGTTTCAGGGATCAGGGATCACTCCAAACATAGAGACTTCCAAATAATCACACACTGAGCACAAGATAGCACTTGCTACACTAAAACAAAAAAAAAAAAAATTAAATGAAAATGAAAAATGATAAAAAAAAAAAAAAAAATGACATAAAAAATAACAGTTTATTAATTTATTGCAGTTGACAGTTGAACCATGGGGGTGTTGCATGGAGAATCTGGTCGGCCAGGTCATTGAACGGTGAAATTAGTGAGATATCCAAGGTGGGTCTAATAAGAGTCGACGTGACTAAAATAGCAAAGCCCCCAAATAATGAGCATGTTACTTCACTCCCTTCCCTTCTCTGCCGCTTCCCCAGGGAACAAGCAGGCCTGAGCACCATTATCTCCCATCATTTTTCAATCTAGGCCCTGAGCTTGCTTGATAGAGGAGTCAATTATTTCATATTCAAAAACGGAGTAATCAAAAACAACATGAACAAAGTAAACAACTTATAACTCAGTGGCCATCAAATAATGCTAATGTCGAAGTTTGGGTAATATTTTAATCAAGATGTTTATTAGCAAGAGTGAATTTAGCTTTTTTCTGACATAAACACAAAAAAATATTGTAGCTCAGGAAACATCTTTTTTTTTTTTGAAGAAATACGCTCAAATCAGAATATATAAATAAATGGTTTTTGGTTTGGGATTTTGTCAGTGTAAACCGGGCTCCTAAAATGCAGTTCTTAGGCTGGCATGCTATGCCTCCTAAAAAACTGTCTTAGGAACTGTTTTTTGGGAGTGGATTATTCCCTCACAAGCTCAGAAAACTTGTCCATATTATGTAGTTATACCCTAGTGTAAGATTCAGAAACACTTTTAAAGGAGAAATCTGATACAAATCAATCTATAGCCATGTTGCTGGAGCTCACAGAGTAGGGGTGGGCGGATCGATTCAAGGTATTTATATAATCAATATTAAAGTTGGTATCGTATCATATCGATACCAGTGAGATGAAATCGATAATTTAACCTCTAGTTTTCCTGTTTAATGTTTAGTAGGATCTACTTTCTTTCTGCCACTTCAGTGCTCAACCAACTCCACTGAGTTTATTACACGCACACTCTGCCTCGGCTCTCCGCTGTGATTCGCTGTTGTTCTGTTACGTGACATACCAAGTAACTTGTTCAGTGCTGCAGCAGCCCAACGTGAACAGTGAACATACAAATGTAAAGGACATATTTTGATGAAATTATGAAATTAAAGTGATGGTTTGAAAGAAATTCTAATCATAGCCCTGTTACACAAGCTTGGTGAGTGTTGTCAATAGCAAGGACAGTAAAAAAATCTCAATGGAACATAAGCTCTATAACTCTATTTCCTATACACAGGGTTCAAATTCACCCAAAATATAGCTCTGAAGGAAAGAAAGTATAGGCTACTAAAACAGGCCTCTTCCTTCTCTTTGTAAAACATAGGCCTACTCATTTATATAAAATAAATTGTGCTCCATTTTTAAGTGTAATAAGTATCATAACGGTATCGATATCGGTGATACTGACCATGTATTTACTTGGTATCGAATCAATATCAGATTTTGCTGTATCGCCCAGCACTATCACAGAGTGAGAAAATCAAAGCATAAACTGATAAAATCAATAAAGTAAACAGAATATTGAACTAGCAACTAACAGTATCAGAATGTGGCAGAGCAACTCACCTTCAGTTTCATTGGCCTATGGCCCCATTCGGATATTGTTAGCTGCTGGTGTTATATTCAGTCTGAGTTGTATAAAATTTTCGTTATAATTTTACCTACAGACAGGACTACGTGACCTTAAACAACATTGCCATGGATTAAATCAGAACCAGAGTTCTCTATGCAAAAGTGCAAAAAGTACAAGGACAAAAAGTGCCAAAAGCCTAAAAGTTGTCTTTGCAAAAGCATCTGCAAAAGTTAAAGAGAAAAAAAAGAAAAAGAGGTATATCCGCAGTATAACCACAACTGTTAGGAAGAGCCTAAGCCTCATAAATCAGACTAATGTCTAGCGCTGTTTCTGCCATCTGCCAGTCATAATGCTGGAGTACACAAGCTTCAGACAGCTTTTCAACTTACTCTGGGACCCAGGTGGGAAATGAAAAATTTAATGACAGCAGGAGCTGGAGCTCAGATGAGTTTTCCCAATAAACGAGCCAAAATGTCTGTTTGTGCTGAGACTGATACCGGTACAGATATACAGTAAGCATATGATGTGCATAGAATATAGAGTATTGCATGTTTATGTTTACTTGATAAACAAAAAGGAGGAGATTATGGCTGGGCTGAAGAGGTACTGGAACATTCCGAACATGTTGCTTTTTTTACCTTAAGGATCTAAGAACACACTGGTGACTATTGTCTAGACCTTTTATATGCTAAACACTCAAAATATTTCTCATCAGCTAATTCCATTACGCTAATGACATACAATTTGTACATCAGGGTGTTGTAGACAGTATAATCTGTAGTGGTTCACTTTGCTAACAGTAGGAGTTAGAATATTTGTCTCAGCGTGTTGTCACACTGCAGGAAGAGGAGGAGGCATCTGTGATGTGTGCTGTGGCTGCGACGTCCACAGAGCGAACAGAGCCCACTCTCCTCATCTTCCACCGCTAATTCATTGCGATAGAATTCTAATGAACAAATCAGTTTCAGGAGTGTTTGAATATGCATGGGGTCCGCATGAGGACATGGGAGAGGAGGAGGAAGAGGAAGGAGGAAGGGAAGGGAGAGGAGGAGAGGAGACAGACAGAGACCCTACCTGACAGATTTGCAAACAGAGGCAGATTCTGACACTGAAGGGGAAAGCAAGAACTTAGTGGAATCATCAAAAAAACCCTCCTCTACTCCACCAAGAAACTTTCTTTAAAAGTGCCCTGCCATACATGTACAGGGTATTTTATTGTTCTCTGAGGTCTCCAAAAATGAGGTATATGGAATTTTACGATATCGCCAAAGATGGTATATAAATTGGATATTAACTTAAATATTGGAAGGCATAGGGTAACACAAACTCATATAGACCTAAAGCAAGGCATATTTAAGGCAGAATTAATTTTGGGATGTGTGAATATCAGAAAAAGTTTTGTTAATATTCTTGTTCAAATGTTCTTGAAGCAGAGTACTGATGGACTGAAATTTCATGTGAAGGACAAATTCTTTCTCAGTTTACTACAACTTAGAATATAAGCATCTTTTTGCTTAATTTTTTCACAGAATGTGCCCTGGATGAATAGCTGAATGGACATGGGGGAAATTAAATTCAACCAAAAAAAGTTGAATCAACTAGTACACTGTGGTTTTCAAAAGCAGCATTCTACACCTGCGGTCTGAACACTGTCATTAGGCATAGGGAGCCTAGAGAGTGACTTCTGGTCAAACTATTGCTGCCTCATGCAATCATCGAGTGTGTGTAGCACCAAAGACATTAACTGTAAGTCATTTAGATTTGACAAAACTGAGAGTCTGTCTTTAAATGAAAATCTACCTTGATCACTAATTAAAAGGTAAATGTGGAAAACACATTTGAAAGCAACTTTTGGTTATTGTTAGTGTCAAGGTTATAAGAGTCCCTCGTTGGCTTTGAAATGCGAGCTGTCCTCTTTTAATAAGTAACCCCTTCTCACTCCCCCTGACTCATTATGATCTTAACTGATAACCTGATTACAATCTCACAAGACATACGCCATGCAATTAAAAGTGAACAGCATAGAGGAACATTGAAATGGCTGATAAACACTAGGCTTCACCACTAGGGGCATCGTTATTCCTAAAATTTTCTTTCATTCCGTACAGAATTAAGAATTAAAGATTTTCAGTGTATTGAAATTGTAAAATATTTAATTCATAAACAGGATGTGAACCTTTTCTACTTCGGTATTTGTTTTTTCCTTCTTATTCTTAAATAGTGGAAACCATAATTAATGATTGACATATAGCTGTTTGGCTTGGGAGGCACTTTGTGGCAAACATACATTTTATTAGTTTAAGCCTCAATTTGCACTTCATTTTACAGATATTCTTCAATTAAAACAATTGCACATTGCATGTTGCACTGTATGCAGTGTATCGAAATGTATAATATTTAAAGCCAAAATGTGTAGGATTTATCTCCTATTTATCTTCGTCTTTTATTAAAAATATATTTTTTATTTTAAAAATATAATGTAAAACGATTGTAATTACCTCCATGAATAAATTGTAGTGTTCCCGTAAACTTGGTAATTTCCATTTATATATAGATGTGGTTGGGTACCAAATGAGAATATCCATTTTGCGCCACCATTTTCAAAATGAGGACCATGGGAAATGAGGACCGTGGGAAGGGGAGGGCTAATACATTTTATTCAAACGTGTGCAGTGTACCACTTCACCGATAGATGGGAGAAATTCTCATACGAAAAAAATAAAACTTACACATAGTGGGTTTAATTCATAAACAGGATGTGAACCTTTTCTACTTCGGTATTTGTTTTTTCCTTCTTATTCTTAAACTGTGGAAACCATAATTAATGATTGACATATAGCTGTTTGGCTTGGGAGGAACTTTGTGACAAACATACATTTTATTAGTTTAAGCCTCAATTTGCACTTCATTTTACAGATATTCTTCAATTAAAACAAATGCACATTGCACCCTTGATCAACATCTACATAATTAGCATTTTGTCTCTTGAGATCATTGCATTTTGGCTCCCTTTGGGGTGTTTTGTTTTTGTGCCTGGATACTTTCTGCACTTGTTCACTCTCTTTCTCTCTCTCTCTCTTACTGTTTGTGTGTGTGTGTGTGTGTGTGTGTGCAAGAGGGACACAGACAGAGTTATTTGTCTGAATTCTAGATCCCAAATGAAATCATACTCACTGCCATCAATTTTAGTTGCTTGGTGAAGCTGGAACTTCCCACACTACACCCCAGCACAGCACATCACAGCTTGCTTCAGCATTTTAACCAGCCTTTCATTTCTTTTCCTTAACATACAGTGAAGTGTCTGAGCAGAGAAGTACCCAACACCCATCTGTGTTTACTTGTTGCCTGTACTCACAGAAACAGAAAGACATTATTTAGCTTGAAAGTCCTACAGTAAAAAAAAAAAAAAAAACAAGGAACCTCTCCAAAAGAAAACTTTTGTATTTTGAGCTTTCTTTTAGACAGTTATTTCGTTATGGGATTTGAAAAAATATAGTTTTCCATGAACCACCCTGAGATTAAAATATAAGTTTGAATGGACATAGCAAACAGCTCACACACACCCACAACATTGATTGTCAACAAAGCTGCAAATTCCTACCCTGCAATACCAAGGAAACCAAAAAAAGAAGTGGCTCACTCTTTAAACACACAAACACACACATTAAAATTGGAATCTTCACACATATACACACACAGTGTGACAGAGTACCCTAACAGCGGTTGAGTATACCCTCTGACTGCATTTGCAATCAGTCTCTTTGGCACTGTGATAAAGAAGCAATGTTTAGTATTCTGGAGACCCAGGATCCACACTCCAGTTTACCATCTCCCCTCACTGTGCTAGATGTGGGATGTATCAGCCGTACTGGATCAGGCACAGGTCGACCCCAGAGGTGGATGGATGGGGAGGAGGTGGGGTGGGTGAAAGACTCTAGTGTGTGGTGGGAGCCTTATGATGTGTGAGGGACAGATAGTTGATGCTTGACAGACACCAGTATAGTATCTTTGCTTGTTTAGAGAGCAAAACACCTATCAAAGGCAAATTTCTTGTATAACTATACTTGGCCAATAAAACCTGATTCTGATTCTGATGTGTGAAGCTTGGGTGGGGTAAAAATGACACAAGAAAAATGTATTTACTGTATACAAACTCATACTTACTTACTACTTACAAACATACTTAAATTCTTACAAACCAGTGCGTGTTTGGCCAAAGCAGACAGAAATTGAACCGAAACTAAGCAGAAGCACACATCCATCCACAGATATGGGATATGAGGGGGATGCATGTATGTAGCAATATATGCTACATTTGGAGGCTAGGCTACCATTTCTTGGGAGGGCTCAAGATAGCAGCAGCCTGAACATCTTACAGTCATAATTGCAACTGCCTTGAGTACACAGAATTGTTCAAAATCCCCATCATTTGGTAAATGGCAAAACAAATAATTGTACTCCAACTTTCAATGTTCAATCTCTCCTAGAATTAGACAGAGTCAACTCAGTCGAAACCAAATAACAACAATAGAGATTAATTTCCTGAAGGGACCAGTAGTGCATGCAATGTGCTTGTTAGGATGTAGGTTATTAAGATTAGGACTTCTTGGCCACTGATTAATCAAGACTGGGGGCAGCTACATTAAAGGCTCTGTCATCAAAGATCTTGAGTCTGCTGCGGGGGACGGTCAGCTGGCCCTTGGGAGAGGACCGCAGGGATCTCAGAGGGGTTTAGGGGTGGAGGAGGTCAGTAAGGTAGTGGAGAGCCAGTCCATGGAGATATTTGTAGGTGAGGAGGAGGACTTAGCTGATGCGGGATTTGATGGGGAGCCAGTGAAGCGCGGGTCGTCTCATAAACCGCGGGTATTTGCGGGGCGGGTTGGGGCAGGTCAATAAAAACAAAATTAAATAAAAAAATCCATGTATGTTGCGTGCAATTCCCTATAGCCTATATTAAATATTTGGGAATATCTAGTTTCATATTTGATTAAGTTCTTTGATAAGGTTTACGTCACGTGACAAGTTACGAAAGCGCAATTACAACAAAAACAAATTAATACCGGTAAAAGTGAAGATGGAAGACGATGTGCGGGAGAAATTGAGGTCGGGAATTTACACCCTTCAAAGCAAAAATGGTCAGGCTGCTAAGTCTAATGTTTGGGACCGGTTCACGGAAATAGTTAGAGCAGAAGACAACAGCAGTATTGGCAAAGTGAAGTGCAATTCGTGCAAAAAAAAAGTACAAGCACGAGAGCCACAAAACAGGAACATCCAGCTTGTCTAGACATATTTGTGGGGGGTCCAAGAAAAAGGACAACAGTGGCACTCAAAAGATAACCGCTTTCCTCAAAAGTAAAGTTCCAGCACAGGTCAAGTCCGAGGTCACAGACGCTTGTGTTGAACTGTGCTGTCGAGATCTGCGGCCCTTCCACATAGTATCTGGAGATGAATTCCAGACCGTAGCCCAGTGTCTAATTAACATTGGTTCACATTACGGACGTGTGGATGCCAGCAGTGCACTCCCTCACAGGCAAACAGTTTGCGACAGAGCCAAATCATCTGCAAAAGAAAAAAAAAAAATCCTCTCAAAGAAAATAAATCAAGCTCTGGATTGTCGTATAGCTATTACCACTGACATGTGGACTGATGAGTTCAATAAACGAGCATCGGGTCACTTCATTAATGACGGCTGGAAATTGGAGAGCCGTGTCATAAGCACAGCTGAATTTGACAGCTACATGACTTTGGTATTGAACCTGCTCGCTTATCAAAAGTAATATTTGTTAGTGACCAGGGCGAAAATATAAAAGCTGGCCTTCGCAGTTACAAGTGGATGCCGTGCACCGCACATGTCATTAACATCGTTCTCAAACACACTTTTGATGTAAAAGAGAACACGCCACCATACATGCGCGACGTGATTGATATCATCGCAAAATGCAAAAGCCTTGTAACATACCTGAAAAAATCCGGCACTGTAGTACAACTACCACACACCATGACGCAAGAATGCGAAACACTGAGTTTTTGTTGCCTTTTAAAACTGCGAGTGAAGAGATGGAGGGTGATGCTTATCCCACTATTCAGCTGGTCCTGCTTTGGTTTTTTAAACTGAAGAAAAACTGTGAGCCCCAATATGGTGATCCTCAGTACATGGTTTATATTCGGGCACAGGCAACGCAGCTGCTAAATGAGAAAATGTCAATCAGCATCACCCACAAGCTTGGAACGTTTCTTTGTCCCCATTTTAAATCCCTGAAGATGTTTCAAGCGGAGGAGAGAAACGCAGTATACGACCAGGCCAAAAGACTTGTCAGGGAATTTTACAGTGCGCCGCTTACACCTCCAGCAAGTGTCAGGGAACCAGAGCCCATGCATCTAGGTGAGTGGTAGGCCTACCTGTTAATAAATTAGCCATTGTGGTCTAATGTATGAGCTCAGCAAGTCAAAAGAAAAAGATGAGTTTAGTGAGCGTGAGGATGATGATAGTGAAGACGTTGCCGAGAGAGACGAGGTTCAGCGCTACATTGAGGGCCAGTTCTTCTGGGACGGAGAGGACATTCTAAGCAGTCGCAGTCAATCACCTTTTCTGTACTTGCCAAGGTGTCAAAAAATGATTCTCTGTATCCCAGCCACAAGCGCATCAAGCGAGCGCATATTCAGCTCTGCTGGCCGTGTGCTGGAGTCCAGGCGAAATAGATTAAACCCCGGTACAGTGGATGCCTTCTTTTTTTGCACAGCGAACGTAAAATCGCTAAATGAACATTTGGTTCTATTAGCTATCGTTATTTAGGTAGGCTGTAAACTGTTGGCCTGCCCTATAAAAAAAAATATCCTAGATTACAAACGCTGCTTTGTAGGCTTTTGCTTTGTATTACATGTTTAACATGTGTATCATCTTGTTATTAATAACCTGATTTATCGTTCATGTTCACAATCATAGCCTATGTTGTTGCCAGTTTACAGGAAGATGTTACCAAGCACTTTTAAGCTGAAATAAAGGCTGTTTTCATTTGAATTACAATGCCCAGTATGTCTATGTAATTGTTGCGGGGGCGGGTTGTCAAAATAGATGGTGCGAGGCGGGCTGGGGCAGGCCAAATAATTTTATAAAAGCGGGACCCGCGGGGTGAAAAAATACCCGACCCGCGCATCACTAGTGCTGATGTATAGTTGTGTGTCATCAGCGTAACAATGAAAACTGAGTCCATGAGAGCGGATAATTTGTCCCAGGGGGAGCAAGAGAAGGGGGCCAAGCACAGATCCCTGGGGAACCCCATGGTTGATTGTAGTTGTTAAGGTTAGGAGGAGTGTGAATCTTTCAGGGTGACGTATTGTTGCCGATTTGATACATATGACTGAAACCAAGAAAGTGCTGTACCAGATAGTCCAGTGAACTCTGAGAGCCGTGTTAAGAGGATGGTGTGTAAGACTGTGTTAAAGGCTGCTGAGAGGTCCAGTAGGATGAGGATGGTAATGAGGCCATTGTCAGCAGCAGTGAGGAGGTCGTTTGTGATTTTGACAAGGGCAGTCTCTGTACTGTGGTGGGCTCTGAAACCGGATTGTAGAGGTTCAAAGAGCTCATGGTGGGACATATGCTGTTGGAGTTGGGCGGCCACGGCTCTTTACAAGATTTTGCTCAGGAAGGGAAGGTTGGAGATAGACAATAGTTATTTGGGTCGTTAGGGTCCAGACCAGGCTTTTTCAGGGTGGGGATGACAGCAGCAGTCTTGAGGCTTGACGGCACCTCACCAGACTCCAGGGACGTGTTGATGATTGTGATGTTGTGATGTGATTGTGAGACTGAACACGTGACAAGAGGGGCCACTGAGTCCAGACTTGTGGAGAGAGCAGTGTTGTAGTGTACCACCAGGGTGGCCACTGAGAGGCCAGAGGCGGGAGCAGCAAGGTGAGTTTCTAAAGCACTGGAGAGCAGGGGCAGGCACACCTCTTAAACTTATATGGTCTTCCTGAAGGTGATGGTCTGTACTTGGCGTTGCCTGTGTAGGGGCAGAGGAACAGAGAACATAACAACATGGTGGTCTGATATGGCCAGGTCAGTGCACTGGAGGTGTATTGGTGGTGTGCCAGTGGTGCACACCAGGTCCAGGGTATGTCCTTTGGTGTGGGTGGGGCCAGGCACATGTTGGGTGATGTTAAAGCAATCCAAAAGTGAAAGAAAATCAGCCACAAGAGAGCATCTGCCAGAGTCCACATGGATGTTAAAGTCACCCAGTAGAATGGTAGATGGGGACATGGGGCAGATGGTGGCAAGCAGCTCCAAGAGCTCAGGGAGGAAGCAGGTGGAGGCTTTGGGTGTTCCATATATAAGGACCACTTGTAGCTGTGCAATCCCAGTCAGAGCAAGATGGAGACACTCAAAGGAAGAAACACTGACAGGATGTTCTTTGACCAAGATATCAGAATTGTGTATGACAGCAAGTCCACCACTACGACCCAGGCAACGAGGCTTTTGTATGTATGTGTAGCCAGGTGGGGTGGCTTGATTGAGACTGACAAAGAAGAGGAGAAGCACCTGGCAATCACAGTACTTAGCTTGCATGCTAACGTTAGCTTGGCTTGCTAACCAACCGTAATGTTATGTCCAAGAGGCTCAGACAGCAGGGTGGCTTGAGGAGGACTACTTGACAGAACAGTTCCAGTGTTAGATTGTAGTAGCAGACACAGAGGAAAACAGCAGCTCAAAAAACTTTGTGACAAGCAAGATTATTTGACCAGAGTTCAAACTGTAACTGTAACCTAACTGTACTTTGGATCCAAGAAGCGGCGACATGCACGCCAGCGTCCTCTCAGCATCCGGGACATTAGAATTCCATCTGGGGGATAGAATTTCTCTTAAATACATTAAGCATTATAAAAATGAAGAATCCCAAATACCATGCAATGTCCTTTTTGACATAACACTTCTCCTTGATAGCTTGCCTCGTAGCCTGCTGACTTGGCCTTTCTGGGGAGAGAATGACTGACTTTTCCATGTTACAAACACCCCCATTTGTAGTAAAAATTAAATTATACCAGGGCCTAACCTACAATATCCTGTAGACTTAATATTATATCCATATTCATAATATTATATAAATATAATATTATGAATATAATATTATACCCCCCGCCCCCCTCCAATATTATATCCATATTCATAATATTATATAAATATAATGTTATGAATATAATATTATACCCCCCGCCCCCACTTTTCACATAATTCATTAGCATATGGTTATGGTTATTTGGTTATTTAGCCTCCTGAATATGGGCAATCTAGGCTACTTCAATTACAACGAGACCACCAAGAACCATGGCATAACCTAGCCATCTGCTAGTTCACAGTAAAATATCACAGTCAGATGAACAGGCTGTGCTTATCTGACTAAACGGGCACGTCAAATGAGCAAAAGTCACTATTGCATGATGTTGCTTAGTTGACCGTCTAACGAATAAAGTCCGATCCATCTGCTTAGCCAGCAAACACGAACAAGCTGTTTAAGTCAGTCCTGTAGGACTTGTGACGACATAGTTTTGTGTGTTTCAACATTCTAAATGACAAATGAAACTTAGCGCTTAACAGTGCTGAAGAGTCTGCCACTGACACACAGGCTCACCTTCACTTCTACTCTTTCCCTGCCCTTCTGTATGGGAGGTTATCCATGCCAAAAATAAAATAAAATGAAAGCAAGTGAAATTAAAATGAAAAACTCGTTTTGCCATTTCAATTTCAAATTGTCCGTGACATTATCATGCCAAAAGTAAAAATAAAATGAAATGTTTCTATTAGGCTTTTAATTTCCCTGATAAACACAAGTCATTTGTGCCAAAATTTTAAATAAATTAAAAACGTCTGATTGTCTTTTCATTTGCATTACGATTCTGGTACATTCCTGCCAAAAATGGAAAATGAAAAATGAAAACTCCAAACGTCACTTTGGCTTTGCTTTTTAACTCACAATGCGCACAATGTCTGTCAAAATAAAAAAATAAAATTAAAACTGACCCCGGCTGACGATTTATTTTATATTTGTCAATTTTCATTTTTATTTTCAGTTCACCAACATGCAAATTAGCCGATATGTTAATGAGGTGTTTGTAGGTGTTACTCCGGTGACGACCAAGGAATGCGCCTACCTGTTTAGGTTCGACGAGGCTCGCTTGGGTGGGTTGGTTCGGTTACGTTGGGGGAAAAAAGCAAACACTGAGTGAGCAGGCAGTCAGTCATGGACAGATGCTGAACAGAAAACCTACAGCTGGTTCCGCTAATAACTACTGGACAAGTAGAAACTTGGGCAGAGGAAGGACATCGCATCCCAAGAAGTTTCCAAAAGAAGGGACATAGTAACTTCATCGAGGGGTATATTCACGACAGTAAAGGTAAGTAACGTTAGCCTATGTGAGCACAAAATGCTAACTAAAGTAAGCCAACGTTACCTAAAATTACTACAGTTAGCAAAAACAGAACATTACTGCCCTTATTACTTACAAGTTGTTGTGTTGTTGCTGGAAATTACGAATGTTCGCTAGTAAATGTGTTGAAAGTGGTTTGCAGTTTTGTAGTTAGCCTGTGTTTTCTATGGCAAAAGTTTGAGGACTATAGTCTAGCTGAACTGTTGGCTTGCCAGCGCAGCAAAATTACAAATGTATATATCTAGCAGTAGGAAGACAGAAAACACGTTTTACAAACGTAAAATTAACTGGCCACTAGCTGGCAAACACCAAAAAAAAAAAAAACATTCGAAATATAATGTTGATATTAATCTTGTTTGATGAGCTCGTTTTCTGAATACCATTTCAAGTCAGGAGGAGAGGGGACAGATGTGCAGGGAAAGCTAGGGCATTTCCATCCATGAGAGAACAATTCTTACAGTTCAGGTAGCCAGGCAGGCTATAGGTATTCAGAGGCTCTACTGTACATTCAAAGAGTTTACTGTTTGTTTCAATCCCACAATTTCATTTTCTGTACAGAATTGTAGATTAGACTACATACATTTGTTAGGCCTACACTGTCTATTTTTATTAAAACAATCACCATTTAGAAATCTTAGCAAGGGAATCTAAACACCTTCTGGTACACACTACTGTCGTATATGTCAGTACTTGTGTTGCATTTCTTTTTACTTAAATGTATCATATATAATGTAAAACTAAATATTCAACTTATGTGAGGAGACAAGCATTTTTACTGTATTTTTGTACTTTTAGGTGGACCTTTCAGCTGGAAATCCAGTTATTGGCGAGGTGACACGCTACTACAAAGCTGACCTGGGCTGTTGTGCATGTTATTGGATTACTGTACACATTAGCACACTACAAGAAGTCTGTGCCCCCTGTGTAAAGCAAGACATAATTGCCTCAGATCTGGCACATCCCTTAACATTCAATGGGTTTAACCCCTATCCCCTCTTTGCTTTCCCTCCCCAACCTTGTAGCTATAACATAGTTCTGAATCAGAAAGAGCTAGATTATTATAATGGCATTTCAGTGACACAATCAAACAGAAACAAGGAACCAAACTTTGGCATCGCGTAAGGTCTGAGCACATTACATCAACTTTATTTAAAAGAGTGTGCTAAAGACGAGGTGACTTTGACAGTCTTTCTGTCAACCTACAGAGGAGTAGTACAAAGGACCAGAAAAGAAAAGCTACGCAAAGAAAAGAGGCATCATAATAGAGCCAGTGGCGGCACAGAAATACACTTCCTTCACTGGAAACAGCATCCTACCACTCCCCAGACAGAAGAGTGATTGACTGATCTGCCCTTATGGCCTCTTGTCCAGATAAAGATGCCTGTGTAGATTGTCCCTACCTCACACAAGATCTAGATGGCAAGTTATAATTAAAAGGCCATGAGTATGGCTTTCAGATGCTTGGACAAATGGGGCAACCTGGTGTGACTTATTTGTTTCACACACTTTCACTTGGAGAGACTGTATTTTGAAGCAAACATGTGAGTGAACGTTAAACAGAAACTAGGCTGCTTCTCTTTCCAACACCACTTACAATACCAGCTCTTTTAAAGTGAAAAAGCTCTAGTTTAGTGCAGCATGCTTTTGTAATCAATCAAGTAATTTTTTTTTTTTCCTGAAAAATATATTTTATTACATTTTTGTGCTATTTAATAATGTTAACGGTTTGTGATTTACAGAAATCTGTAAGTAAACATTTGTTATGCTCATTAATGTCTTGGTTTCATTCACAGAAAAAATGATACTACTTCACTGTAAATGTCAAAAACACAAAGTCTTAGCCTTTTCTGTACATTTAATAATTCAAGTGTAAGCATAATACAGTCAACATAGTGCTACAACATATAGCATTGAGAACATGCAAAATACAGAAAACACACTAACATTAAATTTGTGAGCAGGGTACACACCTAGGCCCAAATGTGGTCATGGGTAATGTTCTACTAGATATCAAAGATATTCTTTGATTTTTCTAATTGCTCTTTTAACGTGAATCCTATAAGTACGTCGCCTGTCAGTCCTTAGGAATGGTAATGTGGTAAACTTGTCTCCACGTGTTTGGATGTGGATGCCAGGTCATCATCAGGAATGTCCTCTACACATGCGATTGCATCTGGATCACTAAACAGTCAACAATGAATAAAATACTTCCAGTGACAGTCATCAGACGGTGATGTTTATAGGCATATATGTCTATAATTCTATGTTTATAAGTGAAATTAGTGTCACTGAAGCTAACGTTAGTGGTCTATGATAAAAGCCCAGCACATGGGCTAGCCAGCTAACATAGCCACAACACTACAGTTATACTAATTAGGCTTGTTTTGGCACAACACTATGTCAGAGAGAAGCTGGTAAGTTTTGTATACTTGTCCAAATTGTGCATCAAGTCAACCCCACATTTTCAGTGCGTTACACAAGATATGAATTTACCGTTTAACGGTTACCGCTAGTTGTAGCTAACGTCAGTTGTGGATGTCTGACCTTATTTTCACAGTCCACTCTTGACATTTTTTAGGAGTGACCGGGAAACAATGGAAAGTTTTGTTCCGACACGATTCTCTCTATGTTTATGCAGCCGGGTATGCAGCAGTACAGGAACACCAGCCCATTCGTCTCTTATTAAAAGTTATCTGAATACACCACTGAGGTAGAATCTATCACACTCGAAACAGGTAGGCGCAGACCTTGGTCGTCACCATGGCACCGCCCGAAGACACCTCATTAACATAGCATCTAATTTGCATGTTGGTGAACTTAAAATAAAAATGAAAATTGAGAAATGAAAAATAAATTGTCAGCCGGGGTCGGCTTTAATTTTTTTTTTAATTTATTTTGACAGACATTGTGCGCATTGTGAGTTAAAAAGCAAAGCCAAAGTGAAGTTTGGATTTTTCATTTTTCATTTTCTATTTTTGGCAGGAATGTACCAGGATCGCAATGCAAATGAAAAGACAATCAGACGTTTTTCATTTATTTTAATTTTTGGCACAACTTACTCGTGTTTGTCAGTAAAATTAAAAGCCAAATAGAAATATTTCATTTTATTTTTAATTTTGGCATGACAATGTCACTGACAATTTGAAAATGAAATGGAAAAACGAGTTTTTCATTTTAATTTCACTTGCTTTCATTTTATTTTATTTTTGGCATGGATAACCTCCCATACTTCTGTTGTTGGCAGTTTAAAACTTAATTTAGTTTGATGCAAGACCACACTACGATATATTAGCTTACATGAAAAACACATACAATAAGTCTGTCGGCTTTCCCGACACGAATCTGTAGCGTAATGGTAGATACGGCACTGCCAGTGTTTGTGTTGTGCTGGAAAGCATCGTCATTTATGAATAATACCGCAGCTTGGACGCACATGATGGTCTAATTTAGAAAAAAGAATGGCCTAACATGTTGGTCCTTGATGGCTAACATTAAAATCATAATTGCAAAATGTGCATGACGCATGACATTGGTCTTCATTGAATAATTCGTCAGGAACTTAGGAGGTGCATAAACTCACTTTATTTTGGATATGCTTCACCCTCTGTCAGTCAGTATCCTCAGCTAACGTCATGTGTATTATTAACTTTGGCTCATACAAACACACATCATCCTACACTACTCCTCGTTGTGAATTTACAATTCCCATACTCTGCCCAATTACCTTTGAAACAAAGTTTGGCTCCGTCCTTGTAGAACATGTTAGGAAGATGGAAACAAAGTTCACCTCCTCAATTATTTTCTTGTAGCGCATTTGGAGCTTAAAACTAGCAGTCCAGCCCGTTTCCAGCATGTTGCTGCACAATACATACGAGTTGCCAAGTGACAAATTGTAGCCCTGTAGTTTGATGTTTAAATGCTCAGTTTTATTGATGCTTAAATAAAACAGTCCTGTAAAGGGCACAAAAATCCACAAATAGACTTAAGACTCGTTTAAATCAACAAGAAGACCAACTCCTGGTAAGACTCTTTTTCAGTTTGACTGATCCTGTATTGGGGAGAATATTTGAACTGTTCCTAGTGTGTCAGTGAGTCCCAGGCCTCTAAGAGGTGACCCTAGAGAGGCGAGAGTGTGTACTAGAACTCTTTCTGTTAGTTAGCGAGTATCTCAGTAGTTAGATAGTCAGTTAGTATTAATCAGCATGGACCTTCGGGATCATTCCCAATCCCATTTCAACTTTGTTACTGCTTATTCTTGAATTAAGAACTTTTACTGGACTATTTTTGAATAAAGGATTCTTTTGCATCGTTCTTGGATTATACACCTCCTTTTTCTTAAATTGGCGAGCCAGCCAGGAGCAATTCCTGGAAAGAGGGGAAAGGTAAGTACCTGGTTAACTTTATTCCAGCAATCAGCACGCTAAAACAACCTACAAGGAGGCTTGGAAGAGCAGGATAGGCCAGCTATTTAGTTTTTGTTCAGAATAAGCAGGAGGTGTCCAGTAGTGGGTTAAAATTACAATTTCAGCTTGAATTCTAACGTAACTGAATCAACCTGAAGTACTGTGGTGGCTGAACTGGTTTCTAAAGGAATTGAAACCATAAATCCCATACTGAAATATGTTTCTAAAGTAACTGAAACGATAGTACACAAAGCACAATTTCTGCTTGAATTCTAAAGCAACTGAATTAACCCAAAGTACTGTAGTGGCAAAATTGTGTCAGAAGAGATTGTTTCTAAAGTAACTGAAACAAATAGTTAAATCCAAGGTACTGTGGTTCAGGTCTGAAGTGGTCTGGGAACTAGACAACTGTTGCATATTAGTGTTTGTTGCTAAGGTAACTGAAACACATTATTAGACTCGAAGTACTGTGGTCCAGGCCTAAAGTGGTCTAGAAACTCGATAAAGTGTTGCTTACCAGTTAGCAGTGTAGCAGAACAAAGCAGAATGGAAGATCCAATTGTTAAGTATATTGCTAAACATGGTTCAGTTGGAATGTTTGATGGAATTGAGAAAATCTCTGAGGATCCTTAGTTTGAAAACTATGAGAACATACCTAAGTACAAGAAAGGGAAAGTAGATAATGCTCTCCAAGGTTTGCTGGCAGCATACAAATTGACTAAGAAAGAACTAGATGAGTTGAAAGCAGAGAAAATTTTGTGAGACAGCTTGATGATCAATCAGAGCTACTCAAGAATTTACATGCTAATGATACACTTCTGAAATTAGAGAAGGGACAATTTCAAATAGAGATCTGATAAGGTCCGACTTAGGTTCTATTTAGACGAATTGGCTGAAGACTTGCAAGAGGTGCAAACAGCATACCATTACTTGTTGGAAAACTATGTCATTGACAATAGAAAATTGAATCTATTGATGTCTGAAGGCAGTAATGTAAGTGGGAATGTTTGGTGTGACAATCAGTCAATGCTCAGTACAGAAACTACAGCAAAATTCCCCATGGCACCGCTACACGCTACTGTTGTACGAGGCGGAGAAGGAACATCTCACACAAATAAATGTTTGACACCCTCTGATGTAGAAGTGCTTGTTGCAGATGTTGGCAAATTTGAACCAGGAATGCATGATCCTCTTGACTTCCTCATGAGACTAGAAAATTGTGTGGCTAGCTACAGATAAACAGATTTTGAAGATTGTGTTATTCTCAGCCATTGTCTACCATCTTTCTTGTCTGGAGCATTGTCTGACACAGTGAGGAACAATGTAGGAAATAGCTTGGATCGCAAAATGGCCGTCATGGAAGCCTTGGGCATTGTTACCATTAACCAGGACAGTTTAGCTGAAGTTACGATGAGAAAAGGCGAACATCCAAAAACATTTGCCAGAAGGTTGCTGGAAGCTTTCAGGACCTATGGTGGGAATTCAAATGTTACTATTGATGACTCTGCATAGAAATTGTTAACAAAAATAACAAATTAACAAAAGCAACCCCCAAATCTGTCCTGATATCAACATGCTAGTCACTCACCAATCACCTTACAGTGATATACAGTCATTCCCAATTGAGAGTGGCCGCGAGAGTCACGTAAAACATGAGTCACGGCATTACGAGATGTGTCACTGCAGCTACCGCCACTAGGAGGCAGCACAAGACCTCTCTAATGATTGCACAACATTCGGAGAGTTAAGCGGAGCAAGAGACGTTAGTTTACTTCCGTGTTCTATTTTTGCAATATGCAGTTTGGTCTGATATAGTCAATTTTTTATGCTAGAATTACTTTACATTTTTTTACATATATTTTGGACCCTATGGCTTAACAGTCAGCCTGCGCCAAGTAGCAAATCCCCAGCTTTATTAGGAATTCTAACACAAAATACCGATACACCATTTCCAAAGAGACACAGAAAACACGACTGTTCCTTGCCCACAAACACACATGAAAAACGGTCTGACTCCAGCTCTAACACCATGAATCAAGCCTGGATTCTATGAACTAGTTATACAACTAGTTAGCCTGTAGGCCTATGTTCATTTGTGTTCTATTTTCGCAATAGGCCTAAAGGTCTGTTATGTTTGAGTAGGCCTACGCAGGGGCGGAGCTACGGGGTGGCCAGGGGTGGCCGTGGCCACCCCAGACCACGCCCTGGTCCCGCCCTGGCCACCCCACGGCCATCCAATAATTTTATAATAAACGATATGTCCCACAGAATGTTGGTTCCGGCCGCGATATTTTAGTTCCGCCTATTTGTTTCCCGCTGGGACGCATTTTGCATTAGCACAAACACACACAAACTAACATGCCTCTGACAGCAGCAGCTGTTGGAGTCAATTATGTTGAAGTCGGACAATGAAGCCAGGGAAGTACGGGTCCGTGCGATTTGGAGGCAAGTTATTTCTCCATAATGTCTTTGGATAAGTTTTCTCACTTTGCCAACAGTGACAGTGGCTTTCGCAAAGTAGTCCTTTCACAAGTTCACAATCCAGACAAAATCTAGCTAGTAACGTTAGACTAGGGTAACTAAGGGATTACAAATTAGCTGGATTTGTACTGTACGTAACGTTACATCCATACGCCCGTGGTTTTCAATTTTAATTTGTATTTCTGCATGGCAACGTTTATCGATAGCTGCCTTCTAGAGTTTAACCGTGCTTCCTTTTAGAATGTGTCTGCCCAAAAGTTCCGGTGTGCCCGAACATCTCGGTGTGCTGTTAATTCGGGATTCAATTGAACGTCGTCACTTTCAGTCAATGGGCTTTTTTGAAAGCTATGAGACAATCTGTCACACCAGTAACTCACTCAGCCACTGGACTAAACAACGGTGGGCCTCTAGAGAGCAAAAATCTTTTTATTGATTGCTCAGGTGCAGCAGCATCAATCCATGTAATCCAACATGTAGAAAGTGTTAACATGTGGTGTAGGTATAAATTCAGTATACATGCATTTTCCTTTCACTGCAGAAAGCACCTTTATGTTACATAAATAAATGAATACTTTGATTTCTGACCTCTTAGCTCAGATGGATTTTGTTCATGAGTTAGACCTAACTGAATGAGTACTACATGGTTCCATGTATGCCACAAAATACACCAGAATACAGGAAATCAAAACTAGCTCATTAATTTTTTTCCGGGACCCCCCACTTTAATTGGTTACAGCATGGCCACCCCTTCAATATCCCTGGCCACCCTTTGGCCACCCCATGTAAAAAAGTCTGGCTCCGCCCCTGGGCCTACGTGAAGAAACTTCGTTTTACCTTCTTTTGAAGCCTCTTCAAAATCCACCGAAAACTACATCCATTAATGAGGATTTAACTGTAGGTTAAATCAAAGTCCTTCTCCTATGAAAACGTCTCTGGCAGATTTTCACCTTCAGCTGAGTTAACGGTGCTGCGAGAAATAGGCCTATATGTGCCGAATGCGGTTTGCCCTCTGCTCATATTGCGTTCAGTAATGCTGCACCTGGCCAGTGGCATTTTTTATTGTAAGACAGGCATTTTTTTTTTTATTTGAAGTTCTAAATGAGCACGTAGTTCATTTGTTGAGAGGCGCGTTTTAGCAGAATTGTATACCGAGTGACAGCAACGGCGGGCAGCAGGGCAAGCAACTCTTACCCTGTCCCATTTTATTCGCAACAACTGCACATTGCAACCTTTGCCATTGCAACCTTTGCCAGCTTTATCCAGTTGTATTCTCACAAACGTGGATATTTTAATTTACTGAGACAAAAGGCAAATAGGCTATATGTTCACAGCGAATGAGCAATGGAATTATTACAGGACTCCCATAATGGAGTTACTACCGGACTCCCTATGATTATATATCTTCAAATTTCTAGTTGGTTTCATGCTTTATACAGACAAAATATGTTACAAAGACAACTGTTGGCCGGAACGCAGCAGAACGCAGTTCCTTACTTCTGTATTTTAGTCTTTTGGGTTGCGCCATTTTATTCTGCGTTCAGGCCTACTTAGCTGAAACTGATCCGACACAGCGACACTGGCCCGAGAATAGACAATTTCACAAGACCGATAAAAGACTACATTACCCACGAGACACGACAGTGCCCTATCATTTGCAGCCACTGTCCCAACCAATCGCAAGGGAAGCAATGTAAACTGTCACAATTTATACTGTGAATGTCATGATGGCATTGTTCACAATGGCACTACAAGTTTCCCTGTGATTAGATGCATCACGCTGGTCTGGTTCATGTTGTTTTAATGGTTTTTCAGTATCATGTTTTTGTGAATGAGGAAAAAGTAGCCTATGCCCATAGGTTATTGCTTGGAAGAATGATTATGATAGTTTTTGAAACAACACATCCAAAAGACTCACAATGTCACCGAACAAATGTCTTACAATTAGAGTTTCTACACTTATTTTTTCCCACTTCAAACAGTGGTTATAGTTGTACTTTTTAGTTAATGCAAAACGCTTATTATTTTAAAATGTTAATGCACTGACCGTGCAAGTGTTTCAATCATCCCGACAGTGCCTGCTCGCAGCAAAAGGCGTTTTTTTCCTAGACTAAAAAATATTGACATTACATACTGTAGGATATGTTAGGCCTACATCATCAATTCATCTGTTGTTTAAAAGTGATAATATTATCGCTCTTAAAATGAGCCCCCAGGTTTAACTTCAGATCAGTATTGCACATCGACACGATTTTCCCTGGGTCTGTCTAGTATTACAAGCTGTATGGGATTTTCATGTTTGAATTGTGAATGGTTTACGAGAAAATCTCAATGGTTAATTCGTCCCCCAGTTCAATCGTCCTGGCTTTCCCCTACAGATGAGCGTTTTACGCCCACAGGCTCTCAGCAGCACCCATCATACTTGCATTGTGTATAAAGATAGGGGGGAGGGGGGAGGCTACATTATACGTGCAAACGATCTGCTGGGAGGGTGGGCGACCAATTGTTTACTAAAATAGCCTACCTATATCCCTAAATCCCTCATTCGCAACCAGCACAAAATGCATGTCCTTGTGAAAACTTTTATTGAATTGAAGTACTATTTCACATCTTACACTCAAAATTACACATTGCAATAACAGAACCCCGTTCTGAAGCCATAGGCTACTGTGGTCCAGTGGTTCTCAAACTTTTTTATTCATTCCCCACTTAGAAAGAAGGAGAATTTTCGCGCCCCATCTGACCTGTATCAACACCCCCGCTTTCCCATCTCGCAAAGAGCGGAGACATCGCACATCTTTCGCTAATGCAGCTTTGACCATTCGTTTTTCCTACTAACGGTATTCTGCGAGTTTTCGTTGAAAAAAAAAGTGATGGGCTTATTAGCGTGATTTGGGTGTGAAGTCTCCAAGCGCAATGTTAGGCCTTATACTGTCTGCTGCCAGTTGTTTAAGACACAGAACACACATGAGTCGCTCGTCATCCCCAACTATGAATCTAAACGCAAACGCATCATACTTTCTTTGGTTGACTCTTCTTTTTTTGTCCGCCTGTCTTATTCTCATTCTCGCCATATTTTGTGACTGTGCGCCCATATGCACCGCAAATACTGCATAAAACATTTTTGCCTCACTGCTTGTATCAAATTCGTCAATTTTTTTAACCATTAAACGTGATACTGGTGTATAATTGTGTAGCCGTTGTGTAGCCTATGTCGCAATTTATGCCGACATCTATTTTGTCTCAAAATGGTTTCAGGCTGGCTTAATTTTTCTGGTTTTCTATCGTCCCGGCTCTCCCCTACAGATGGGGCGTTTTGCGTGTTTTAAGGTGTTTACGTGCTAAGTATGAATCCATTGTGAGTGGGAGCTCTTTTGTTGAGTAGCCTAACCTTTAATAAAGACACAAAATGCTCGTTTTATTCCGATTCCTCGCGCCCCACCTGCAGTACCTCTGAGAAACGCTGCTGTAGTCCATAGCCAGGTGAACACGCGTGTAGCCTGGTTCGTGTGTAGGTGGGGCATTTGAGGGCCCAGCACAGGTCGAAAAACGTTAGGCTTTCATTTTATTAATATTTTAAAGTTAATATGAAATGAAATAAAAGAAATAAACTGGAGATCGTAAATTGCACTCGCATAACACGTTCGTTCAATGATCATTGGTCGCTGAGTGAACTTGATTCATTTGATTTCAATGTGCCTGTTGCGCTGCAGCGCGCAGAATCGTATCGTTTTTATCCGTTTTTATTTATCACCATTGGTTCGCCAAATGGATGTATGAAAATTAATTTAAGAAAATGGTTTACAATTGCCCGTTCATTGCCTGCAACCTTTTTGACAGTAAGCCCTTTGCTTTTTTCACTTCTTGCCAACCTAGGCCTATTAAGCGATGAATAGTTGATCGCATTGCATTTGTGTTTCGTAGAGGCAATACGTGACTGTCTTATGTCAGTGCTGCCTAATGCCTGGCTACTCCCCGATTGCTCACGATGGACGTTAAAATGATCATATGATTTGGGGCTGACAACTCAGAGTCTTGATGAGCTCCCTCTGTTGTGCGTTGATCACAGCCATCTTTCCCATCGGGACTATGCGTCAGCATAGTTCACTGTATTAATAAGGCTATTTTTATTGAATTGAATAATTACTATATTTAGTCTATGGTTGGTTAACACAAACATGAAAACAACACTCAAATAACAGACTATTTACAGTAACAAATTAACAGTAGGCTATTCAGTATAACTAGCCTATTTCAGCTCAACTTTATTTCCTGACGGCTGTATGTTAGAACACTCGCAGTCGCGGGCGCTCCCAAGTGCCACCTGGTGGTCGTTTGGGTACACTGCAGCTTCTTTAGAAAAGAAATTATTAAATAGTGCGTGACACACTCATGACGCACGGGAGGTTCGTGCGTGGAGCCGGGCCATTTCATGTGACACTGACTGTACTGAGTAAAATGACACAGTCTTACAACCAAACCAATGTTACAGCCCATCCTATTGCAGTAGTAGGGAATAGGACAAAAGCAGACAGCAAACATCCTAATCTACATGACAACAAGGAAAATTCATGGAAGAATGAGGAATATTTGGCTAATGATAGTCAAGAGAAACTTCCATCACACAACCCTGAGATTACAATCTGTTACTCGTGCAACAAAGAAGGGCACAAGGCACATGAGTGTAAGTCCAAAAACAAGACACCAAGCTACAGTAAGGAAATCAAGTCAAGTTAGTTTTATTTGTCAATTTCTTCATATGTACTTGACATACAAAGGAATCGAAATTACGTTTCACACTTGTCCCATGCGTAGACGTTGACAACAATAAAGTGCAGATGCACAACAAAAATTAATTTTAAACAATAAGATAATGTTAAGTAAAAAAAGTGCAAGTAGACTTAAGGCATTATACTTGGGTAACATACTGTATATATAAGACAAGACATAACATAAAGTAAGTGTTCCAGCAGTGTTGTTTTGTTGTCTTAGTGCAACACAAGATTGTAGCAGCAGTAGTATTAAATATAAATAGTGGTAAAAAAGTGATATAATAGTTGTAAAAAGTGGTATAAATAGTGGTAAAAAAGAATACTAGAATATATAGCAGCGGGGGGGGGGGGGGGGTTATTGTCTTCCTATACTCCTGCCAGTCTGGTGGTTCCGCTGGCTGGGAGCCGGTAGGGGAGAGAGTTCAGCAGTCTCACAGCCTGGTGGATAAAGCTGTTGGTGAGCCTGGTGGTGCGGGAGCGGAGACTTCTGTATCTCTTTCCAGAGGGCAGGAGGCTGAACAGACACTGTGCGCGGTGGGTTGCATCGTTGACAATTGTGATGGCTTTGCGGGTGAGGCGGGTGGTGTAGATCTTGCAGGGAGGGGAGTGGTCCGCCAACTATCCTCTCAGCTGTTCTCACGATGCGTTGTAGAGCTTTTCTGTTGTAGTCAGTGCAGCTACCGCCCCACAGTGATGCAGCTGGAAAGGATGCTTTCAATGGTTCCTCTGTAGAATGTGGTCAGGATGCGTGGTGGGGTGCTTGCCTGCTTGAGTTTGCGCAGGAAGTAGAGGCGCTGTTGTGCTTTCTTGGCCAGTGATGTGGTGTTGGTAGTCTAGGAGAGGTCCTCACTGATGTGCACCCCCAGGAACTTGGTGCTGCTCACTCTCTCTATCGCAGCGCCGTCGATGGTCAGCGGGTGGTGACAGGTGTGGCCTCTCTAGAAGTTGACAATAACCTCCTTGGTCTTGCTAACATTTAGCAGGAGGTTGTTGTCTCTGCACCACGTGGTCAGGAGCTCAACCTCTTTCCTGTAGTGGGTCTCATCGCCCTTGGTGATGAGCCCCACCAGCGTTGTGTCGTCCGCAAACTTCACAAGGTGGTTGGAGCTGTAGGTTGGTGTGCAGTCCTGTGTCAGCAGGGTGAAGAGCAGCGGTCTGAGCACACAGCCTTGTGGAGCCCCTGTGCTCAGGGTGATAGAGACATTGTTGCCCACACGCACAGCTTGAGGGCTCTGGCTGAGGAAATCCAGCAGCCAGTTGCAGAGGGAGGTGCTGAGGCCCAGTTTGTCCAGTTTGCAGATGAGTTGTTGTGGTATTATGGTGTTGAATGCTGAACTGAGGTCTATGAACAGCATTCTCACATATGAGTCTTTCTTGTCCAGGTGAGTTAGGGCTGGGTGGAGGTAATCAGAGATGTGGCTGTGGATTCGCTCCTACAAGCGGTGAAACTACAAACATGCCCAGATCAGCATTCAACACCTCCATTGGGGGAAGTGACCAGACCTTGCCAGGGAAGGCTGGATATTAACAATATCCAGTGTACAAGTATGACTGCGTGGTCTCCAGATGTGGATACAAGATCTCAAGGCACAGGATTAACTGACCTGTAAAAGGATCTACTGACCACAGCCTTCCTGATATACCATGGGGCGGTAGCAACTGCCTCTTCTACCAGACAGCCAACATAAAATCATCACCAGTCCAACCAGCCTACAAAAGCTGATGGCTCTTATGGAAATTATTTTAGGGACAACTGAAACCGGAATTGGAATATCTAACTGGATAAGCGAATAAGAACTCAGAGCAGAACTCTACTCTCCAGTTACCCTCTGATTTTGATACAAATGTAACTTGGTCTGCTCTCGCATCATTTTTTTTCTTCCAAGCACAAGTTCTCTCCTGCATGTGTTATATATTGACGTGTCAGATTGCCAATGCCACTAGGATAAATCTACAATGATCTCACTGGCTGTAATGGTTCCGAAAGGTTCTCTCTTTGCATTCAAATTATGCAGAATCTTATGCCTTTTGCTGAGATACAATTACTTATTACAAGTACTTACATGTTCTAAACACCACTGATAGCCAACCCGCCGAGCTGGCGAGATGGACGAAACGGGAGAGGTACGACCCAGCTGTTGGTATTGTCCACAAACATTTCTTTGTCCATTAACTTGATGAACATCCTGTCTTCCATGGAGAATGCAATGCTGTCATCATGTTGAGTTTGCTCAAAGATGTTGCTGCCAAGGTTGAAGTCTGTGCTCGTAGACTGAAAGAATCTTTGTGCACATTCAGGCAAGACAGAGTGAGGCTCTGCAGTGAATTTCCCTGTGACCAGTATTTGATTGGGACATGGCATGCACAGACTTGGACGTCCATTCATAAGAATGCTTGTTCGAAAGGTGTTGATCACAGTTGGCTTGTGTGCGTAGCCCAGGCAGACATTTCCAACTATTACCCATCCAAAGTCAAGACGTTGCGCATAAGGTGCATTGTAGGGGCCATTGCGCTGTTCCCTGACTTTGTGGGCACAAAGAATATCTCTTCCCAGAAGCAGCAGTATCTTGGCCTCAGGGTCAATGGTTGGAATCTCATTAGCAACTGATTTAAGATGAGCAAAGTACTGGGCGATGTCTGGTGAAGGGATTTCTGAGCGGTCGTCGGGTATGTAGTTGCATTCTATGAGTGTCGGAAGAGGCACCTGTGTCTTGCCATCCAATGACAGTGCTTGGAACCCTGTCGCACGCCTCCCAGCTGTTTCTGTGATGCCGGCACAAGTGTGGAGGGTGTAGGGATGACCCTCACTCTTGCTCTTGAAGAGGTCAAAGAACTCGGACTTCGTTTATGAGCGATTGCTTTGTTCGTCAAGAACCACATACAATTTCACAGCATCTTCTGGATGACCACACGGAAAGACTTTGACTAAACAAATCTTAGAGCAGGACCTAGGGCTTGCATCTGTTCCACAGATTTCAGTGCAGCTCACTCTGACCTCGGGAGCTGGTTGTGTGTCTTCCTCCCCGCCATAACCTTCTGCGGCTTTCTCTTGTTGCCAGGGTGGTGGTCCTGGATGAAGTGCAGCTATGTGCTTATCACTCTCACATTCATTACACCTGACTGTCGTTTTGCAGTCTTTAGCTAGATGCGTTGTGGAGGAACAACATCGAAAGCAGACCCCATTGTCTTTAAGGAAAGCCTTTCGCTCTTCCAAGGGCTTGGCTCTAAACCCCCGACATCGTTTAAGAGGGTGGGGTTTGTTGGTATGCAGGAGACATTGCTTTCCTGGATCGACAGGCATGTTAGAGGGACTGCGGGCAGATGAGGATTCAACTGTTGATGTGACCTCCGTCTTGTGAGTGGCGATGGCTATCTTTCTTTGAGACTGTTTCTTGAGGCTGACGTCGAGCTTCATCTGGCTGATACCAGAGCTGAGATTGAAGCTTGGGTCATTCCTTGCTTGTGCTTCTGTGCAAACAAAGTCTGTAAAGAATGAAAATGGTGGGAACGTCACATGATGTTTTCTTTTGAATTGTGAACCCTGATTTATCCATTTTTCTTGTAAAGGATATGGCAGCTTTTCAACGATAGGGTTAACACCTCTTGACGTATCTAAGTAAGAAAGGCCGGCCAAGAAGCCTTCAGTTTTGGCAGAAAGGATTTCACGTAAGAGATCTCCAAGCTCACGTAATCCTTGGAAAGGATTCTATTCTGTCAATTAGTGCCTTTTCGATTACTTCAGGAGCACCATAAACTTCTTCGAGACGGTCCCATGAAGCCTTAAGTCCAATGTCCGGATATCTTATGTGTATAGATCTTATTCTCTTCACATACTCAGAGGATGTAGGACCCAGCCACTTGATTAAGAGGTCAAGTTCTTCACTCGCTGTGAGGTATAGTCCCTGTTTGGCATTATTGAAGGAAGACTTCCATGCCCAGTAATTTTCTGGGCGGTCGTCGTATTTGGTTAGACCAACATGAATAAGCTCGCGGCGAGCTAGAAATCGGGCTATGTCGCCCATAGCTTCCTCTCTGCTGAGAGGTGGATGTGAAAGGGGGGATGCTAAACACTGTGGTAAAGGTTTAAATTCAGATGGGCCATTAGTCCATAAATTATGTACACTTCTGTCACGATCTGGGGCTTGATTTAAACTAGCATGCTGCCTCCCAACATTAGAGTGTGAAGGGAGTAAATCATGATATGCAGTGCTCTGAGGTAGTTCAGCAGAATCATCAATGTGGCAGTTGGTATACAGCATAGGGTTATGATGATTCTCTTCCTTACGTGATTGTTCGTGTGGAGTCGTTACATTAGAATGTCGTTCCACAAAATCCTTTGCTCGCTCAATGGGATCCTCAGCGGGAGCTAAACTTGGTCGAGCACTTAAGACTCCTTCGCCTAATGACTCGGCAGCCTCTTGGTATACAATAGCTTCAGCCATTGCAGCTGCTGCTTCTTTTTCATGCTTCAAAGCGATAAGAGTACCTTCCATACGGACTTGTTCCATTCTGACTTCAAGTTCCTTTTTGGCATAGTGCGCGCAAGCACGTTCAGCCTCTGCTCTAGCCCGTGCCTTTGCTGCCTGTAAGCTTACAGTTGATCTGTTCGAATGGCTGGCTGATCTTGCCGCCTGTGATAATGTTTCAGGTTTGTCTTTATCTTCCATAACTGTGTGTTAATTTTACATAGGAGAGAATGAGAATATAACTGGACTCATCTGCAAGCTTTTAGCTGGTCCGATGAGTGCACACAGATGATACGTTTTTTCACTATTCTGCCCCCGTTGTATGTAGCTTTGCAACTCGACAGATAGATATCAACAGATGCTTGAATACTGAAGAAAGCCGGAACCAAAGATGACTTATCTCCAGTGTTTTACTTTGACACAGCACTCAAACATACAATTTGTGAAAAAACGATGGTTTCTTGAGCTCTCAGAAAGCCAAAGTATTCAACTTATCGTCAGTTATAACAAGAGAGAAGTAAAAACTGCTGCTACAGCCATACTTTCAAGTGAAGACTAAACACACAGACAAAATGGCTGCTGTAACCTTAACAACGAAAACAATTTATTTTAACTAATCCCTAATTTGGCCACTAGGTGGAGCTCTAAGCTCAGACATGACACTCCATATTTTTTCTGAAAAAATCCGAGAACCAACTAATTTTATTGGTGTGGCCTAATAATAGAAAAAAAATTGGTCTTGAGGACTCACTCTGAAATTACGAGTCCTTCTCCTTCTACTGTTGTCTGAGACCATGTCAAGACCGAGTCTTTGAAGGGTCAAGTCCCAGATGAGAACATCTTGACTCTGAGACCGGTCTCGAGTACTACACTAGCATATATAGCTTTTGCTAAATAACAATTTGTTGTTTATGTAAATACTAAATTAATCAATGAAACAATCAATATCTTACAAAAAGAATCAACATCTGGAGCTCTACACATATTTCTCTACACTCAAATCCCCCACCCTCTCTCTCTCTCTCTCACACATACACACACACTCACACAGGACAGGTCTTGACTGGGCACATTGTCTGTGTCCCGCCCCCTGGCTGGGAACATATGGCATAAGCCGGCCGGCTCCATCAGTCAGAGTGGGCCCTGCCACACCGCGTGCTGGAAATGGCACACTACGACAATATCTCTATTAGGAGTGATTGAGAGGGTGTCTCTGAGGCTGCATTAACAGCCCCCAGGGCCCATCGTGCACACACACACACACAAAACCCACTTACAGTACACACACAAATACACCCATACACACACACACACTTATACACGCCTGATACACACACACAGAGGTGAGTAATATTTGCGAACTACACTACACCTGATCCAACCCCGCCACAACTGTAGTCTTGTGATGTGGCCTCACACCATTCCACCACCCTCGCCACCACCAGGTTGTAATTTCCTGAGGGGGAAGGTCATTTGTTCTGATTTCTATCAAAATTTAATAATAAATGATTCTCTCCAATTACCTGTGGCCTCTGCACCTGCACTGGAAGACTGGATAGATTTCTCATTACTGGGGGACCAGCCATTGCTAGCGTGACATTTCAACCATGCAAACGTCTCCAGGGGAACTACTGTACTAATGACGCCGCAGCATAGTGTAGTATAGCATAATGCCTTATGATTCAACACACACATCCAGATCAATGTCATGATTAGGTTAGAAATGCTCCTTGCTCTTGGTCCTGACATCCTCCTAGAAATGCTTTGAAAATGTAAAACGTATTCTATATTGCTACTTATTAATATTCTATTAGGGTTGTCATTTAAAATGTTATCAATGTAAAGGTTAGAATTGTGCAATATACAGTACAAGTCTATCAGCGTAAAGGTAAGGAAAGGTTATAAATGCAGACTAATGCTATTGTTTTGGCCACATTCTACTAGGGAGAAAATTCCAGTCATAGTCAAAGCAAAAGGGCTTAGGGCTATATCTCTTCAATTGCATAATGGCTTGTAGATTTATCAAGATCCTGTGACATTGAAGGTATATGTTGTGTTATGAAGGGAATGTTTGGTCTTTGTGTAATCTCGAAACACTCCATTTGGTTGCAGCCTTTGCAGTCGTCCAATGTTCATGTGAACAAAAAGATGAGAAGCAGCTCATTGCAAATGCATTAGCTAGCTAAAGCCAGCTCTCCACCGAATGACTTCCATGTGTGACATAACATACAGTTGGACGGCGAACACAATCCTAATGCAGTTGTCAAGCCTTAAGATGTATGTGTGAGCAAAGCCATTGAGAACAGTGCATTCTGCAGGGGCAACCCGTCAATCACAGGGGTTCCGGAACTCTCTGGTGACATTCTGTGCCCTTTTCATATTTACTCTAGGGAAGTAAAATAATAAATCACATAGTTGGCTGACCCAGAACTCAGCGCTTAGAAGGCAGGGGGATGGAGGAGTAAGGACAACGTCTCATTTCTATGCAAATTGATTGTGAACGCCCAGACCCCTGAAACAAAGCTTGACATTTGAAATTAAGAATGAGCTGAGGCATGTGAAAATAAATAAACAGATAAATAAACAACTATCATGTCATATTCCTGATTCTTGATTTTTCAAACATACAGAGGTTCTTTTGTTATTTCTGAACATGCTGATCTGCTCTGAGGTTTGATTGTAGAAGTTTTATTTGATCATTTCACAGCACTTTATAATGCTATAAAATGCTGTAATCACTTCAGTAAGACTTCTCATCTTTATATTCCCTATAACACCTTTTTTGTAAAAACCATACCCCGAAGACAGAGGGGTCTTCATTAGTCCTGAAGAGAAATGTTTTCCTACAAAGACAGAACACACAAATGTCTTTTAAATTTAATTAGTTTCTGTTTTGTGGCTTCCACACAGAACAAAGATTTCCAAATGCAACTGGAACATTCTTTAGAATGCGGCTGATTTCCTTTCACCTCTAACAAAGTTCCATTGTGATCACAGATGGGAAATCTGAAGCAAAAAATGGTTGCCATTGACAGCGGTCATTGTACATTCACAATGGTGATTTAACAGGAATAACTGACCTTTGTGCATTGAGAGACTTCAAAGCAAATGGAACCTTCCGCAGCATTCTAGAGAGTCATAGGGTGGGTTGCACCAACAAGGATTAAATTAATCTTGGTTTAGGCCTAATCAAGGATTTGTAAATCTAGGTTTAAATTTAATTTGAGCTGTGTTGCAACACTTAATTTTAAGTATGGTTTAACAAATCCACGATTATAATGTTAACCTGCGATTAAAACCCTGACCGGTGATTAAATTTAATAGTCCGCCATGATGGATCAGTGTACATAAACGGAGAGCGACAATTTTAGGCTACTCTCTTGAGAATCATAAAACTACTTTTGTAAACTGTCTCAAGAAGTAGCAAACGAGCGTGTTATGTATTGTTATCATATAATAATTGTAGGCTAATACTGCCGTTTTAGCTGGCGTTAGGTGTAGGCTTACATTGCCAGCGAAATGACGTTATGTTGAAAGTCTGTGCCGATGTAGCCTGGCGTTAGGTATAGGCTACACAAATGTAACGTTAGACCCAACTGTACCTTTGACTCGGCTAGGCTAGTTCAGTGTAACAATGTTTCATCTGTGTCGCCACCTGACGTTACATCTAACAGGAGGCTGTGCCGTACTAAACTGTTTCAAACATGTTTGTATTTCAGAAAATAGGATGCCTGCCCTCTCTGCTCCTGTCATAAGTGCTAGGCCTATCTGCGAGGGACCAATCCTGTCCCCGGGCCCGAGACCAGCCTGTTCGGATCCGATCAGCCCCCCAAACAGCAAGAGGCATAAGAGAGATTTGACTGAATATCATTTGGAAGTTTTGCAATTGGAGAAAGACAAAAATAACATTCAAATCGAAAATGCTAAATTGCAGAGAGAAGTGCTACTTCTTCAAAAGGAAGTATTGCAGCTCCAAAAAGAGGCTCTCACAACAGCTTTACAACCTGTGCAGATACTTTTCAATGAAGTATAGGCCTATTGTATAAAATTGAGAATGTGTTCATTTATTTATCAGATCTGTTGAAAATAATTAAAATATTTTCATTGATTGTAGCCTACAGTTCTAATTATTCTGTGAATGTCATTATACTACACTTCTGTTATTGCAGTTAACATAAATGAAGGCAACCATTTAAGACCATATTTTTAAGGGTAAAAAACATGCAACTCTCTCTTTAGACTTTATAGACAGATTCCTGTCTTTAATCAATGGTCAGTAAAAAAAAATTGAAAACATGTCAGTCAACAGATGGTTTGGTGGCTTGGCTGCAAAGGTTGGTATGAGGTGGGTAGGCTGTATAAATGTGTCTACATGAGTGGTGAATCCCATGATCTAAACAAAGAGATCACACAAGAACATACAGGATGTTATAGTACACTGTACTATTATTAAACTAAACTGCTTAAATGTGCACATGATTGTTTTATCCAAAAGGCATATGAATATAGATTTTTTTTATGAACTTGGATCATACACACCTTAAGTGAAATGGTTATCTATCAAGGTTCTCCGAACAGCATTTCCATTTGCCGTGGCATGCTCCTCCTGGCCTTGTTCTTGGTCCTCATGGGGATCCTCTTCAGCCTCCTCTGGCAGTTCATCTCCATGTCTCTTTCCAAAATTGTACAGTACTGCTACTGCCACAATTACATTTACATTTATGCATTTAGCAGACATTTACATTTATGCATTTAGCAGATGCTTTTATCCAAAGCGACTTACAAAACGAGGATAACAATCAAGCTACATAGCAGAAACCTTAAGGAGCATAGTGCTAGGGGATAGTGCTTCAGTTCATTTTAGTGCTAGGATAGAAGATGTTCTCTGAATAGCTGGGTCTTTAAGAGCTTTTTGAAGGCCTCCAGAGATGGCCCTATTCTGATTGTTTTTGGTAGGTCATTCCACCAGCGTGGGACGACACATGAGAAGAGTCTGGATTGCCTTGGGCGAGGTGCTGGGACTGCCAGTCGACAGTCATTGGAGGACCGGAGTTGTCGGGGGGTAGCCTGAGCTTTTATGAGAGCGCTTAGATAAAAAGGGGCAGATCCTCTAAGCACTTTGTAAGTCAGCATCAGTGATTTGAATTTGATGCGAGCCGCCAGAGGCAACCAGTGGAGCTCGATTAGCAGAGGGGTGACATGCGTCCTCTTCGGCTGATTGAAGATGAGACGCGCCGCAGCATTTTGGATCATCTGAAGTGGCTTGACGGCACAGGCAGGAAGTCCTGCCAGAAGGGCATTGCAGTAGTCAAGGCGTGAGAGGACCATAGTTTGAACCAGCAATTGGGAGGCTTGTTGAGTTAGGTATGGTCTGATCTTTTTGATATTGAATAGTGCGAAGCGGCAGGCCCGGGCAACAGAAGCAACATGGTCATTGAAGGTTAGCTGGTCGTCAATCATAACACCTAGGTTCCTGGCTACCCGTGAGGGAGCAAGAGACAAGGAGCCAGAGTTGATGCAAATGTTGTGATGAAAAGTTGGTTTAGCTGGGAGGACCAGCAGCTCGGTTTTTGAGAGGAGCAGCTCGGTTTTTGAGAGGAATTACTTTTAATGTTGTCTCCATCTTTGTTCGAAGCCCATCATGCAAGCAGGGAAACCTCCGTTTCCAAACTCCAAATACTCTCTCCACAATACCTCTTGCTGCAATGTGGCTGGCATTGTATCGTCTCTCTGCTGGTGCTTGAGGGTTTAAAAGAGGTGTCATCAAGTAGGTGCGACAGGGATATCCGTTGTCACCTACTAGGTGACCTTGAAATACATTTCTATTCATTAGAGCACATAGGTGGCTATTATCAAAGATCCTGCTGTCGTGAGTTGATCCTGGCCACCGGGCTACAATGTTGGTGATAAGGGCCTTCTCATCACACACAACCTGAACATTAATGGAGAAGTAGCCTTTTCTGTTGCGAAACAGCTCACCATTTTCTCCACCAGGGTTTTGAATGGGGATATGAGTGCAGTCAATTGCTCCCAACACTCCTGGAAAACCAGCTCTTCTGTAAAAACCAGCTGATGTTTCTCCTGTTGGGGCAAATCTAAGATACTGGTCTTTTAAAGCTGCAATGGCTTCTGAGACCCTTCCAACAATCCTACTCATAGTAGATTTGTGTACTCCAAAAAGGTCCCCATCCACCATCTGGAAGCAACCGGTAGCATAAAACCGCAGGGCTATCAGTAGTTGGAGCAAAGGTGGTATAGCTGCATTCCTGTCACTGCCATGTTTAATTGAGTACCTGACTTTTTCATTTAATGTTATGACAGATTCCTTATTAAAACGGTACCTGTTTGAAAATTCCTCATCATCATAAAACTCAATTGGATTGAGACGGTCTCTAATTTTCCTTCGTGGGACTCGATTTTCCTCAAACCATCTGATGTATGCAGCCATTTCAGGAATTTAAACCACCTCAGCAGCAGGTTTAAAATTAATCCATAACTGACATTTAAATCTGAGTTTAAATCAGTTGAGCAACAGGGTTAAAATTAATCCAGGTTTATGTGAATGTTTAAGCCAAGATTAAAAGGATGGCTTAAATGTAAACCTGATTACTTTTAAACTAGGTTTAAAGTTTGGTGCAACTGGATTAATGGATAAACCTTGATTTAATCCAGGTTAACACTTAATCCTGGTTGGTGCAACCCACCCATATAGTAATTAAGCATTATCTCACAAGTGGGAGTGGTGTTGTTGGCCAATATCGGAGAACCACAGCCGTGGCGATATTGGCCAACAATACCCGAACACGAGTGCGATAATTGCTACATGAACACTGGACGACTGCAAAGGCTGCAACCAAATGGAGTGTTTCGAGATTACACAAAGACCAAACATTCCCTTCATAACACAACATATACCTTCAATGTCAGTATCTTGACAAATCTATGCTGCGGAAGGGTCCATTTGCTTTGATGCTTTGAATTTGCCATTGATTTTTTTTAGCCCAGTTCCTCCGCTATGCGAAGTAGGCCTAACCCAGAACGCGTGTGGTTCCTATGCAACAAATAGTTACTCTTGCAAGATTTGCAATTTGCAAGAAGAGGCTGCCTCACTGCTTTCGTGTCGGCTCGTCCAGCTCGTCAGGGTTTAACGGGGCGCATCTACAGTATGTGCTTGCCTCTCCTGTTCTTCATCTGATGAATATTCATGTTTTAGATCGAAAGTTATATTAAATATGTTGTCAGACATTTTGCTTGTTTGTAGCCTCTGCTTTCAATGTGAGTGAATGGAATGTTGGTTTAAACTGCTAAATCAAAGAACATGGAATACCGTTGGCGGAGTGATTATTAGCTGTGAAGAGTCACCAGTTGCGGTATTGTCCAATTTCACCACTGATAGAACGTGTGTTGTCCAATCAGATATTGCTAAATCGTTCAACCGGACCTAACTGTTGTATAACAAATGATTACAAATGCCATTACCACCCTGCCGTGAGTCATCACTGCCTTCTACTGCCTGACCCTGCACCTCTTGCCTCCTGGGACCTTCTTCCAACGTGATCCGGCGGCACTCCTGAATGGTCCTCAACCCACGCCACGGTCAATGCCACTGCCTCCCTGCTGAGGGTCACCCCTGCCTTCCACTACCTGATCCTGCATCTCTGGCTTCCTGGGCGGGCTGCCTTTAGCTTCACAGATGACCCTGACATGATTGATACAGCCTCCAACTGGCCCCTGGCTTGACTGCGCCTAATGACATGGGACTATATACTGGGATTTTAATGGGACTCCTATATTACTTTATACCAAAATTTCTTGTAATGTGTATCTAATGGAATAATAGTGGACTACTCACCATCTGAGAGACTGAAAACCTGCCCTAGGCAGTTGGGCTAGCCCCTTGAGCCGTTGGAACTGCCCAAGGTTTCTTCCTTTACCATAACAAGTAAAAACAAAAAACGCTGCTAGGGAGTTTTTCCTTGCCCCTGTTGCTCATTGGGCCTCTTGTGTTAAGCGCTTTGTGACATGCCTTTTGTAAAAATGCGCTATATAAATAAAATTGAATTTAATTGAATTGAATAAAGACCAACCTCACAGAATGTTGTCCTTCATTTAACCTCTGTCTTCTGGCAAAAGTTGAGCATTAAAAGCATAACACACATGCTTTTTTAGCAGAATAAGTAGGTGACCACAGTTTTTAGAGAGAAGTAGCCTACAGTAGACGTTAGCGGCCGTCTTTTAGCTAACTGGCTCATAGGAGTATTATTGATTACTCCTAGATCTATTATTGATTGCCTAGATCTTACGATGTTTAATGAGCACAGTTAAAGTTAACACACACTGGTTCTATATACACAGGTAATCTAGTTCATTGAGTATTTATGTTATGAGACACGGGATATGAAATGAGAATATAAAGTTTTGACATAGGGTTAAAAATACAGTTATGAGTGAGCACGGTTTTGAAGAAACAATGTTGTTAATGTCAAAGATACACTGATTTGAACATACAGTATGAGATAGGTTTAATGATTGTAGATGTTGATAACTTGATTGAATGGTTTATTCAAATTACATAATAAATTGTTTAGTATGAATTCTTCTGTAAATATTACATTTAAATGTGAGTGGATTGCATGTAGTCTAGCGTTTAACACTGAGTGCCTTGTTAAGAAACTGTTTTGTCTGTGTATGTTTAGTTTAGATAGTGTCATAGTGGTCTGCCAGGCAGCTAAACATACAGCTTACAGTTTAAGTAACCATTTCATATTGCAGTCTATGCAAAGTAGCCTTTTATTTATTAATGAATACATGATTAGCATGATTAGTATTTGAACATATTTGAATGTTAACATATATTATAAGATTAGTATAGGTATTATAACAGTATTATGTATTTATATGTATGTTATTTATGGGTATTTGTATGTTATTTATGGGTGAATGTAATGTAATGTATGAGTGCTTAGTATGAATGGAATTACCTTTGTATATTTTATTTATTGATTGTTATTTAATAAATTGAGAAGCAACTTCGGGACTAAACAGTAACATCTATATCTGTGTGCTCCTCATTCCTTTCACCTGTCTTACAGGATTTTTTATTACCGGTATTTGTTGCCACGGTCCTGACCGGGACCTGTAATGTGACAATGAACTTAAAGGAAAATTATCTGTTTTTTGTGTTATTATTTCCTAGATGGACACAAAAAAAAACTTTAAGAAAACTTAAAAACTTTAAGAAAACTTTAAGACTTTAAGAAAAATTTGATGGAATTTATTCTACGTCTTAACCACATCAAGTGTCATTTAACAATGACGAATATGGAAACATCTGATGCTGGAATGTCAATTCTATATCTTGAACATGTATAGAAAATTATGTACAGGATATGGCAGTTACTATTACAACTGATATAAATATTTACAGCATAGTTTTTGTGTGTGTGGAGAAGTTACAGCAGAAATCTTTAGAAGTTCAGCCAGTATCTACATGTAAAACTGTTAACTGCAGTCCTAAATAAGAAATCAGTGGCTGGTCTTTCTCTCTGTGTGTGTTAGATAGATAGATAGATTGATAGATAGAGAGAGAGAGAGAGAGAGAGAGAGAGAGAGAGAGAGAGAGTGTGTGTGTGTGCTTGTGTGTGTGTGTGTGTGTGTGTGTGTGTGCTTCACCATCGAGACTAGGGGAGATGGGTAATGTGAGGTTTGGGAGTCTCAACACATTCAGTCTGCTGAATTAGACACCAAAAGCTGAAGAATGGGTACAGAGATGTAGGAAAAGATTGAGAGACAGAGGAAGAGATAGAAAGAGGGAGAGAGGTGGATTCTTAGAAAATGAGTAAAAGCGACAGAGAGGAGATGAAGGACAGAGTGGAGGAAAACGTGTGTGTGTGTGTGAGAGAGAGAGAGAGAGAGAGAGAGAGAGAGAGAGAGAGAGAGAGAGTGAAAAGACCAAAAAAGAGGAAAGAAAAGACAGGTGTAACTTATGTCTGTGAGGAGAGAACAAAGAATAGAGAAAACAGGAGTGAGAGTGAATATATAGAGAATGACAACCAGTAGCAAAGAAAGGAAAGAAAGAGAGGAACCCAAGATAGAGGCAGAGTGGAGATAGAAAGAAGTGAGAAAGTAGAGTATGGACTGAGAGTGGGAAAGAGATGAGGAAGAAAGCCAAAGCGATGGAGAGAGGATAAGAGAGAGGTGAGTACATAGGGGGAAGGGATGTCAAGAGAAAGGAGGAGGAAGAAAAGAAATCAAGAGAGAGAGAGAGAGAGGGAGGGAGGAAGGAGGCTGATGGCCACTCACCTCAGACAGGAGAAGTAATGAGGGCACAGACTCCCAGCAGCATGGCCCATTCCAGCCAGTCTGATAGTTCATCACACAATGATCGGTCCATTCCTTGACCTAATAGTCCCACAAGAAATATGTGGATGCTCACTCTCCTTCTCTCATTCACTCTTTTTCCCACACACGCACACACTCCCTGACGCATGCCACGCGTCTGAATTGCAACTGCAGTTAGAAGCCATGGAATTGATTTTATTTTGGTGTGTGTTTCGGGCTGAAGGTTACGACTTGGCCGTGTTTTGATTGACCCTATTCATTTACATCAGGGCTTAACTGCCTGTGCTCTGCCTACATCCATATTCACTAGGTCACACAGTTGAGAGGTCCCTCACCCAACAACTAAGGCTACGTTTACACATACCTGGGTATTTTCAAACGAATATTTTCTTCCCTCCATTTTCCAAAATAATTCCGTGCATACACCATCGTTTTCAAAAAAGTTTCCGTTTACATTAAGCTGCATAAATATGCTGTAGAGATTGTTCTTGACCAATTAGTTCTAAAAGACCTAATCTTTAATGTGACTCTGGTAGACCTAATCGTATTGTGGGATCGATTAGTTCCTCTTTTTTTCTGTTTGGCAGTCGGCAACCAACTGAAAGGTGCATTAGTGCCACCATTGACTGTATATATACAGTCTATGAGCGCCACCGACTGGGTAGGATCGATTAGTTCAGTCGCACATTCGCATTTGCGCAATGTCCTTTAGGAGTTATTTCCCTGTTAGTGGAGTCTGCATAGGTTTGGATAATGGGGCTGTCACGTATTTTTATAAAGTGAACGAGATGAACGAGAGGACTCGAAAAAAGTTTAGTTCACTTTGCTGACCGAGACACAAACGAACTTGTCAGTTAGGTGAACGGCTTTTCCCACCACTAATATGCTGTCGAGAGCCGTCATACCTACGCTAAGCCTATGGGCCATACCATTACCATTGTATTACCAAACAAACCAATCAGAAGCCTCACGCCATTCCTCCGGGACAACCACCTCATTTTCAAAGTTCTCCCACCAGACAGCAGTCCGCCCAGGTCGGACCCAAAACTATGAAGGTAGATATGTTCCAAAATGCACGAGCGTGTAGATTCGATTTGAGGACTATAATGTGAGAATGCGTAGAACAAATATTTGAACCTATTTTCAAATACGTGCGTGTTAAATTTGCAGTCACGGTGAAAAAAAACACACGAGTGCGTGGAAGAAAAATGTGTGAACTTGCAGATTGAAATTTTCACCTGTGGAAAATATTCACACTCTATTCATGCAAATATCAATCTACACATCTATTAATATTTTTGTCCGTGTGTGTGAATATTTTCCACAGGTGAAAATTTCAATCTGCAAGTTCACACATTTTTTTTCACGCACTTGTGTGTTTTTTTTTTCACTGTGACTGCAAATTTAACACGCACATATATGAAAATAGGCATTTACAAGTTCAAATATTTGTTATACGCATTCTCACATTATATTCTACAAGTCCTAAAATCGAATCTACACACTCGTGCATTTTGGAACATATCTACCTTCATACAAAACCTGCCTAAAACGTGAATACGGAGTTTTCCAAAATCTCCACTTTTGCCGGAGTTTTAAAAAAGAATCGTTTTCAGAGGCAACATCTCCGTTTGTGTGTAAATGAAAGGCGCAAACAAAGGGGAAAGTGTGTGTTTTTAAGAGAAAACGTATATGTGTAAACAGGGTCTAAGTCTGCAGATTGGAAATGGCAAGCGATACTTCATAACTGGACATAGAGGGATGCTTTTCTAGATTTGTCAACTTTCTCATTTTCTTCCATTCTGTTTACAGTTTACACATGAGGGATTCAAACACTGAGATGAGAGGGGGGATTGGACTGTGACGCAGACAGAGAGTGTGGAAGAATAGATTAAATAGATTAAATGATCAAAATGTTTTATCATTTCATTGGAAACAAAGCCTGTTTGGTGGGTGAAGTAAATCTGCCAGTTTACTCTGATTCACAGTCAGATATTCAAAATTAGCCATTAGATATGTCTAGTGTGACCCTAGTGATATCAGCACGATAAACAAGAACAACAATAATGCATGAACAAAAAACAACAACTACAAAATGAAAAAAAATAAGCACAAATGAGGTCATGATTATGATGCAAAAGGCTTCCCACAACATTGACAAAATGTCATCACAATTATAATGTCATGCTGCCACACACTGGCATTCATTTAAATGCCATGGCTAAACCATGCATACAGATGGGTGCTATTTCAGGATTCATGGCTAACGTCTTTAAACAGGCAAACAGTATGAACAAGCGAGGTTCAAAACAAAATAACAACAACAACAGCAACAACACAAACCAACCAACCACATACTGAAGCAAACAAAAAGCAAAGGACAGAACACAGTATTGCTTTGGGATATTCATTATGTGTAACACAAAAACCTAGCTGCAACAGACCATCACCAACGTTTGGCAACAGGCAGTTCAGCAGCTTTTCATTGATTTGATCAGCGGAGAGCTGGTAGGGGACTGACACTCCATCTTTGCAGGTATTTGGGGATTTGTTCTCAGTGGGGGAGCGTCCGCGTATTCGTCTTGACGGGAGTGTACGAGGCCGATACGGGCTGGAGGCTCGCTGAGGCTGTAGCTTCAACCTGTGGACACACACGTCCGTGGGACTGGGCCACACTTGACAGCTGCTGAGTTAATTGGAGTTGGCCACGAATACTGATGAAGGGAGGCAAACAGGTCCGCAGTCTGTCTGAAGGCAAGGCAAGGTGAGGCGTGCAAACTCCTTCACCAGGTTATATCCTTACAAACTGTATCTAAGCCTAAACCCTGAGGCCAGGGGATATTCCAGGCAGGGTTGTAAGTGGTAAACCTGGGTTAGTTTGTGCTTGTGGTAATGGTAAACCTAATAAAGTAATGGTACACCCCCCCCCCCAGCTCAGTTAGCTCAGTTGTTTTAGGTCAAAAAGTGCTGTCAGCAGTAAAAAGAATGAAAGATTTTGATGTAACACAGACCGAATGGTGAAGCGTGCATCAACTTACACTAAGTGAATGGGGTAGAGTAGTTTAATTTCCTAAGAGCTATTCATTTATCATTAGTTATCAACTCGTTATTTGGTCATTTTGTTGTTTCATCAAACTTTCAGGTTATTTTGCCCACAGGCAGCGTTCAGTGACAGCATTAACCAACAGGCCTATGGATTCACAGCAAACTTCTCCTTTAACTGGCCTGTAAGGGCTTAATGATTGGATGACTCATGCCAAGTCTCTGAGGACTCAGGTTCAGGGTTAGGTCAGAGGTGAACCTTCCGGGTGGGAATCGGTCAATATACTCTTGCCTCTCTCACCCTCTCTCTCTCACCCCACAGGTCTGTGCTGTAGGGTCCATGTGATCTACTGTAGGCTGAAGTCTGTCAGCCAGCTACCTATGTTATGCTATGCTATTCTGAGCTAAGATAAGCTAGTGCTCCACTGTGTGATGCTGTACCAGTGTGTCCTGAGGGCTTTAATAAGACCACCTTCACTCTTTATTGTTGTTCTTTGGTCTTTATGCTCTTGTGGTTTTGGTTCTATCCCATACTAACCTGCTAGGCATCTCAGCCTGGCCAATTTCATGTAATCTCCAACTTTCATAAGGCTTAACAGATATAGGTCAAAACACCTCTGCAGACATTGCATATGTCTACAACCAATTAGACCAGAGATTGGGATATATCACAATTTGAAAAAAAATAACACATTTAGCATTACAGTGTGCAATACATTAAGTGTTGCAATAGCAGACAGATTTGATTGGTTTCCCTATTTCAAGTGAACAGGAAGCAGTTGAGAGGCCTCCTGGCCAGACTGAGATAAGGTAGCAGGTCAGTATGTGTGAGAACCAGGCTAGCAGTTATGGGCTCTTTGTACGGCATAGCACATGATAATGCCATAATATGCCACAGCAGTGTGCAAAAGATGTGCCCTCATAGATAACTTCACCTTACTTGTATTGATAAAACTGCGAGCTATCCAATACTGCAATACATTTTTCTTTTGTCTCACTGTATGTTATTATATTGTAATAGCTCAGATATATAAGATATATGGGTGCTGTTTTGTTGATATATTGTAATGTGTCATCATCGGAGCATCTGAATTTCTATCAGGTTTGCTCCTTAAATTTACACATGGAGCGTCACATTCACATCCACTAGCATCAACCCACCCACGCTGACAATAAAGTGTTGGAGGCTGTCTGCGATCAAAGCCAGAGGTTAGCTGGCAGTCAGGCGTACGCAATCATATGATTGAATTGAATTGCTCTCCACAATAGAGGATATAATTCAAATCACAGTTCCTCGCTACAGAAAACATTCAGTCAGAAGGGTGGGGGGGAGTGAGTTATGCAGCGGAAGGCACCTGCTCCATCTCTCCCTTTTTCTTTCTTTCACCCCCTCATTCTCTTTCTCTCTCTCCATCTTACTGCCTTTCTCTCTCTCTTTCTTTCTTTTTCTCTCTCTCTCCCCCTATATCTCTCTTTGTCTTTCTTCCAGCTGAGACTGCAAAAGTGTGGCTACTAGATTTATGGGGCACTTAATTCTCTTGCCACAGGATCAATAAACAAGACGTGAGGCGGAGCCCACCTTGATAACTCCGAGCCCCTGATCTATCATAAGACGTAGAGTCGCAGGGCCACGGCCCCTGTTTGAGCTCCGCCGTGGCAACTCTGACCTCCAGTCAGTGCACCTATTTAAAACCGCTTCTCCTTTGCTGCTGATTTAATCACACATCTTGTGATCAGCAAATTGAAGTTCCCGACTGGATTCTCTTCCACGTCTGTATGAAATGTAATGGGTAGACAATGCTTGCTCGACCTTAGCGAACCATTTCCAAAGCCATCGCCAAAAAAAAAAGAGCACAAAAATCATTGTGATATTTTATCAAGAGATTTATGTGCGGTAATAAAAGACTATAGACTGAGTTACTGTGGATGTGGGAATTGATTGTTCTAACTGTAGCACGTGCCATTTGCTCCCAAATGAACTGCTAAATGTTAGACAGGGTACATACGCTACCATGAAATGGCTGCTAGAAACAGACAGCCCTGTCTGGTCAGTTGGAGCAGCTAAGTCTTAATATTGAGACTGTCAGTGGACCAGAGGGTGATATGTCACTGTCACATCAACCATTTTAAGTTAGGCCAGTGATGTGTGACTGTGACCGTGCTCCTGGGTTTTGTCCTAAGTGAATCCCTGTACAGAAACATGGGTACTGCATGTCCTTTATGGTGTCAAGTGTAAGGTTTGTACTACCAGAAGAACAAAGATGAATATATTTTTTTAAACTCTGAACATGTGTCTCGGGTGGAGTGGACTGTTATAAACTGTGGTTAACAAATGGCAGACTATATTGGGGCCTTATTTTGGTTTGGTTTTATTTATATTTGATTGTGGTGTTTTTACTGTGTGTCCACTTTACACATTGAATTCTGGAGTGTTGATTTTGTGTGTGTGTGTGTGTTGTATAGCAGATTTGTAGTGATTCCACTTGCACATGGACAAACCTGACACTTCCTGTTTTACCTGCATGCCCATATTTGGGCGTCTGCTTCCTCCCCTGCTTGCCTGGTCTAATGGTTTTATTAGGACTTGTTGTGTTCACTGTGAAATTAGGTGTGGGTGCTCATTACTGCCTGTCCAGCTCCTTGTCTGCCCAGACTAAGCCGGATCTGTCCTGGACCTTCGTTTGCTGTTGCCACCAATGACTCTTGCCCACTGAACTGCCCCTTGACTTGACTGCCTGGGAGGCACTACGACGCACCACCAGCCTTTGCCTCAACCACAAGCCATTGTTTTAAATCTTGGACTGGTTGTTCCTTTTTCCATTTTAGTTTTGTATTTAAATAAAGTGCTGTTTTTATATACTATATATCTGACTGGCCGTCTGATTCTGCTGCTGGGACCTAAGCCTAGTTTACCTATTGCCTGCTAGGTGACACATGTATGTCTTTAATAGTGTTTACCAAGGCCCTTCTCCTTAAAAAGAGTTTAAAAAGAGCCACATTTACATTGATGCATTTAGCATGTGACATGCACATTAATTCCTTAATGCACTTAATCTCTGCACACTTAGATCTATTCAAGTGTTTACCAAGGTCCTTCTCCGTAAAAACTGTAGGTCCATGTACATTAATGCATTAGCAGAGTCTTGAGGAGAAAATGACAGCTAGAGGTGGATGTCATCTGTGTAGCTGCAGTGAACCATGTGAGTGAAGGGTTTCCATGTCCAGATTGTGGAAAACCAGGGAACGCCTGGGAGGGATGACAAACGTTTTAGAAAACAGTTTTTAATGCCTATTTGCATGTAAATGTGCATTAGAGGTCTGCGTGGGACAGAATTATCAGTCCCGCACCCGCATTGTGCGGTCCCACTTCCGCCCGCACCCGCAAAGAATTGTAATTTTCACTCCTGCCCGCAGCTGCAATATTTTGTCCTGCTCCCGCCTGCAAAAATCCTGTAAGAGGGACGTTGGCTTAATTTCTTAATCTCACTGAAAGGCCTTTAATTGGCTGAACTTTTTGAAGTTTATCTTAGAGCCCTGCACTCCCGCGGGTGCACCACTACGACCGTCCACCACGATGATTCAACATTGAATTTCGGTCGTCTGATGGAAACCTACCTTTCCAATCAACAACCAATGTCGATTCGATGCCCGTTTGCTGTCTGGGTAGGCTACATCTGCAAGTTTTAATGATTTTAGTAACAATAAATAAAATATCCAGCACAAATAATGTATGCTAGACACTACATTAATCATTTGTATATTTTATTTTGCACTCATATTGTGTTTGCGGGACTGAAGTGTATCATCCCACAGCCCGCTCCCGCATATTGCAGTCCCACTCCTGCCCGCGCCCGCGATGAGCTTTCAAAATGTATCCCGCATTGCACTGTTTTGCGTCAGGTCCAGCGGGAGTGCAGGCCTCTAATGTGCATGTCCACAGTTGTTGTGAGAGAGGTAACTTTAATTTATTACAACATACAACCAATCAATATTATAGCCACACTTAGGAAAATCTGTCAAAATAGCAAGGAGGAAAACAATGTCACAACATATGAATAATGTGCTTATTTAAAGGAAGCCTAAAATTAATGGCCCAAATGGATGTGCATCTTAATGAAAACCAGGACAATATGGCATCCTGGGAAGAATGATCAATATTCCAGGACAGAGTAAAAAAAATAGAACCATCTTGGAATAAAAGAATGTGTGGCAACACTGCAGTAAGTGGATGATGGGCCCAATGAGCCGGTATACAGTAGAAGCAATTCTTACTTTCCCTAGTTTCCGTGGCTGGTCAATGACTGGCCCTTGACTGGTCTGTGAAGGCACCATGACTTCTCCTTGCAGATAATCTATCGCCCCCGATGACATCGTCAATTTAGCCCTGCCCATTCCAGCCTTTGTGAGAAAACCATTTTTTTCACAGGGAGGAGCAGTGATTGTCTCATGGCCCATTGAAAAATCTTATTCATGTTATTCTGCCCGTAAACCAGGGCGGCGCAATGTTCTTTCGAATGTTAAAGCTTTGTCTTTGAACTTCTGGTTAAAAAACTTTCTGTCGCAAGTCAGTCAGGTTCTCTGGTCAAGAGGTCGAGTTTTTACTTTTTCGGTGAAGGGCTGCCACAACGACTGGCAAAGAGAATGGGCCCTCAGGATAGTTGAATTATGGCCTACAGAACATATTTGGTGAACATAGTTGGTTGCAATGAGATAAACAGAATGGCTGATCTCTGACCTATTTTTTACCTTTTTTTTAGGTCTTTTCACCCTCAGTGAAGCAGTGGCCATTTTGAAATAAAAAAAACCCCTTCCCCATCTGACTCATTCGTGGGCTTTTGGATTGTGGAGTCTCTTTACTGGCACACACATGTTTTGTGGAGTCTCTTTACTGGCACAAACATGTTTTGGATGAGTGTTGTGACTCATCGAAAATCACATCTCGTAAATGTTCAGCAGGTAAGACCGGAAATGTGATTTTGAGACATTTTCAAATGTTTAATCTCAGAAACAAAAGAAATACTTTTATCTATATACCAACCCACACTCTCACTCTCTCTCGCTCTCTGTCTCTCTCTCTCTCAGTCGCATTGACACATTCAAACTCTGTTTCCTAATCAGAGACTCAAAACTCCAGGGAGGGACAGGCAGAGAATGTGCAGTGTTCCAGGGAGAGCCTGTGGAAATGGATCAGGGAGGCACGGGTGGCTATCAGGGGGCCTGGGGAATTGGGAGGCAGGAGCTGAAGAAGTCTGGTGATCTCAGATGTCTCACCTGGGACACCTCACAGATGAGTGTTTGGGATGTTGGTACACGTCCAGCTAACAACAGAGAAGAGAGCTTGTAGTCTTAGTGAGTCCAATTTAAAATAAACACAATTCACTAGACTAAAACACACAAACACACACAGGCATGTCTGGTCTACATGCACACACATACATACACACATGCATGTAAGGACTACAAAACACACACACATACATGTGCATGTCAGGACTACAGACGCAAACACACACACACACACACACACACACACTCACATACATATTTGGACTACTCTCACACACACACACGTCTGAACTATTCCCATTTGAATGTTAATAACTAGGGCCTAAGCAGTGGCCCTCGTCCACTGCATGCGTCCCATCATGTCCAATTATGTGTAAACGTATGGAGTGTTGTCAGTGGTGCGGGAACGAGAGACGGCCTTAATTCACAATGCCACCATCTCTATAAGAGCAATCAAGCAAATTCCGCTCGACAGGCCAATTGCATGAGGCAGGAGCCATCAATGCAGCTCAATGGTAATTTGATAAATACAAACATGAGGGACAGAGAGCCTGCCTCTGCTTGACACGTCACCAATAATCCCAAACCTTAGCTTGGCACAACTGCCAGTCATCTCTGAAGGAATGGACAGGATTTGGTTCATCCAACAAGGTCAGATGGAATTTCACGCACACGGTATCACGGTACTGAACAGTAAAAAGAAAGCAAGAAAAAAGTGAAGAATGAGTAGACTTTTAAAAGAAGTGTGACAGGCTGATGTAGCTGTGTGTATAGAGCTACAGTGCCACAAATAAATTGAAAGCAGGTATAGGTTGGACGTGCATAGATCACATAACATAAACTTAAGTAAGCGGTTTAAAAAAATAAACAAAAAGTTTATCATTTACACGTACTTAACGCCCTTTGGAATTTTTCAAAGGAAAAAAAAATGTCTTTGAAATCTAGACCTTGTTTACACATCTAGATACTTTTATAAACAGATGCATGTATTCGGACCTCTCATTCATGCATGAAAGTGCCCATAGAATGTCAAACCCCATTTACCTTGTTATTATTGAATCTAGGTAGCTTACAGTATCCAATGGACCATAGCAAAACTTCAACCGCCGTCTTCCGCCTCGTTCTACATGTAGATTTCAAGCTAGAAATGGCCGGGCTGAAAAAATCCAATCTGAAACGAGGTGGCTCTTGACGTCATCAGCACTAAGAAACACCTCCAATATTTGCATGGTCCAACCAAAGATCGTTTGGAAACGTCTCTGGTCAAAAAGATTCATCCAACATAGACCACCTATGGCACAACAGGCCAACGTAGTTTCATTTAACTGGCTCTGACTGAACTATTGCGTGAAGAGACGGACGAGACTTTAATATTAACCTCATGCAGGATATTAAACTAAGACACAGAATATCGTTGGGACATATTAAACTTGCACGTTAACAATGCATACATGTTTATAACAGAGCTGAATCCTCCGACCTACATGATGCATTATTTAAAAATCAAAAACAATCCAGTCCAAATATTCAAGCATTCAAGAGGACTTCTGCAAACACAAAGCAAGCTAATATGTGACTTTAATGTAAGACATTAGCCAACATCCTGCTTGGCATTACCTGATGCTCCCATTGCTCCCGTGATTAGCATGCCTCTCTTTACCTGTAGCCCCTGACCTACCACAGATGAGCTGCCGGACGGGCTGCCTTCTAGAATAGAGATTTCAGAATTTGGAATGCAAGACATGGCCTTCTACAAGGGGTTGGAATCAGTTGATGGGTGCAATCCCTTGCCTGTCTATCTATAGGGAGCCATGTCTTCGATAGAGAAGTCAGAGAGAGACAGAGAGAGTTGTTTCCAAAACTAGAGAGAAGCCTTTTCTTTTACAGTCAAAATACTAACTCACAACTCAATACATAGTTTGAAGTTAAAGACATATAACATATTCCTGACGTTTTTTGTTCTACGTGTATCTCAAACAAAGATGGATACAAGGGTGAACAAGCATAACCAAAGCAGCAAGCCTATCAAGTAAACATTACATTAGCACACCACCCTCCTGATGCCTTAAAGCATAACACTGGCACTGAAGCAATTATTTTTAAAATACAAAAAAGGCTCATACAAACATGGCATGACTCTTCAGTCATAGCATTATCAGTCCCATGTTCTTGAGAACACCATTGATGTAAAGAGTTTGTCAAGCCATTTTACCACTTGTAAACTCAATTAGCTTGGTGGTCAAAATTCAAAACCCAGGTATACTGATGCAATTTTTCATTTTGACTACAATTTGACCAGTGGAAAACACCTTTAACATATTACAATGCCAGTGTAACACTTTAGTGACTGGCTGGTCAGAATTGGCTTTTTAGCGTGCTTAATTCCAAACCCAGTGTTATTGTGAGGATGCATGTTGTCTAGGGCTGAGCATTGTGGGATGACCTTGCTTGCATAATGTGACTTCAGCCTAGTTCCATTGCTTGTTTACCCATGCTGGGTGAATAGGAGAAAGAAAAGCGAATGGAGATGACAATGCAGAAAGGATGACCCTTATTGACAGGCATGGCAGGGATAAGTGTCATTGGGGCCATAGGTCATGGCTGCTTGAAAACAGTGTGGCTGGGACTGAAGGACACTATTGTGCCTGACCTCTGTCTGTTTTTACCTGGCAGTTTCTGCTTTAGTTGTGTGTGTGTGTGTGTGTGTGTGTGCGCGCGCTTCTCAGAGTTTTCTTTTTTTTTTTTTATTCCAGTGTGTATATGTATGACAATGGCCTCTGAGGTATTCTTTATGCTCCTGCATACTGTCTGTTAACAACAGGCCTGTGTTGCAAAAAGACAACTAAAAAATAAAGACATTTAAATATAGCAACTCCCAAATGCGTATGATTGCCAACTTCAAAGCCACTTTGACATGATAATGATGAGACAGGAAAGCAGCTCTCAGCAGCCTAATATGACAGACCTGAGCAGAGCGAAGAGGTTATGAGTTTGGGCACTCCTGCGTGGTTTGTGAGACGAGAGCGTTGGAGAGGCCTTTGGCTAAATCTAACCCTAACAGCTGCTCTCTGTGTTCCACACAGCGTAATTTGCAACGTCCCTGACAGCCGCGACAATGCGATCTCCTCCGATGATGATAAATTAAAGTCCAGCTGTATCCAAGAAATTTAATTAAGATTCAGCATTCACCTTCTGCTTAGGTGGGTTCGTTAATTTAAATTAGAGCAGTAGTCTGGATAGGCATCGACTCTGGAGGGCCATCGTATTCCCACGTCCTTTTCTCTGTCCTCCAAACAGCTGTAAACATCAGGCAGGCGGCCGAGCAACTGACATGCCGCCACACACACACACACCTAAAGTGAACTCCTCTTGTTTACCCAATCCTATTCCCATTCCAGGTAAGCTCACTTTATGGAAGAAGCTGAATGTCTGACAAGGTCATCGCCTACGTCACGACCGCATTTAATTTACATAAGACTTACATCTGCTGGGTGCTTTTATCACACCATGAATGGGAGCGGTTTAGTCGGTGGTGTACCTGTGTTTCCTAGGCAACAGACATGTGACCTTGACACCTGCGGCTGCCCCGTGCTACTGACCTGTAGTCAGAGATGGCCAACTCACACCTGCGTGTTCTCAACGATGGGCAGCAAAGTTTTCAGTCTTGAAGTTCAATTAACCCAAATACACAAGATTAAGTCCCCCTGTGCAGGACTTTATTTTGTTGATTTTTGTTTTTGTTGATTTCTTTTTAGAATTTATTCTTCAATTTATCCCAGTTTATGTGGTCACAAGCCAAACCAGAAGTAATTTTTGACAAGCTGTTGGGATGTTTATTTACAAGATTAGAGATTATAGTTTAACAGTTTTCGTGTTGGTAGGCTCGGATAACGAAGTTTCAAGGATGGTTTGTCTTTATTATTTTATATTAAGATGGGATATTGATGCAAGTGGTGCATTATTGTCTTATTTTACTATTTATTGAGGCCAGAGACTTGGTTTCGCGTTAAGTTATTCACGTGTGTGTCTGCCTGTGTGCACTCTTTTCTAGTTTGAAAGAGTCTGAAAGCGGCTTTGAGTCCTCCAGTCTTGTCATTGTTCGAAACTTACTGTTTTGTACCCTCCAAGAGCAGCCACTCACAGACAGATAATGGTTGACCATATATGGTGATGTTTCACTAGTTCGCACTATGACTGATTGGTAAGGTGCGCAGATAAAGTGAGCGTGTTTGGCTTGGTAGCTGGGCTTGGTCCTGGAGTGGAAGAAGAGGAGAAGTACTTTTATTAATTTAGGAGCGCATTTTTAAAGAGTCTATCTGCCAGTGTATTGAAGTGACAGTGCTTGTGTGCTTGGCTGAATGTGGGTGTGTGTGTGTGTGTGTGTGTGCGTGCACGTGTTTGTTTTGTACACCCAAAGATATTCTCCATTCTTCTTGCCCCTGCTGCTGTGACTTACAGTGTATGCACATGTGTGTGTATGTGTGTCTGTGTGTGTGTGTGTTCCGTCCAAAGACATCCAGAGACATTCTCTCTCTTCTATCCACCTGCCGCTGTGACCCACAGTGACCTGCATGTGTTTGCTTCAGTCAATGAAGCCAATTAAATCCCATGCCTGTGCACATACAAGAATGTTCATTAGTTTCAACAGTATCTCTTTCAGGAGAAAAGGATGTAATTCTCCATAGAGCTGTTTATGTCTCATCTGGTGCTAGGCTGAAATGCCCTTCAGATTGGGAGGCTCCTTTTAATCCATAACATGACAGCAAGGTGTGAGTGAATTGTTTAAATGGATGAGGTACGCTATATATGTGTACAAACTGTATGTATGTATCTTGGCATCAGTATGCGGTAAATCACTACCAAGGACACGTTAGAAGAAAACAAAGATACACAATTCAGATAAACCCCATTTTTTACCGTGTCTCTGCACAGTTCAAAGGTGAAATTATAGTCAACGTGGCAAATAGGGAACAATAATTGTAAACATATTGGAAACTGTATAGATAAATAGCTCTGAAAAAACATTATTAATTTATTAGATCAAAATGAATGGTTTACATTAGTCGAGACAATGCTCATCTTCAAATTCATCCCTAAAATGGAAATCCATAATCATATCCATGAGAAACGTTATTAAGAGGCCTCTTCACAAAGCTAATTGAAATTCAGAAAACAAACCAGGAGCAAGCACAGTATGACCTTAATGTCAAAATGTTGATTTCTGGGTGCATAGCATTGGAAACAACATGGAACAAACACTGCACACAAATGCTAAAGCGGGAGCTATTGAAGGATCTGTGACATGCAGCTCAGTGTCAACACATTTTAGATCAAAATCAAGTGTCTGGCCTTTAAAAACAAATCTGTTACATTTATCCATGGCAGCATCAACAAGCAATGGCAGGTCCGAACATCAAATCTGAGCAGATCCGTTTTCACCGACCAACTGGCCTGTCAACACTTTGAAAGTGGAAGTGGAAATGGTTCCTTCAGAAATGCAGAACGTTGAAACAGAGATAGCGCTTGACCAATAAGCCTAACAAAAAAAAATAGCATCTTCCATTCAGCACTCAAAGCAATATCTGTCGCTGTTCACTCCCGTCAAAAAAAAGACTTTTATTGCATTTTACACACAGTTTGAAGTTTCTTTTTATTTAAAACAAGGACAGTGCATTTTAATAAACATTGACAAATATAAGTATACACGATTATTTACATATAGGATAAATTCCATCTTTGATGTAATTACTTAGTCCTTAATTACTGCAGTCGACACATCAAACACTTCACTGCTACTTCATATTGTTTAGTGTGTTAATGAATCAACATGTTAGAATTTGGAACATTGGTGTAAGTCACAGTCATAGAGAGATTTCCATAGTCTGTGACCTTTACTTTAAATGTCTCCTTGTATATATCTGTAGTAGGAGAAAGGCCTGGAACAAGGGTAGTAATCTACATGAAATATTTTGGAATGCAATGTCTACTTTGTGTAGGAAGAGGTCTGTCTGGCTGCACAGTTGTGCTGTATGCCGCCTACCATGCGTTTAGCTTCCTGCTCCTTTGCTCCACCTGTTTCCTGTGCTATTCTGAGTCTGCTTCCTTTGGCAGCCTGTAGCGCTGTTGGGTGTTAGGAAGAACATGAAAGCAGAGTCATCGTCTTTATTTTCATGGCTCTCAATAATTAATGTCTCTGTTGTGTTTCGCACCCATACTTCCACCTTGGCTTCTAGACACTCTCCAAGAATGTGCACACTCTTCTCCTGGATTCCTCTTCATAATACACCAAAATATTAGCAGTGTGGCCATTTACTACCTGTAATATAGGCCTCTTAATAGGCACACGATGACACAAATGTGGGCACGATGGGCACACAATGACACAAACGTGGATGTCAAATCCCCCTCCTCAGCGGAACAGATATGAGACAAATAGCAGCACCTGTGCTGGTGTGAGAGATGAGAAATATTATTACCTGGTCGCAATAAGCCTGTGAATGCTGAAGCCTTGTATCTAAGCAGCTGTGTCCCTAGACGGCCTGGTCGGTGTTAAAATGCTGCAGTGGCAACATGAGTGTGCTGGGGTGATTGCTGCTTCAGTGGGCCCTCATCTGAATGATTGTGTTTCCTCTCTCTCTCTCTCTCTCTCTCTCTCAGGCTGGACCTGCTGTGGGGAAGGGGGGACTGAAGCACCTGGCCCGGTGCTGTAGTCAGTCGGTGGAATAGAGGCATATGCTTCAGACACACACTCCCTTCTTAATGGATCACTGCATATCAGTATAGAGGAACACCACAGAGTCAGGGATGACCTGCTGCAAATATACGTTAGACAAATATTCAGACAAGGCTAGACTATGACTGGTGAAATATGCTTGCTTGTGTGTGTGTGTGTGTGTATGTGTTTATCTGCATATTTATTCAGAAGGCATTGTGTGTGTGTGTGTGTGTGAGTGTGTGTGTGTGTGTGACAGAGCAACAGAGATGAGAGTGTGTGTGTGACAGAGAATTTCCATGGGTTTTAAGTTTTTTTTTTCCACCAGAGATGTGTAGTCTGAAAAAGAGCAGGTCGCAGTGATGGTTTTAGAATACCTCTTTGGAAATGTGTGAGGAAGATTAAGGTCATTTTTGAGATCTGTCAAAAACATGCACAGTTCTTAAAATTGTCACGGTGTAGAGCAGGTGAAGGGGAAATGGTTTCATTTTCTGTTGTAATTGAACACTGTCATTTTTTTGTATGTCTCTTAAGTATGACAAGCATGAATGTGTAAAATAGTCAGTAATTACTCAGAAATGGATGAGCCGCTACCGTGAATCACCTCATTGAGGGCATAGTGTTGATGACGCAGAAAGACTGGGTGTTAAGTCTCACCTCCTGTTAAGAGGGTACAGTGCCAACTCGGACCAGGCTACAGGGCTAAACACACATAACCTTACAGTAACATTTCATCATGAGTGACAGAAACAAAACAAATAATAACAGTAATAATAATCATAATAATACAAAAACACAACTACTAAATTGGAAAATGGAAATGGTCTGTGTTGCTGTGTGCCCTGTCCACAGTACAGTTTATTCAAACAGCCTTGGAGTTAGAAATGACCAAACGCATCCATGTCTTTCCTATTTACATGTGGATACTCAAATAGTTACCTATGATGGTGTGGTGGGATCTATGTATTGCGGAGAAATACTTGGGAGCCCTTTGGCGCAGTAACATTCTAGGGGGAGATGATTTTTTAGGAGGGGGGATGTTAATGTGCCGTGTGTGTGTTTGTGTAGCTCTGTGTGTGTAAGTGAAGCTCTGTGAGGGTACACAGATAACGTGGTAGGATTTTAATAATCACCTTGACATTTTTAAACATTTTTATCAAATATGTGCCTAAAATATTGGCATCAAGTCTTTTATGAATTTTTTTTGTGCTGCTTTCAACGTGTTACTTGTCCTGCATTCAGCGGAATCCATATCTGACATATTTTTCATCCAATTTCATCCACATTTGGAACTCATGCTGTGTTCCAAATGTTCTGATTCCATTTTGTCGTTATAAACCTTGAGGAGACACTGTAGATGGCGTAGGCCGAAACATTTGTCTTGTCAATCATGCTTCCTTATTAACTGGCATAAGAACTGTATTTTTGGAGTGCGTTTTTCACTGTCAAGAACGCTTCCTCATGTTGTCAACAAACAAATGCAGCAAAGCATTCGGTATATATGACATGCAAGACAACGTGACTGTTTATCTGTTTGTTGTATACAACCCTCCTGAATGATTTCACTGGCACCGATAAACACGTCTTCACTAGACAGGTAGAAAAAAATTAAGCCGTAGAAAAGAACTATGTTGCAATCACTACCTTATGATTCATGACAGCTGCATTGTTTGAAGGGTTGCCATGAAATGGGTATGCTGTGCTATTCTGTGGAATGGCATCACCAGGGGGATGGTAAAGTCCATGTTCTCTTACCGTGTGCTATTTGAGAGAAAGATGTCAGATTCACGCCTTGGGACCTTCCTGCTATATTTTCACGCACAGTACTGTAGGGCTACAACTTGTGTGTGCACACACACAGACACACACACACACACACACACACACGCACTCGGCCCACACACACACTAGCGTCAGCAGGCCAGATGGTGGATGGCGTTTGCTGTGTTCGCGTTTCGTGCACCAAATGGCCGCCCACATCTGCTTTTGGCTCGGGCTGCCACACGAACAGCCGGCAGCTGTGCGATATCGTATGCCTGTCAGCGAAGATGATGTCCCAGCAAACACACCACAGTGCCACGCTGGTGCTCCTCCAGGTCACATGACACACACAGAAGAGAAATCCCCACCAAGGGTCATTCTAGGGCAGACGACTACCATGGCAGGCAGACGACTACCATGTAGTGACACCGCTGGGTCTCCATACCTTTATGTAGCGACACGATTTCTTGTTGGAGAAAACCAAAGCTTATCGTGAGTTCCCTGACTAGTATGTAGGTTAATGAAATTAACCGTTACCACTAGGCGGCGTTAGCCTGGCTATGAAATGCATGCATTATTGTAAATTTGCGCATGTGACATTAAACTTCCTTGAATCCTTGAGTCTCTTTTTAACATAATGTCCAAACGCTTGTAGCTCATTTTGACCACATTTGACTACTCTGTGCAAGCAAGCAGCAGCAACCTCCAGCAGGGGAAATATCTAATGCACTACTAACAACCCATTTCAATGGCAAAACAGTAGACACCTGTTTCACTTGTGAGAGAGAACAGACACAGTCTGGGCTGCCTTGCAACTGCCTTCGCCTGGATTTGAGATAGAACAGAGACAGAGTGGATGCAGTGACCACACCGTCAGTTTACCGACAAGCAACTTTAATTCTTTAGGGTGGGTTTCTAAAAAATGCATCGAGTTTGCCCAGAGGATGCCGCTCTGCTCAGAAGATTTGGTGTTGTGTTCTCTTGCGCTTGTGGAGGAGGCTCTGGATTTCTGACTGAAATATTAATGATTTTCAAGCTGCCTCATTTTGCTGGGAGCGCCAGGTTACAGCCCACTGTCAGGACTCACCCATCAGCAGCTCCACTCGCAAGGACCGCCTGGGACCCACAGATCAATGCCCACCAGCCCTGGACACAGCTTCCCCTTGCCCCCCCACCCCCACTCCCACTCCTTTACTCTTTTATTCTCTCAGTCTTTCACTCTCTGTCTCGTTCCCTCACTCTTTCACTCTCTCTTCTCTTCTCTCTTTCTCACTCTGTGGTACCTCTATGAAAAAAAAGTCCTCTCTCTCTCATTCCCTCGCTCTCTCACCCTTTCTCTCTCTCTCTCTCTCTGTGGTACCTCTACAAAAATCAGAGGTGGGAGAGTGGAGGGGAGGAGGAGTCCCTGGGCCCCCATGGTGCAATATCAGAGGAGCTACTCTACTCACATGTGTCCTTCCTCTGACTGGAGGGAAATATAGCCTCTCTCAGGGGTCTCAGGAGCAACACACACACAGACTGCCAAACAGGTCTGAGAATGGTGCTTAGTACACACACAGAAACACACACACCATATGTATAAAGGTGGAAAGATTGAGAGAAATAGAGAATGATGGTCTAAAGAAAGTTGACTTATAAAGTGTATGGAGATATTCAAGGCCATGTTTGTTAATCACAAGTGCAAGTTAAATTAAATTAAATTGGTCATGTATATTTCAAATACAAAAAGGGGGAAGAATAGGGAGGGAGAATAGAGACAAAGAGATAGAGAATAAGAGGGAGAAATAGAGAGAAGAACTGAGAAAAGGGGAACCATGGAGAGAGTGAAAGACAGAGAGGAGAAAATGAGAAAGGGGGAAAAATGTGGGGGAGTGTCTAGCATCTTCAGTCATTATTTATGATTTTTATCTGGGCAACGTATTCGTCCTTACCTGGCCTGACCAGCACTGTACACCATCTCTCACTCTCTCTTCCTCCCTCGCTCTCTGTTACTCTTCCTCTCTCTTTCTCTCTCTGGGATGTTAGAACGGGCAGTTGAGATCTAAACTGTTTATATGCCCTTAGCAAACACCCTATTTGAATTCAGATGGGCACACCTTGAGATTTTCATCAACAAGGTGATAAATGCTCCCCAAACAGCACAGAATAAAAAAAAACGTGTCCTCATTTGAGAATGCTGCACAATCCCAAGATAAAATGTTCAAATATGTGACTAAGAGATTGCAAAAGGTGTTGCATGCGGCCTCACACAGTGGGCTGAGGAGAGAACACAAGTTGTGACACACTCTCAGTTCATCAGATTTCTCCTTCCGACTGTAGGAAAGAAAGGCTCCACAGAGGACACTCCAGCATTATTTATTGCATTTGTTTACATCCCACAAAACCAAACGAATAATAAACGGGTGTTAACGGTCACATTAACAGTAACAATCTCATGTAAAATGGATTTATATGATAATGCAGAGAGCCAGTGGCGGTTTTAGGCATGGGCGAACGGGGCAGCCGCCCAGGGCGGCATTACGTTGGGGGCGGCACATGAATATGGAGGGGAGAAAAAAACCTGTGCCGCGAAGCGGTTTTCTGTTTATATGAGAGGCTACCTGTGCCGCCCCTGCCTGCTGCTGAAGGAGCCGCACAGAAGCTGAGCGAGCCGAGAGGGGATGCGGGCGCAGAGTAGGCTACAGTTCACCTCTCCCAAATGAAGCGGACTGGTGGGCGAAACTATGTCAGTGAAACCTGACTTTATTACAAATAACGGACATTTCATTCAAAATAGGCCTATTATTTGGAAAAAAAAAACGAGAAAAAAATGATGAACACAGACCAATAAGTAGCCCCTTTTATTTGATTTATTTATTTATTTGTGTGAAATTGCTAATAAAAATAGGTAGGCCAAATAAAAAACAATTATGATGTGGAGGTGAATTGGTTTAGTCTTGACTTAGGGTCGTGATTGACGTCGTTAGCGGATGGGAAATCTGTTGGTTGTCGTGTAAACACAGGTGCTTAATTTAGGAAAAAAATAAAAGATGAGTTGAAACGGGCAAAGGATAAAGGTTTGCAACAATGTTCTCTCTGTATTATTAAGGTATTCAGTGGTGTAACGTAACCCATACTAGCAGCAGGCCACCACCATGTGTGATCAAATGCAGAAGTTGCCGACGTTGAAATATCAAGGTGTCAACATTTCTTGAAACGTAGACCTATGCTAAAAGATATCTTTGAGGATTTGTGAAATGAGCAGGGGAGGGTTGCTCAAAAAATTACATTTGCCAAGGGAGGGTCATTTAAATACCCCTGGCTCATAAGCTAAGTTTCTAGGAGATGACTTTTATCCTCCGGTGGACCCGTTAAACTAACGAACGGCCCCTTCTTGCTTATGATACTTGTTTGCTATGCTTACCTTGCAAAAAAAAAAACATAATAAAAGCATGAGCTTTTTTTTGAGGGGGGGGGGGGGGCGCCAGGATGTAGCGCAATTCAGTGTAGAACCGCCACTGCAGAGAGCTCTAGCTGAGCTGAGCTGAGCTCATCACAGGTTATCACAGTATACACTAAAAGTACTTTGGTAGCTTGTTGCTCTAACGTTAGATGTTAAAGACTTCTGAATGTGTAGAAATGTCGCAAACCTACTATTTAGCCTTGCGCCACGCAGTTCAAAGTAGGCTATGTATTACAGCTACGGCATGCTACTAATCCTGCTAATGTATTTCAAGATGGCGAATGCCTATGTAGCAACGCCAGCCATTCAAACCTAGTAAATCGACCATTTAGAATACTTGAAGTTAAAGGTGCTCTAAGCGATGTGACACGTTTTTAGGACTAAAACATGTGTTGTTACATACAGCAAACATCTCCTCACAATCTGCTAGCTGCCTGTCCCTTGAATACACTGTAAAAAAAACGCGGTCTCTGTAGACAGCCTAGGCTCCACAAACGGCAACATAACACAGTGGGCAAACCTAGCATAACAAACGAAAACACGAAACATAACAGTGTTCCAGCCAATAAACGACAAGGTTCATGAGTCTTTCGGGAGGCATGGGAGGGAGGGGGAGGAGTAAGCTAACTTATAACGCTTGAACCGATCTCTGGAGCTATCGTCCGTTTTGTTTGACAATACTTCGAACGTCAACAAGAAGTGACGTGAAACAGCATCGCTTAGAGCGCCTTTAATGGTGGTGGTAAATATTTATGAAAAAGCACATCTTTGTGAAGGGGTAACATAGACTTAGATTAGAACAACTAAAAATGCTACACATTGTACCTTTAAAGAACAGTTTGTATTGTATTGTAAAAGAAAGGTGCAATTCATAATACAGAGTTTACCAAGTAGGAAAGTCGCAAATTGTCAAAAGCATGGTGACCTGCAGGAATGTCGCTAAGAACTTAATTTTACGTTGTACACTCAACTATGTTATGTAGGTTATAAGATAGAGCATCAGGAGTTTTAACAGACTACTATTTGGTTAAGAAATAATGAGGTTTATTCAATGGCTAGTTTGTAAAGGTAAGCCTGATGTGTGTCATATGTAATATTAATTTGAAATATCTTGAATTTCATTGGGGTAGCCTGGTAGAAGTTTTAAAATATTTAATTTTTAAATTATAAATGTTTAAATTATTAATTAATTAACACGCTTAACCATGTGGATAAATATCTTGTCTCAGTATCACTGTTTAGTGGAGAAAAGACACAAATTTGCGAGAAATAAACTCGAATATTTGTGACAATATAATGTAGCAAATTTGCGAGAAAAAAAATCATAAATTTGCGAGAAATAAACTCGGATATTTGTGACATTAAAAGTCGCAGATTTGCGAGAAATAAAGTTGGATATATGTGACATTAAAAGTCGCAAATTTGCGAGAGGCTGTCACGTTAAAAAAAAAAAAAAAAAGGCAAAACTCCTGTAATTGAGGCAAGGCATGTCGTGTTCATATCACAGGCCAGGCCAGAAGGATTTTGAGCAGTTGCACATGCCTACGAGGAGGTAGCCTACAGAAGACCCATGGCTGCTATGTTTATCTGGCTACATTTACACTAGGCCAGAGCGGTAGAGTTAACAAAGAGTTGTGTTTGGGTTGTCACATACTGTAAAGCAATCCTGCCCATCAGCTCCTCAGCCAGCCGCAGCTAATGTGCCACCAACCAGTAACCGGCCTGGCAAAAGCAATACAAAATCTGAGACTCCACAGGGCAGCGTGGTTTGGAGTGCATATGCTAATATTTCTCTATGGCTCACTAGGGCAATGAAATTTGTGGATCAGCGTTCGTTAACAACCCATCTCTAGTGCTTTCTGCTATACGCTGATAGATGCCAACCTCAGAGTTGAAACCTAAACTTATTAGGTAAATGTGTAGCAGAATTGCTAAGACAATGAGTAGGCTATCTCATTATTGGAAAAATCAACTGAAAAGTAGCCTACAATTTGATAAGTTTGTCCACCGTATCCATTATGAATGCTAGCGACATTATGGTGTCTGGGTCACCCGAGTTGACTTTGAATGTCACAAATATCCGACTTAATTTCTCGCAAATCTGCGACTTTATAATGTCACAAATATCCAAGTTTATTTCTCGCACGTTTGTGTTTTTTCTTTTCTCGCAAATCTGCGACTTTATAATGTCACAAATATCTGAGTTTATTTCTCGCAAATTTGTGACTTTTTTCTCGGAATAATTCCACCCCCCCCC
>JAGFZM010000125.1:0-37456 GCA_017657215.1 Limnothrissa miodon | reverse complement strand
CCCCCCCCCCCCCCCTCCCCCTCTGAAAAAGAAATATATGCATGGCATTAATATGCTGTCGTACTGTAGCCTACTGTAGAACTTAAAAAAAAAAAAAATTGCATGTGAAAAACACATGCAGAGGGGGAATGCACAATGTATTAGTGTAGCCTAAATATTGACCCTTTATGAGAAACTTTCAAGGCTTGCATGATCTGTAGTCAAAACAGTTGATTTTATTTTTAAACTGTTGTATTTGTTTGCCAGAGGTAGCCCAACTTCAGGTGACATTAGACTTATGTCAACTTCATGTCATTATGTTAGCATTTCATTCGCAGCTACAAATGCACAATGGAATTCAACTGGCAGCTACTCATTTAAGCACCTCTTTGCATTTAAGCACCTCTTCGCACATACCTTGTCTGTCTGCTTCTATCTCGCTGTGTCAACCTCTCGTATATAGTGTACCAGCGTGCGGTGCTCTGTTTGACAGTCTCAACTAACGTCTCTGACTCGCTAAGGAAAGCGTTTTGATTTTTTTATTAATAAACTTTAGACAGACAAACAAGGCACTGTACCATTTGACAGAACACAATAAAACAAAACAAAAACAAAGTTAAGACAGGCTCACTAAGGAAAAAGTAGCCGACTGGACAAGTAAAGCAGCCAAGTAACGTTAGTGTTCTAGAATCTTTGTAGTCTAAACAAAACTAATTGTTTTACTAATTGTTAGAACGATAGTTTAGCCTAATTAATTACTACTCGGCCCAATTTAACCCCTGGAGTTTAGCTTAATGTGTGTGATGGATATAGTGATGATTAAATGACCAGTTGGGCGAATCAAAGATTATTGTTCCTGTCCTATCCGCATAATATTTGAAATATTGGCTTATCTCAGTGAGACAATATCGCAGACAACAGCTCAGCAGATGTATGTTCATCTGGCATCTTCCAAAGAGCTTCATCTGTCTGCCTCCTTTACGACATCCTACACAATATGTAGGATGTACACACTGAAATAGAATAGTTCTGCTAGTCAAATCTTGTATATAATTGTGTCTAGTCAGGAATTAAATGGTAAAAAGACTGCATATATGCGCTTTTCTACACCAACGAGCACTTAAAGCACATTATAGTGCATGCCTCACATTCACCCATTCACTGATGGAGGCAACCTGCCACCAGAAGCAATTAGGGGTTACATATCTTGCTCAAAGACACTTCGATAGGGCTGAGTGAGGGCGACTAAAACTTGCAACTCTCCGATGGCACCTCTACCACATGCACAATCCCATCAACCCTCAGTGCTAGATTAAGTACAGTTCCTCACTCTGCAGCCCTGACATTTCAAGCCTAAAAGCTAAACTAACCCATTATCCAGTCTACTTACCGAAGCCTGTTTAAACAGACTTCCAGAGAAGTACAGCTTAGTAGACATGTATGGAGTCTCGAGTCTAAAAGCGAAGCTATGTAACTCAATCTTCTCCCTGAAGCCTGTTTTCTTTTTTCTTTTTTTTTTTTTTAAAGAAACTTCTGGAGATGTACTAATTAGTACAGTAGATATGCATGGAGTCCCCCAAGGTCACTGCGACAAACTCCGACTGGCTTAGGAGGAAGTGGCTGCCGCTGTGGGGCATGAGACACAATTCAAATAATTAAATTCCTTGTCACTATGACGTTGTGTTCATCACTTTCTTGAAATTGGATTTGATTCACATCTGTGCACTTTATTTATTAGAGTGGCCATGAAATTGACATCAGATGAAGTGTGTCTCCAGCACCATAGTCTTATGAATGAGCAACATTATTGGACAACTAAAGCAGAGATATTTCTATTTCTGCTCTCCCATCCAGTTTCTGCCTTTATGTGACCCACAGTAATAACCAATTATTCTTGGAAGGCAGACTAAGACAGTGACATTAATGATCACGCTTTGCTGAGGGGGCGCCGGTGAGGAATTTTAAATGAGATTTCTGGCCTTGCAAATATTAAAATAATTTAATCTGTTACACATGAGGAAGGGGGAACAACACATTAAGAATGCATCAAAACAAACACAGGCCTAAAAAGCCCTTGTGAATATAACACAGGGAGGTCGACAAAGGGGTCATGCTTTCAGCTTCATTTGTCATGACAGAAGGAGACAATGAAGAGGCTTAGAGCCATCCCTGCCACCCCTAGAGCAGCAGCTGGCCCTGGGGTCAGCCACACTTGGGCCGGAGCAGGGCCAGGACTATAGAATAGACCTGCTCAAGTCAAGAAGTGTTCAGGTAGGGCACAATGCATTTGATCTTAACACTCACACTCAATCCCGGAGAGAGCCTTTATCTTTATACATATATATATATATGTATAACAATAAAAAATGTCATACTATAACAAACTATACTGTATGATAACAAATATAATTTATCAACAACAACAACAACAACAACAATAATAATAATAATAGAAAACTCAGTTATCATGTCTAAATACCTCCAAACACCATGCCTTCCATTCACTGTACTGTATCCCTTCCTCTTCTCCCAGTCATGTCTTCTTCTTACTACAGTGCAAAGATCTGATGATAATAGCATGTGTTTAGATACTGTATGGTGTTGGTTCTCTTGCTCAGATCAAATGATGATCTAAATCTAAACATCTTAATAAATACTTGTTAATGCTCTGCCAAGAAATGATTCATGAATTACAGCATTTATTGTGCAGTGATTAGTAGCCCCAAAATAAAAAGTAATTAAAGCACTGACCATCCCTGTAGCACATAGAAAGTCCCAAACATATTTGACATATTAGACATTCCTCTTCATCACCTCCCTTCTGCTGTGCTGCTCACCGTATCTCTATGAAGAGTTAAGTATGGCCTGTGAAATGATACATTTTCCACCCGATTAATCTCCTCCCCACACATGAGGGGCTATTAGGATGATTATACGGCCAGGAAACGATAAGCACAAAGCCTGACGACTGGGCTCAGCCCTTGTTCCAGAGCCAACATTATTTGCCAAAAGAATTATGGTCTGACCTTGGACAGTATCACTTTTATCGGTGTTTAAACAGACCAGATGAGTCACACGCTTGCTGTCTGATGGACGGGACAGGGCATTCAAATGCGGTGGGATAGCTTTCGTTAGTGAGTGTGTGAGTGGCACAGAAAAGTTGCTTGGCTCACCTTCCCCCTGACCTTACTGCCAAGAGCGTCCTAATGATCACAACAATGTCCCAAATTGGTCTGGGAAGTTACTATTTGCATAAAGATGTTACCTTCTCTTTCTGTTGAATCTGATGCTCTTGTCATAATAGAAGAGGCAATTACAGACTTGTGTGTGTGTGTGTCTTTGTGTATCATACTGGTAGAAGCTATGAGACGTCTGTATTGTAGGAGGCCTCCTGTGTGTATCACACAGACAGAAGCTATGGGACATGTCTGTGGTGTGTGTGTGTGTGTGTTGTGTGTGCGTGTGTGTAGCCTGCTTTATGTCGGCATGTGTGGTGTATGTACAGTACCATGTGTGTGAAGACTCTGTGTTGCCTCCTGTTTTTCATACTGTGGTAACATCTGAGGATGATGGGAGGGGAAAATGATGAGTACTGACAGAGAAGCTCCAGTCAATATCACACACACACACAAACACATGCGTGCGCACACACACATCTCTTTAGAGCTCATGCAAATGAAGTAGCATCAGTGCTGCCTTACTCTGCTCAATGCATGTGCTCTTCTTAGAAGGCATGCATTTTCATCTGAAGCATGAGAGTGTGTGTGTGTGTGTCAGTCATTCTAATAAGAACTATGAAGAGGCCATAACTGGGGTGTGTGTGTGCGTGGGTGTGGGTGTATGTGATTCTAAAAAGAGATTCTATTCAAGAGAAAGAGGTTCTATTGGATTCTATGCAGAGAAATGTCTGTGGTTTATGTATGTGTACTGTATGTTTGTTTGTGTGTGTGTGTTTGTAGCCTTTCTTTTTAATGACACCATGAATTACTTGTTCAGAACTAATTGCAGTGAATGTAAGCACAATGGTGGTATCTCTTGAGTTTGAACTTTGTCTGAACCATTCCCCTCAGAGACACTTCATGGGGAAATGTCGCACACACTCTAAACAAGCTAGTTCTGTGAGAAGCCTAAATTATTATCTGCAGTCCCTGACCAAGGCTATAAGCCATTAAGCCTATAGTGGATATACACTAGCAGCTGTACATGACAGCTGTTAGCCAAACACTTCAATGTAGTGTCAAAACAGAGGTCTTGAGGACCAGAGCGTATCCAAGCAATGCTTCAGTCATTTCAGTAAACAAGCAAGAACGGCAGCAGAAGCTCCTATGTTCCCGTGTGTATGTCTGTGTGTGTGTGAGAGAGAGTGTGTTATCACTGAGGAGCCCAAGAATTTTAGATAAATGAGACACATCAGAATCCCGAAAACCTTAGACTGCATCATTAGCTGTGCTTTTCTTCACAAGTGTTGGGGTAAAGAATTAATGGCACATAAACCCTCTGATTTAATATTCCATCTTCCTGAGAAATGGCTTCTATCCATCAGAGATGTTATCAGCGACACCACATATAACCCCACCAACATACACATCATTAACAAGCTAATAATGTCTAATAATAACGCCAAGCCAGATACTGTTCATCTTCTTGGTGTCATCTCAAGTATAGTTTAAGTGAGTATTTCCATACATACTGTACTGTGACTAATTGTGAAGGGCATTTTCAATTAGTCTGCGTTATTTTCCTGAGAAAAAGGAACTGAGCTGATTGCACTGACACGCTAATTACGGATGTTTGGAAGACAAGAAAAAGTTGTTTTTCTTTTCCTTTTGTCAATCAAATCAACTGGCATGGTTGAATAATCAGGAGGATTGTTTTCTATCGACTGCCGGGAGCACACTTTGGCGGAAGTGCGACGCATCACTCTTTGTGCGCCTTAATTAGCTCTGGAGAAAGGTGAGAGGTGCGGAGAGCCAGTTCAGGCAGGGATGATCGATACACTTTAATCCACTTTATTGCCCGCTGACAACTTTATTGTTGTCTGGGAGCCGTTCCTCACGTTTGCTTGTCTTCGCTTTGACCTGAGTTAATTCCCGATTGTTGCCTGACTGCTGTGGTACAATAGCTCACTCCGTGCAGGACCCTCTCCCACCCTCCAGAATAAACATACTAATTAAATAAGGCTCATAACTTTTTAGCTGGAAGTGCCACGCGTTTTAAGCAGTTTAGTGCAGCGCTAAAACGTCACTCTTTTTTTCAGCCGCTCTCCACTTTGAGCTGGAATTCGTTTAAGGAACATTTCCACTCTTTAATTGGTGAGTTCTACTGAAATAAGGAAAGGGAAATGGGCTCTAGGTGACTTCTCGCACCCGTGCTTAATGATGGGGATTAGTCACTAAGTGATTTGGCACAGTGGCGGCTGACCACATTTACTTCCTCTTCTCTAGATTCCCTGGCCCCCAGCAGTGCGTCAAGGCCAGCCAGCTCTGTCTGGTGGGAACATGGAGGCTGGTAGCATATTTCCTGAGCTGAGAGGGAGAAATGTTCTTCCTTTGGGGGAAATTGACCCAAGATGCCTTAAAGTAAGCCATTATTTGTTTCTTTGTGCAGCAATGGTGAATAGGTTTTAAATGGCCACCAGACTTGCAATTTAATTTGACGAAGCTGTGTGCTTGAGCCAGACCTCAAACTAAAGAACAAATACCACCGTTCTTAGAGTGCAATATAGAATCTACGACAGTTCAGCATGTAAACAAACAAACAAACAATGTGAATATCCTGGTGTTACCCATAATTCAGTGCACAGAGGATGACTCTAGAGAGCAGGGGCACCGCTAGAAATGTTGGGTCCTGATAATAACTTTGGACTCCTCTAAAATAATGGATTCTCATTATTAGTATGTTCCCTCGGCCCCCCTACCAGACCAAGCCCTTAGTCCCTGCTGGGGAGGGGAAAAGAAAATGCAACAACAATATAGGAGTGGCTTTTGTAGCCATTGTGTTTGCAAATGACAGTCCACACTACCAATTATAACTATACTGATATCTCTATGAGCCCTAGTTTTAATACCTTTACTTTCTCATCTCAGTCATTGTAAGACCTATAAGCACATGCTGCATCTTGTTTATTTGTTTGTTAACATGAGTAGCTTTTACACTGTTTGTGTAAATGCTACTCCACTGAGTAGCTTTTACACTGTTTGTGTAAATGCTACTCCACTCCACAAATTAAATATTTAATGTCATAAAAATGGATTGACCCATACCCCCATATTATAATGGTTTGAAATGGTTTAGGATCACTTTGGCATTTTCTTATAGAATTATTATGGAAATATCCTGTTGAAAACATATGTGATGCTTACATTATCTGGCCCATTGGATTTATGTAAGCATCTTGTTTATTTCCATAGTAATGTGTATAACTCAATCCAGCATTTAAATATGGCCCTGTGAAGGCGTTTTGATCATTATACACAATCTGGCCAAGCATAGCATCTGCTGTGTGAATGGACTGACTACGTCCGAATAACTCACCATGACAGGACACAGTCATCGCTCACTCTCTCTTTCCTGATGATACACATGAACAACTGGTGACAGCAGCAGTAGCCAGCAAACGGGGCAAAGCTGGCAGGACTGAGTTTCATCACATTAAATACATACAAACATACCTGTCAGTGCGGGAGGGATTGCTTCTAAAACAGATGCCTGGTCAGATCACTGAAAATAATCTGGGGATTCATTGGACAGTTGGAGCATAGCCATGACCCCCTGGCAGTAGCAAAAGGAAACGTGAACTGTTGCGGCATTGAAGTAGAATCAAATAAGCAATCCCAACGTGGCATTGCTCACAGGACTCTGCATGCATTAAAATTAATTCACCAAAACCGAGGCGGCACTGTCACAATAGAAACTAATGATGCATTGAGCTCAGCACTGCTACGCGTATGTGAACTTGATTTCCTTTGAACAATAGAAGTCAATCTTACAGTAGACCAGACGGAAAAGAAAGAAATAAACGTGATGCGTTATATAAAATGCGTTATATAAGAGATGGGGTCTGATCTGTGATCACACAAAATGTTAATTTGAGTGGGTGTAGACGGTACGCGTGTGTCGCATTCTCCGGCTGCCACTGCTGCTGCTGGGAAAATCTGGTTGATGACACAAGCCAGCTCTGGAGCGGACATGGACACCATACCTTCAGGAAGAATCGAAAATAATCTCACCATATGTTAGTTTTAATCATTCACAATCCAAGTTAGCACAACTCCTCGAGCCATGGTGATCAGGTTAGTGATATGCACCTTTGTCCCTGCAGGTTTTTTTTTTTAAATAAAGTAATGGCCTTCAAATTCATTTTGAGGACAGACTGACCCGTCGTTAATACAGTGAATAAAGTCTCGAGTGACTCGCATGTGCTCATCTTGGGGTCGTTTCACAGTCTCCATGATTCATGCATCTGACAGCTCACACGCCTGACTGGGTGTCGTTTGGTACTCAGTTCACTCCCATATTATCATACGCTGTTGCAAAAATCAGAACATTTTACACAATCCAAGTACAGTACGCATCCTTGCTGTGGGAAGTCATTGATCACTGGACGTCTTTTTGGTGCTTGAAGATGTTTCACTTTCTATCCAGAAAGCTTCATCAGTTCTAACTGGAGATGGGAATATCAGAAGTTTGTATCCTGTCTTGTGGCTTTAACTGTGAAATGTAGACCACACTCTTCATCATGTGAATCATCCATTAACATAATTATCATAGTCAAAAAATGGTTTAATGGGTCATTGAGATCACAGGGTCCATCTTAGACCCACAGGGAGGGTATAAACTCCCAATATTCCCATCCCAGGTTAAACGTCTTCAAGCTCTAAATGTCCAGTTGCCTATAACTGAACACTATGATTATTTTAAAGATTTACCAAATCATTTTTAATATGGAGCAAGACAGGACAACTGAAGCTAGGATACCTATTTCCAGATGCGGCTCACACCCGGCTCAGAGCTGGCATGACATGACAGAATTACTGCTGTCTAAGTCAGGCCCCTGAACACACAATCTGACACCCAAGAACAAGCCTCTCTTGTGCACACACACACACACACACACACACACACACACACACAACATACAGTACTCACAGAGCGAAGCCCCTGATAAAGGCAAAATTAATAATTCAGGGCGATCTTAATCTCGACGGGTCACAAGGTCGTTTCCCTAGCGTCGTGGCTCAAATGATTACCCAAGCAGATGAGATTACTTTTCTGTGTGAAAGATGAGAGAAGAGGACAAAGACAGTGCACCTTCCTCATCCTTGGAGGGGGACATCATCAGTCATTCTTGAAAACCAAGCACATTCTAGTCAGAAGAAGAACCTCTGGAGCACTACTTCTAAACTATACCTATAGTCACCGTACACACACACACTCTCTATCTCTCTTTTTCACACACACATACACTCTCTTTCTCTCTCACACACACTCCCTCTCTCTCCTTCTCTCTGTATTTCATTTACACACACACACACACACACACATTCTCTCTGTATTTTCCACACACACAAATGTTCAAGACAAGGGTTACATCTTTCTTTAAAGACTCAGGTTATGTATTTTCCCCTCTAGTGAACTGTATCAGAAATAAAGTCTTTGTTTTACCATCAGGAGAGTAATAGGATTTATCACCCCAACTGAGGTACAAAACTAAAATCAAATATAAACTTGGAAGTTTACAGTCTTAGTCCTACTACTGTTCCCATGCATGACCATCTGGTATATGATAGAACAAAACCTCAATCAGTGTAGTGTGGAGTATAATGATCTGTGTTTTGGCCTGGGGTTTTGGCTCTGTCAGAGGTGTTCAGAGGCAATGCTTTTATGTTTTCTATTAAAAAAATTTAATCCAATGATCATTAATATTTGAACAAGACAAAAAACGCCAACATGTTTTGGCCTCAAAATCGGCCTTCATTAGGACATAACAAACCATTCATTCCATCCTTCCATCTACTGTATCATTTTCAATAAACAGGGTTCCTGCGGGGTCTAAAATTCAGAAAGTGAAATTTAAGGCCTTAAAAAGTCTAAAAAACGCAAGTCTAGGTCTTAAATTTAATTGACCCAAGTCTTAAAATTATTTCCTCTGTTCATTTAAGCATTGTTCGCTGAAAAAATCTGAGAGTTTTCAGAGACAGTTGATAAGAACATGGGCAAGTGTATATTTAACGAGACCTGGCTCGATAACAGCGAGTTTTGCAGCTGGTTACAAGCTGTCCCCGACAATAAACATGAAGCTCGCTGCAAAATATGCAAGAAGAATCTACAGTTAGCGACATTGGGTGTAAAGGCACTGGAGTCCCATGCCAAAGCTGATAAACACCAGCTTGCCAGCTTTTGAGAATGTTTTCAGAATATCTGGGATCATATGAATGTTTCGATCAATGTGTTGTGTTGGTCTTAATTTTCTAACATAATGGTCTAAAAAGGTCTTAAAAAGGTCTTAAATTTAACTAACTGAAACCTGCAAGAACCCTGAATAAATAGGTTTCAAATGGGCATCAACTGATACACCATTTTTAACAAACTCAACAAACTATAATTTCTAATATAAATAGCTTTGAAAAGATCAAGCCCTTTCTCAGTTCCATTGCATCCACAACAATATCCACAATATAGGCCTACATTTACATGTAGATTTTGCCCTGGGCCTGCCCATAGCACCAAACTTTGGGCTCTACAGTATGTACAAGCTTTGCACATGCCATTTTTTAAAAGGAAAATAAAAGTAACTGGAAGCCCTGGTAACTCAGTCCTTCTTTCCCCCACTATGTCACCTCTACGGCTTCCCTTTCAGCCATGATGAGACCTGGGAATCATGTGCTGAAACAAGCCTTTTCAGATGTCGCTGCACAAAGACAATAGTCAAAATGTTTTGTTCATAGTAATTATGTAATGGCCATAGGAATCAAGCCAATTGCCACAGAAATCAAGCCAATATGACGTTCAAACACAGAACCATTTATGCTGTTTCTCATAACAAAAAGGTTACTACATTTTCTTTAATCAAAGAAGCAATAAAGGATGACCATTTTAGCTCTGTGTCTGGAGAAACCTTAGTCATCTGTAATTATTCTGCTAGCATCAGTAGAAAGATCCAAATCATTAACCTACAGTGGTATTTAGCTCCGAAATACCACTCACAGTGTCAAGTACCAAGGGACCTTCCAGACAAACTGTATTTGAAGAGAAAGCACTGAACTTTATCAGGAGATAATAAAGTAGATCTCCATTGGATGGGATGAGCTCTGGCTCATTTGGTAAACTAGTGATAGACTGAACCTGCGGATCTGTTAAGTACTTAACACTGACACGACCCGACTTGACCTGATGGAAATAAAAAAAAAAAAAAAAAAAAAACCTTTTTTCAATATTTAAAGAAAAATCAAGAAAAAGAAAAATCAAAGTGTGGAGGAGATGTGGAGAGAAGAAGATTGTCCTGAAGATGATTCATTGCCCAAACCAAAACACTGTGAAATAAAAAACAGAAATACAAATAAACAACTTAACCTTCAGAAATACCCTGTTTACACGTATCAAGATAGCAGAAAAAATATATTGAGTATTAACCACCTCAATCACTTTGAATTTCTAATGTGTTGAAAACAGCTTCCAAAGTGGAGATTTTCCAAAATGCTCTATTATTTGTGTTCATCGGAATGTGTTTAAATGCAATTAAAATCCTACTGATGAAAAATATCTGTTTTTAAAAATATCTAGATAGGTGTAAACAGGGCCTGAGGTTCTGGAATTGGCAGTTGCACTGCTCACAGAGATGGATGTGGGATGTGTAATTCCAATGTGTCTGAGTCTTGGCAAATAATGACAAACTTAGGTTTGAACTCTGCTGGCGTTTTTTTGTGCAGCTTGCCTGCTTGTTGGCTGATGTAGTTGAAGGACCATCAGGACAGCAGCACACACAGAGACACACACACAAACAATGTACCCACATAAACAGACACACATGCATACATAGTCACACACACACATAAACAAACACACAAGCACACACGCACACACAGATACAGTACACACACCTACACACACAAAAACCTCCCTATCCACTGAAAAGATGAAGCAGATGTAACAGATTAGTGGTGCTGACTAAAATCCCAGAAAGGAATCCTGAGACTTTCCCAACAACTGACAGCACTGGCAGGACCTTCATTCCATGTTCAGCAACAACATATAGTGAATATCAGTACAGACTGGATTTGCTGCAAAGTCAATTTTATCTTCCTGACATTCAGCACCATAAAAATATATTTTTAGGAAACTGTTTTACAGAGTTCGTAATTTCAGAGAAATCAGACTCCAACAAAAGTTAAAGCTGTTGCTATAGGAACGGTATAGTAGTTTTGCTTCTGGTCTGTGACATAAGAATATAAGAATGTTAAAGAAGATAAAGAAGAGAAGGAATATAGTGTGATCCAGTCAGTAGCACTGTTGTCATGGTAATATGCTGTCTGTTTGAATAAAAAAAAAAACAGAAAATTTGATGCATAATATATATCTATATCTGTCTATTTATCTATCTATACACACACACACAAACACACACACACACACACACAACACACAGTCAATAAACCTAAACCAATTCACCCAGTGTCCAGAAATAATTTTCCCTATTTACAGCAACTTGGCCCTGAGCAACAGGGCTATGGATTTACACAGATTTCTCCTTTCAAAAATCTCCGTCCTTGGTTAAGATGCTATCAGTGCCCATGGGAGATGCCTTGTCTGCTGCTTTTAGTCAAGCTGAGATGGCTGCTGTTAGCTTGTGTCAACAGGAGATGCTTAAACTTTAATTTAGCCTTAGGTCAAAACATCCGCAGAAAGATTTGAATGGTCATTCGGGAAAGTGTATTGCACCATAGCATAATCCCTAACCTCTAGGTTTGAAATATATTACATGGCTATCACATAATCACACTGCAAATACAGGCATCATTAGAGTTCATCTTCTTGGGGGTCAGGCAAATGTGTAAAATAAGCTGTGACATGCCATAGATTTAAACTGTCAGGAATCTGGTGTAGATTTGAGGAAATGTCAAGATGACATTTAAAGCATCAGCTTCAGATACTGTAGAGTTTAGCAGAAGTGCTGTCAAGCAAAAAGGTCACTTGACAAATATCAACAGAGATCCAGATCTACTACCCAACACCTTCCAGCCAAGGCACCTCCACAATCTCTCTCTCTCTCTCTCTCCCTCCCTTACTTGTTCTCTCTCTATACAGGCTTTCCTCCTCTCTCCATTGGGCTCCAAACTGAAGAGGCCACACCATCAAAAACCTCTTGCTCCTCTCTGCTCTTTTATTCCCTGAGATGGAGGCAAAAGTGGAACCTGAAATATTAATGTGGAGCAAGCAGACCAGGTTCCAAATGGCCATTAATCTCAGCTCGCTCTCCCTGTGCAGAGAGATCTGGCGCTGGGACTGGTATGGTGAGCGGCCACAGGGAATTAATCTGGCCCAGCGGCGTAGATTCATTTGTGAGATAAAGGGAAAGGTGGTGTGTGTGTGTGTGTGTGGGGGGGGGGGGGGGGGTAGGTCAACATGGAAACAATGCCTTTGTTTAATTAAAGAAGCTGTGAGTGAGTACGGAAGTGCAAACAAGGCAAAGGTAAACCTGAGTGTGATGGAGACAAAGACACACATATACACACATCCACACACGCACACACAGACATACAAACACATCTCTAGCTCCTCCATGACGCCATAGAAGAGAAGAAACTTCTGTTCTCACTGGCTTTACCGTTGTCCTGTAACTTATAACCTTACGGGTTTCTTCTTTTCTATTTAAGCCTAGGTTCTGCCATCACTTTCTTTCTTTTTCTTTCTTTTTTCTCTTTTTGCTTCCAGGAATAAACTGCAGCATGTGGGCCTGCAATCAGGCGTTGCACATTTATCAGTTTCCAAGGGTATCATTATCCCCTGGGGAAGTTGTGCTTTCACTGTGCTCTGACAGGTGCAGGGCAATTTAGAGATTATTTATAATGATGGCCCCACCTCTGGATGAGGCGTTGCATCACATCGCATCGCCCCACCGCCGACGCCTCTGCCTCAGGCTGCGACACACGCTGCGCCGCGCCACGTTAATGTGCCACTTCCTGTTCAATGGCCACGCTCAGGAAGTTGACAAACGAGAAGATCCGGCATCAATGAAAAGCAGCCGATTCACAAACCTCCCAGACGTGTGTTATGAGAGGTCGGAAGATGGGGGTGGTGGAGAGGACATCTTCCTTGTACATTTCCCGCACTCCTCTTGATGTGGTTCCCCAATGTGCATGACGACGAGGAGTGGTGCCATAGCGCATGGCGCAAAAAAAAGAAAGAAAAAAAAGCTTTAACTTTGAAACATCACCCCTCCCTCTCTCTCTCCACACACAAATCTCATCAAGCCAAACTTGCTTTCATGTTTCTGCTGCTACTTTATGAGTGTGTGAGTATCCTTCTGTCCTCGCCTTTAAATGAAGGCCTGCAACTCCCAACGGAGGCTTAGCGAGATATTCGCTCTAATGAAGCTCTTGCGCTGTCTGCGGGCAGTGATGGATGCCTGAGCTCCTTAAGGCAGGATGCTCCCTCAAGACTGCCCTCCAAGAGAGGCGCTGGATAGGGGCGGATGTCTCCATCCCAGTAGATAAGAAGAGGCAGGACACAGCCTCTCTGTCAGCTCAACTTTATTGAATTTACAACTATTATCAGTGAGCGAGTGAACGAGCGCTCCCACTGGAGGTTGGTCTCCAGGGTGAGGGGGCCGCAGGAAGTTTATTAAAGGAGTTTAGATGCAGGTCCTGAGGTGATCTCACTCTCTTAGATGGTTCTGTTCCCACTCCTTCGAGCTGCAGTTAGAGCAAAGCATACTTACAAGGAAAAAAAATCCCATGATGCATTTTTAGTCATAGCGCAACATAAAGCACCCTCACAAGGAAAAGAGCGAATCATCCTTACAAAGAAAAAAAAATCCCATGATGCATTTTTAGTTGTAGCGCAACATAAAGTTAGAGCCCTCATTTATCTACCTCTGCAGATCCGACATAAACAGCCTCAGCGGTTGTGTTTATTTGGTGGATGGGAGAATTCTGGCCTTTTAGATGACGGGGACAAAACGCGCTGTTGAGTTATAGTGCAGAGAAATTAGGGCTTCCCCCCCGAGCCTATACTATACGACTCTCTGAGGCACGTGGAAAAGTCAAATAAAATTTCAGTGGAAACGCTCTGGCAGCCTGGCCAATGGATTTTGAATCCAATAGAAGCAATAGAAAAGCTCTACAAGCTTCTAGAAATCTTGCAAAGACACATCCCATTTTGAGAAAATCCTTAGTTTTTTACTGTTTTATCAAAACTGCCATTTTTTCTACAATATTACTGCAGTATTACGGCATTTCATTGCATTCATGTAAAAAAAAAAACTAAAAAATACTGCAAAATACTGATTTGTAAGATTTGTTTTGACTCTTTGGTTTATGAAAAGAAATGATTATGGTCCACAACACTGATCTCTGCTCCCAAACAGATTTGAATAGCACAACGTTTCGGATACTCAGTCCTTTGTCAAAGGGTGTGGTATAAATACCTGAAGAGAAGGGGGGAGGGGGATTGTTTCACATGAAAAAGTGAAAGTGCTTTCACACCAACAGCAGTTAGTGTGCACAAAACGTTTCATTCGAACCAAAAGCTCTTAGTTTGGTTTGTTTGTGTTGGTGTGAAAGCATCAATCGCACTCGAATCCGCACTACATCAAGCGGACCGTGACCTCTAAAAAGAGGTGGTCTCGGTCCGCTTGACTCCGCACCAAAGGCCAAACTCTGGTGCGGTCCCTCCGGTGAGAACGAGAACTCGGGTCCAAACCATAGACTATATAAAAACGAAGTAATCAAAATGCATCACCCTACTGGGCCAACTGCATAATATATTCTGAAGTAAAACCCAGGACATACAGTAGCCGACCTTGTGGGATTTTTTTCAGCAATCTTCGCCTCATAGTCAGCATGGCAACATTAATGAAAATAGCGAGTTTTCCCTGCCTGAAATGATGTGCGACTCCAGTCCATTAGATTGTTTACAAGACGCAACCGCGACTTTCTCGAACTGAATATTTTGCTAAAAATGGCTAATACAGAAAATGTAATACATGAGGATCTGAGCAAGTAGCCTACCAATGACTGAACTTAAACACTGATGAAACGTCAGACAAATTTTGGTTTGTTTGCCGGTATGAAAGCAGACCACACTGCGGCCTACATTCTACATAGTAACAACGTTATTGCCTGGTGCGGACCAAAGAATCGAACTAGTGGTGTGAAAGCGCCCCTAGTGTGTTAGACTCTTTACCTTATGTTTCCTCATAACTACCATCATTACTGAACAAGTGGGTCTGATTATGGGAAGTGATTTTGAGGTGCATGTTTAGGTACATGCTATACACTACCCACAAGGGTAATGTACTTCTATGATATTTAATCATCTTCCAATGCCTTTAAGCTGTTTTGATCTGGTGAGGATTTATTGATGTTAATTTATTTATGGTGACCTCTGATCTAAACTATTGTAGCTGATTGTAAATAAGCTTTTGGGATTGGTACTTTTCTTTAAGCTGCTCAAGCTCTCTCTTTATTTCATCTCTCCATTTATTTCATCATAAATCAATTAGATTTTAACCTATCTGTAAGTTTTGTCCAATCGTTTTCTCAGTTCTTGTATCTCTTCTTTTTGTCTTTGCCAGTTGGTCAGAGGTCTCTTTGATCACCAACATCATTAGGTCTGACGAGCATTTGTTTAATTTTTGTTTAGCATTTGTCTCGCACCATCGTTCAACAAACTTTGGACTTTTGAGGCCCATCGCCGGTGCCTTTTGAATTCGAAGACCCCGTGGTATTATTTTCTTCTGAAAGTTGTCACTTAGGGTCACCGTGTGAAAGTATTCTTTAGTCTCACGGATAGTGAGATTTTTGAGTGATCTCACCATGGCCTGCGTGTCAGTAGCAGAACAAGTCTCTATATTGTCAAAGAGAGAATCCTTCAGTATAATCCGCCTTTACTATTTGGTTTATCCCTGTCTGATGCTCCTCTTCAGTGTGTGAATTTATGTACAGTGGGCTATTTTCAATTTTGAGATGCAAACGGTTCACTAATGAGCACACACCTGCTTTACATTTCAGGCCTCGGTTTATCATACACTGACTGCATAACTGAGGGAGTCAGACTTCTATATTGGGAGAGCGAATAATTGCTAAATTAGTAGTCTTCCGATAAACTAGTGTTGTGTTGATAGCATGAAAGTTATATGGTGCTAATGCTTTTGTGATTGAAGCCATATTGTAATGAGCTCTAAAGACCTCCCATTACCCTATTCTTCTCCTCTGTGGCATTAACCTTTTCTTTGCTATGCAGTCAATAGACAAACAGGTCCTCTGTACATTTCGATTAATGTGGGGAACATGAAAACAACGGCATTGGATTCAAACACTAGATCTTTTAATTTACTCACGCTCTGATAATTATCACACAGGAGCCAGTCAAGTGGATCAGAGAAATTTGATCTTTTCGTCAGCCAGTGGCAGTGCTTTAGTTCACTGGGCTGGATCAACAGGAGTTCAATTACACTTCAATATCTCCTGATAATAAGTTGAGTTGTGAGCTGAGAACAAAGATCTGTCCTAATTGATGGGGATGCTTTCAAGGGGATGCTAGGTGGTAATGACTACAGGCACACACACACACGTCTTTGAAAATGCTTCTGTGTCACTCTGACCATAATGTCCTCTTCGCTTTAATTACCCATGTGCCCTCAGATACATTCTGGGGTGTGATATAACCGTTCCATAGACAGTGCAACATAGGTGTGCTTAGTTTTCGTTTGTTCATGCAAGGTAGAGCTTAGTGCACACATGGTAATGATGTTCTCTTAATTATTAGTATGATTAGATTGAATTTTAATCCCACTGCTGCCATAAACATGCAATCAGATTTATCGACTCGACTTCTCTGTTTACACTTGAGTAAGGCATGAATGGTTCAGGTAGAATATTTAATGAGACTAAATTCAATCTTATTGGGTAAAGACTGTGAATGTAAACCCTGTGTGGTAGTTAATCATAAAAGCAGGACTCTAGCAATACACATATTTCTCTTATTTCCCCAAATAGAAGGGCTCCCTACTTGCATATTCTTCTGCCTCCCCAGAACTGGTTTAGGTCTTCAGGCAAGACAAGCTGGAGTCGCAGCTGTTGACTTTACATCAGCTTTGTTTTTTGACTCCTTCTCTTCTTTTTTCCATCCTCCAGCAGATCGGATGCCCAGGTGTAGCTGTCCGGACTGTCTCAAAACAGGCATCAAATCAGGAAATGTGTGTGATAAACCCAAACCAGCAAGAGTTGGCTGCTATACATGTGCTTCAACTAATCTCTCTCTCTCTCTGCATTCTTTTTTTTTTCACATTTTCTGGGGAAATCTCGGGAACCCAGCAGGAGAAGTGAAAGTTTTCAAAAACTTTGATGTGTGGACTATAGTTGACCCAGGCATCTGCAGATGTGAAGGAGGGTTGAAACTCAAGCTTCCATCTACAGAAACCACCATCACCAGCACCACCTCTGCGGAGGTGCTGGCTAAAATCCAATCAGGAGTGAGTGGTCATCACAAGAGGGTGGAGAGCAGGTCAGCAGTCGGCTTTCCTACATCTCCTACATGTCCCATGATGTCGATGTGGCAGCTCTACAAACAGCAAGATGTGACTCCATAATAGAAAAGCCGCCACAAATGTTTCAACTACTTTTGGAGAACTGCTTTGCTTATACAGTCATGAATAGAAAATACAGACTACAAGGGTTGCCGCTATGTGTGTATTCCACACCTTAATCACGTCTGTACCGCACTCCTCTCCTACTGTATATCTTCCGTTTAATTTAGCACAGCTTTCAAGAGAAATGTTTTAAACCACTTTTGGTCTCTGGAAAAAAAAATGTTAAGGTACTCTGAAATCACATAAGTCCGGTTGATTACTTTTTCTCCACTTTCTTTTAATCAGTGAAATATTTCCCTAAATGGACGGTGCCTGAAATAGAGTAATCAGTTTTTACAATCTGGATTAATCAAACTTTAAAAAGTGAAAAGGTGTTTTGTGTTTTTTTTTTTTTAATTTTACCCCACAATTAAGAATTTCTATGTTAATGTAACACTCCTAAAATGACACTCTAATTTTCAAACATTCCAATAAACACCAATCTTTGCAATGTAATTCGTGTTAGGACATTTAAATTCTAGCAACAGCGTAAAATGACTGCAAGTTAAGTGCGATAAGTGATGCTCTTCTGCAGTTTGTGAGTTACACAGAAGCATTGGAAAACAGGCTGAATGCACTATCCTAGAGGCTGTCATTGAGATAAAGGAAAAATCTATCTGTTGTTGCTCCTCTGTGTTCTCAGAGCAGAGTAAACTCAGCTCCCACATAAATGCATGTCTATAATTGACATGACCATGCACCACACATGATAGAAGTGGTGCATCCACCCGCCAACTCTGAGTTGACGTCATTAGCCATGGCACAGCATGTAGGCTGCTGTCTGTAGCACTGACTGAGACTAAGGCTGCGTAAACACAATTTATTATCAGTCATTGAGAACACAATCACTTGGCTTTTGGCTTTTCAAATCTGCTCTTGCAGTTACTTTCCCTGAGGGAAAGCAATTCTGTTAATGCTATTAGCATCTAGTGTTGTTGCATTTGCTGCTGGAGGTGGGTTTTTTTTACTTCACAGATTAATGTTGCGCGACGGGCTTTCAGTGACGTGATGTACTAGCATCCCTGTTGGGTGTGCTGTGCAATCCCAGAGAGAAAGGCTATTAGAAAGACTTAACAAGCTGACCTATAAATCACACAGCAGCTAAACTTGGGACTGACATGGCTTTACGGCTCCATGCCAAACCTGAGCCGCACGTGGGCCAGAGCCTGTCCGAATCCGAGATTGAGACACGAGGGCTGAAGGCAGAGAGGGCTGAAGCGGTTAGCAATCAAGGTTGTTTGGCAGGAGAGTCTCTGATTTATGAGCAAGTAATGTGTGCTCACGTAAAGTGCCTGTGAGCCTTGACATGTTTACAGTCCTGGGGGTCTACACTCACAACCAGGTGCTGCTTACCAGACAACAGCAGCCCAGGTTGCTTTTCAGTGGGATTACAGAATGGACCTACACAACAGAGCTGGAGTGTGGGTGTGTGTGTGCACGCGCACGCAAGTGTGTGTGTGTGTGTCTGTGTGTGTGTGCGTGTGTGTGTGTGTGTCACGCACACATGTGCAACTGTCACGTTGTGAGGAGAAGGTGAGCAGCTCCCTGGTGATGGAAAAACACTTCATGTGTCATGTGATACCCTGCTAAAGTAGGAGGACAAGATGGATTCACAAACATTTCTCATAACACTCACAATGAGCCAATAAATAGTATCATTTATGTTTTAAATAGGCTAATGCAACTCTTATGTTGCACTGCCTACATCTCATCTTCAAGTAAAAGCAACCCAAAAAAAGATCTGTTAATGTAAAAAGAAAGGTAAGAAATTATTCCTGAATATTAGTTAAAGTAGTGGTTATAGTGTCTTGTAACAAAACTATTAGTGTGATATTTTAATCTCTAATAAAACAATAGTTAGCAAAAATAATACCAAGCAAATAGTGTACAATTGTTACATATTTCAACTTCAAATCCAGCATGAAGTTTGACTCCAGCTTAATTCCTGTCATTAGAGTGGCTAATTAGAGCACATGGCAGTGAACATTACAGCCCTGGACTGATCTGATTTTAATTGTCAAAAACTTGATTGAGTAGTTGAATATGTGACCTCAACAACATTCAGTCTATCTCTAGGTCAGAATCTACACACACCTACATAGCAGCAGCAAAATCACATCCCAGACTATATATATAACGAAAAAAACATTTGGGATAACTTAGGGTGAGAATATGGTTCAGAAACCATGGAATTTAAAATGTAAAAACTAGTTGATACACTTGAGGACAGTCCTACTGCAAGTTATCATTGGCACAATTAACAAAACAACAAATGCATATTCATATATTTTCCCTTCCCCCTCTGACATGGCGTGAGTCAGCGAACTACAATAATCAAATGGGTGCGATTAATGACAAGAGCTGCTGCCATACTGCGACATTACTGTCACAGATCTGTGGCGTTGGAAAAATTAAGCCCAGCTTGCGTGTTGGCCTTGGATGAAAGCGCCCTGGAGTACAGGCTCCAGCCTGGCACTGCTGGACACACAGACCCATTTGGTCACCCAAATCTACCCACTGGCTGTCTGACCCTAGGCAGTTGGGTTAGTCATCTGAGTTGTGGATACGCCCAAGGTTTCTTCCATGACGACAACAGATATGAAATAGGGAAGTTCAGCCTTGCCCTTGTGTCTCATGGGCCCTCACTTTGCTGTAAAGTGCTACATGACTTGTATAATGCACTGTGTAAATAAAATGCAATAGAATCGAATTCATTCTCTCACTGATGAAAATTTGACACATACGACCTCAGCTTAGTCGCTTATTGCTTACGAGAAGAAGTGTCTCCAGCATTTGTCCCTTATGTTATGCTTATGAGTTCGAGCTATAACTCACAAAGACTTCACATTGTTCTTTTCATGGCGGACTCGTTCTTTAATAATGACACAAATGATGTGATGTGGTGTGTCCTTGAGAGCCGCAGGGCTAATGGATTCATTTTCCACCTAATTTAAGGAATAAATGTCCAATAAGTTGAATATTTAGAACACTGCATTTGGTTACCTCCTCGCTGAAACAAGCTATAATCACAACATAATTCCTTATTATTTAGCACCCTGTCTCTTTCCTTAATGGCATCTGTCACTTTAAAGTTACTCTGTAAATAACCAATAAGCTACCCCAAGCAAAACTTTCAATATCTGGACCCATTTTTATATTAGCACAATAAATATGAAGCAACACTTGGACTTTACCTCATGTTAATTATCACACATTCAAATACACACACCTAAATGCACACCCATGCACAAACACACAGACACACACACACTGACACCACAGAAGCCCTTTTCCTTCTTATCACCGGGTTGCAACTCATGTGCAACTCAAGCTTTTCAGAAGTAAAAGAAAACGATGCTACCCTGTTGTGTTGCTCTATTTGGCTAAGTGAACAGGCAAATTGTTTCTTTTTAGATTGACCCTACTGGGACAACTAAAGCGAGAGGCGCAAGTGTTCAACTGCTTCCGTGTTCCGTTGTGTTCTATTTCTGTTTCCGTGTTCTATGTCTGCTGTTCAACAGATTCTGTGTTCCGTGTTTTTTTCCGTATTATGTCTGCTGTTCAACAGATTCCGTGTTCTATGTCTGCTGTTCAACAGCTTATGTTTTCTGTGTTCTATTCCAGTGTTCTATGTCTGCTGTTCTCCCTCACACAGCAAATGTTTTTGCAGGGCTATTGCAGAGCAGTCTTTCTTCTCCCAGACACAATCTCTAAAAGGATCTCTAGTTGTGTGAATACAGCAAAAGCCTTGTTCTTTAGGTGTAGATTAGATTAGATTATATTTTATTCATCCCTTAGGAAATTTAAAGAGCTTTAGGGATATGCAGCCTGTCCTGATGGCTGCCGGCTGCCGGAAAAGAGTAGATAGTTTCTTTTGCTCATTCATACAGCATGAAGAACACCTGAAGTGCCACTACTGGTAAACTCTGATTCCCTGGAGCTTTGGGAAGCAGGTAAGGAGAGAGCACCTGCAGGAGCAGGTGACATAATATGACCTTCTATGACAAACATTGGGCATTTGCATCTACTAATTCGAATGGGATAAAGAGAGACTTTAAGATTAACCAATTTGACGCTAATGATTCTCAGTCCATACTTTTTAAAAGTATGTAGTGATACTTTTCCAAACTATTCACATGACTCTGTGCAGTGTTAGGCTCATATTTTGAATATGCCCTGGCACTGTTTCCATGGAAGACTGAGCCAAGGAGCAGCAAATGAGGCACCAGGGCCTGAATTCCTGACAGCACCCCTTAGGAGACAACGCTTGCCTTTCAGGAGCGCCATTTAAGTTATTCCCACAAATGCTTGAAAGTGAATCCGAACTTAATGCTCTCCGTTTACGTTGCCATCTATGGAGAGCTGCAGCCAGTCTACTGAGGCTTGAGGGAGATTTAGCACCCTGGATAAGTAATGATCAGCTGTTTGCCCTCCCCTTAATGTTGATGTATAACTACAATCGGACAGGTGTGCTGGTCTTAGCCTTCTCTTATCACAGCTATTCATCTTTGGCAAGGCAAACCTGATGCAGATTTAGCCACAGTACTGTATGAATTATACCATTAACCGATTTACATTCCCCGACACATCATTACCAAAAGCACTATAACAGGAAATGGAGAGGAAAGCTACAATTTAATTATTTAAGAGAAACACAAACACACACACACACCACTTTGATACAGTGCCAGCATACTTTAGGTTGTTTTGAATTCAATGGCTGCTGTTAGGCCCGATTAAAATGCACGTCAGGGCAGCCATTGGTATTCAGCCCAAAGCCAATACTCAGACATTTATGTTCCCCTTACCTGACCCACTGGAAAACAATCAGAGCAGAAACTGATTGCGCTGGTTAATGCCTTTCTCCGGCGTCACACCCACTGGCCCAGTTCTGCTGACAGCCAAAGGTGGCGAGAGGCAGGGGAGGCAGGCGAGACTTCAGAGAGAGGCGAGGGTGGAGACGCCGAGTGGTGGAGCCCTGGGTTGACACCTGTTACCAGGGGATCTCTCTTTTTTTTTCTCTCTCTCTCTCTCTCTGTACCCTTGAAGGCACAGGCAGAAAGACTCACACACAGACACACCCATGTAGAATCACCTTGGAACATGCAAACGCAGTTTACCAGGTTTGCCCATCAATGATGCTGAGCTTCTCCTGATGCCAAGTGAAAGTATGCTAAAGGGGTCTTCAGGGGACCATTGTTTAGGATTTCTAGGGGACATTGGTCATAGACATTGTTCAATGCCGAGATGCCAATTTTAAAGATTTTTTTTTAGGTAAAATATTGATTGATCTTCAGTGGTTAGTTGGTATTCTGAACAAGATATTACTACTGTGTGTCGTTGGCTGACTGCTCTAAATACAGTGCCTATTCCTCTTTCTACTGTATTACTTTCATGGGGGCTAAAGGAGGCGTTAGGATTTAGCCCAAGCACAGAATCTTTAGGCTACTACAAGACCACAATGCCACAGGGCACCCTAATGATTAGATGGGTCTTCTAATTTCATTGTCAGCTGAAGAAAACTATTTACAATAAAAATGAAACCGTGTAAAAAATAATTAATCAAACATTATTCTGTGTAGTGTTTTTTTCTTTCGCTGCTGTCTATCTAGGCTCTTGACAACGTGAAATCAGAGGGTCCACAGGCCGGAGGCTCTGTGAAGTGGGAGCGTAGATGTGCATGGGCGTGAGTGATGGCTGGTCTACACCCCAGTGTGTGGAGACGCTAATCGCTAACGGCTTGAGGGAGCAAGATGACTGCCTACCAAAGGGGAATAATTACAATGTGTCACCTTTACAACCACCCCAAACATCCAGAAATATACAGAAATAAAAAAAAAATGAAAAAGCAAAAAAAAAATCCATGTGCTTACAAATTCCAGAACAACAGAGGACAAATTGATCCTCCTCCAGGGGGTTTTGGAGGGAGCACAAAAATTATGACACTGGAGGTAAAACGCACCGACAGCACAAATCTAAATCTAAATGCTTGATGGACTCCTTAAAAAGTTCACATTTGCAAGCTGAAGGGAGAGCACAGAGGAGAGAGGGCAGCACTGAAGTGGCCCCCTTCAGCTTTTCTAGAGGAGCGCCGCATGCAGTGCAGAGGACAACCCACACAAAAACACATACCAACACACACATGCAAATAACTATTACTGTAAATGAGAGAAAGAAAAACAAAACAAAAAAAACACATCAGGGTTGAAGTCTAACAACATAAACAGGACACACACACACAAAGAATAAGGAATAATACAACAATTGAGTGTAATCATGCTGTAAGTTTTTGACTGTGTCTTATGAAGTCGCTTTACTGTAACAAAGAAAATAAAAAATCTATGTATATCTGTGGTCAACAAGAGGGACTTCAGAGAGAACGGAGAGAGAGAGAGAGAGAGAGAGAGAAAAAGGATAGAGCTAAGGGGAGAGATAGCATGCATACAGTAGAATGCTCTGTCTAGACTACATAAAATAGAAGGTAAGAAATATCCTTGAAAGGGTCGAGCATGCATGTAGATCCATTTCTGTGAAGAAAAATAATAATCACCGACCTCCATTCCACAACATCTCAATGCAGAGAGGAGTCTGTGGACTGACCGGAGAGATTTACAGCTTCTGAGTCCACTTCTGTATTTTATGCTGTGATTTACTCAAGTGGAGGCCCACACAGGACCATTCAATAAAATGGTGTATTTGAGTATGACAGAAATATAGGAGACAAGCAGAAGTTTCCAAGGATTCATCAGATGAATGAAAAAATCAGGTGAGGAAATGACAAAAAAAAATTCACTTGCAATGGATGTCCTCTTTAGACTGCAAATAAATTAGAGGATGAATGGATGGATAAAAGAACAATTGATTAGATGCACAGACGGATGGATGGATGAATAATTGGATGGATAGATAGATAGATAGATAGATAGATAGATAGATAGATAGATAGATAGACAGACAGACAGACAGACAGACAGACAGATACAATCCAGTCCTTGAAATGTTGTCATTGTAAATGGTACAGTGCCATACCGAGTCTACTGGACACACCCTGTGCAAAGGACCCCTGCAAGGAGTAGAAGTCTGTTAGACTGGCAACACATACTGGCAGCACACACTACACCCCTCCATCCATAACACACACTTACAGAACACACACTATACCCCTGTATTTATAACACACTCTCACACACTATACCCTGCATTCATAACACACACTCAGACACTATACCCTTCCATCTATAACACAGACTAAACCCCTACATCCATAACACACTCTCACAAACCATACCCCTCCATCTAAAACACACACTCAAACACTATACCCCTCCATCTATAACACACTCTCACACTATAACCCTTCATCTATAACACACTCTCACACTATACCCCTCCATCTATAACACACTCTCACACTATAACCCTCCATCTATAACACACTCTCACACTCTACCCCTCCATCTATAACACACTCTCACACTATACCCCTGCATACAGACAGTGCTGGCTGAGTCAAGAGTCTGAGAGGGCTTTAGGCATGAGACCAAAAAATGAAAAAAAAAAAAAAAAAAAAAGGCTAAATCACCATGCTGGTTGTTACATTGATTGCAAAATGTTCTTTGTTTCATCTAGGACAAGCAAACTCATAATGGCGTAACATTCTTCATTTTAATAGCCCTTTTAACATGGAGATAGAGACACTAAAATGTATGTGGAAAACAAAGAACTGTTGTACTGTGATTTCTGTCTAATGGTTGTGCTTTCCTTTTTATACTTTTGCTAGGTCCGCTAATAAATGGCAAACTATATGGAGACCTGTTGCAAAAGCTGTTTTCAAGCGAAACGCTGTTTATTTGTTTACTGGCATGTACAATTTAATCCCACTTGACATCAGCACCACATGTGGCCATGGTGTCCTGCTAACCTCATCTAGGACCTCATGTTTATTGGCTGCATACTGTTTGATATCATTTAATTATCACGTCATGTTTCATTTCAAATATAATTTGGAGATTGCATTTCCCTGCTGGACAGATGTCTTGCTGGGTAACCAAATCCTACATTTGCAGACATGCCAAATAAGTGCCTGAATAAAGGATTATTTTTTAGATATAGTTTAAAGATGGCTATGTGGTGACAAAGACCATGATAAATGATGACAGAATGCGATATAATACATAATACATATTTCCCCTTGGCTGGAGTTGCTGGAGAGCATGTTGAACATTGGGCCTATAAATATTTGGAAAGTCGGTCGTGAATCACCTTAGGCGCGTTTCTGAGTTGAACAGCTTAATTTGAATATATCTCAAAGGTATTTTGAACCCGTCATTAGCTGTGCGTTTCATCTCAGCGGGTGGTGGACTGCCATCTCCGGCTCACCGCTGCAGCTGAAACGTTCAAGCTGATCGCGCTCGTTTTCAAATAGCTACCGTAATGTAGTGTAATATCTGACTATGCATCAAAGCAAACCGCAACAAACGGCTTGCTATTAAAATGTCAAACAAACAGCAGGGAAATCATTAGAACTATTGCCCTTGCGATGTTTAAACAGAGACTATTAATGTACCATCAATACCAGTGTTTGTGTGCAATGACATTAGAAAGAGAGAGAGAGAGAGAGAGAGAGAGAGAGAGAGAGAGAGAGAGAGAGAGAGAGCGCTGTCAGCTGAGTGCAATACTGCAAGCGCCTCCCTTGGGTTTGAAAGGCGCAAGGCAACTCCAGCATTAGTGAAATAGCCTACTAAACCACAGCCGTGGGAACGCAGACGACAAGAGTTCGCAGTTTGCCTTACTTCCCAGCATTATATGGGTGGACAGGAGCGTAAGAAGTCTTTTCTTTGTGTTCACCCTAACCAGTTTTTAATCCTTTGTAAGAAGAACTGAAGAAAAGCAGGTAGCCTACTCGCGGAGTGGAGCGCGGTCTGGAGGTATCGCTCAGCAAGGCAGCACAGCGCACAGCGGCGCGGATGGTGCCGTCGCCGAGTCTAGCATGCAGTGCTGGAAATCATTATCACTGACAGACTCGGTTCGTCTCCGACTGCAATGCTCCGTTTACTGAAAATATGCTATCATTTAGATAATATTTTGGCGCAGTAACTGCAACTGATTACTGGGGCATAAACAGAGTTCACCATGCTAAAGAGATGCAGCACTTTCCTTAATAGGTAAGTTCGTAAGTAAGTTACACTTTTATCCAAATTCTTCTATCGTTTATAACCTCAGAATGCCCATTGCCTTCTTTGTTATCTCCTAAAAAATATTGGACATGTAACTGCAACCAGGGAAACTTTTCTGCTCCAAAATATAATTTCAACAAATATGATCAGAGTAATGTATAACCTCAAGGATTTTAATTGACAAGGCTACTTACATCTTAGCTACTTGGTATAGCCTAGTAAGTCTTAAAATGTATTTGGTCTTTCAAATGCATGGATCCATAGATAATTTCGACGTCACAACGCAAAGCAGCTGAAAAATAATCTGAATCCTGTTTAAGTTCCATTGGAAGCAGTATTGTTCAATTTTGTGTGTACTGTGGCAAGCATGTAATGCCGCCAGATATAATAAGCATAATAAACAGAGCCTATATGTTTAATTAATATTTTATTAATATTTGAGCAAATAGAAAAACTAACATAAACAAACAACAACAAAAAACACATTATCATTCTCATTTATACACCTTCATACATATATACCACACACACACACAGAAAGACAGGAGACAGAGAGAGAGAGAGAGAGAATTTTATCCTTATTACCTTATTAATACCTTACTCAGTCAGCGGAGAGGCAAATGTAAGAGACAAGATGTAGGGGTGTTTTACTGTGTGAAGGCATGGACCCGTGTGTCTGTTCAGTTGTTCAGGTAGGCAAGTACATGTTCATCACTTTGACATTGGATCTGAAGAAACAGGAAAACCATATACATAATTTTTCCTTTAGAGTTTCTTTTCTTTTAAAAAAAAAATCATGCCCTCTGCCATACTCAATGGCAAAGCTTGTGACATTACAGCAAACTGTGTTCATGTTAAAATGATTAAAAGGATCAATTATGTTTGAAAAAAGAAAGCACACATTTGTCTCTGATAAAGAAGACAAAGCAAAAGAACATTAACAAAAACACAGATGTTGTGCATAACCAACCTCACCACCTGTATGCTGTTGAATCCTTTGCTGCGCAACAAAATGTGTGCTTTACGTTTTTGTAACAGGTCTCTGGAGCCAACTGTCATGCCAGAGGGAGCCAGCCACCCCAGAGCCAGGCCGGGCTTAGCATCCCCGCGTGTGGAGAGAGCTGCTGCGGACGCTTCAGTGACAAGCCTCCGTCCTCTCCGCTTCACGCTCTGGTTCAAGAGTGCCTAAAATGGCCCCTGTGCCGGGCCGGGTTTTGGAAAATGTGATGAACCCTGCAGTTGTCCCCAGCTTGGGCGCGGACAGTGGGAAGTGAAGGAGGTGTGCAAGTTAATGAGACCATTGCTCTTGCACCGTGGCGCTTGGGACAGGCAATTATCGAAGGATTACCCACTTTGCTGAGCGGGTACATAGTGCAAGCACAGCAACACTAACAGTAGCACAGGCAGCAGAAGGCAAAATCTTCAAGGACACACAAAAACTTCTGTTTGCTTTAGGGCAGTTTGTTTTGTTTTGACATTTTATTCTCTTGGGGTAGTGGTGATTGGCATTTGGCATTTTTGCGGCCCACAAAGAGCTATCTACAATGGAGCTACAGGTACGAGGTTGGAATAAAGACTTGTTTGCGTTCATTAGGCCTTGGATACCCATTATGCTCGGGCTTCATCTGCAGTTTTGCCACAGCACTTCCTGTCCAGAGGAGTGCCGGTGTGACAAGGCTTTTGTTTACTGCAACGAGCGGAGCCTGACATCCGTGCCACTGGGGATAGGTGAGGGCTACAAGATCCTTTACCTGCACAACAACCAAATCAACAATGCCGGCTTTCCTCTGGAACTGCACTACATTTCCTCAGTGGAGACTGTCTATTTGTACGGCAACCAGCTGGACGAATTCCCCTTCAACCTGCCAAAAAATGTACGTGTGCTTCATCTGCAGGAGAACAACATCCAGACTGTGTCGCGCACAGCCCTAGCCCAGCTGCTGTTGCTGGAGGAGCTTTACTTGGACGACAACTCCATTTCCACTGTGGGGGTGGAGGAGGGAGCTTTCCAAGAGGCCCTGAGCCTCAGGTACCTCTTCCTCACCAAGAACCACCTCAGTAGCATTCCCATTGGCCTGCCTACTGACCTAAAAGAGCTGCGATTGGATGAGAACCGCATTGCAGTCATCACAGAGGAGGCTTTTGAGAATGTCACCACCCTCGAGAGCCTCCTATTGGACGGGAACCTGCTGATAGATGAGGGGATTGCAGAGACTGCATTTCAGGGCCTGGTGAACCTCAGGACGCTGTCAATGGCACGCAATTCATTAACCGTTCCCCCCTCCCATCTACCCACGGACGTTTTGGAGAAGCTAAACCTTCAGGACAACCAGATGAATGAGATCCCTGTGAGGGCCTTCGCAGGGCTCCACCGCCTGGAGAAACTGGATATTTCCAGCAACCAGCTGCAGGCACTGACACAGGGGGTCTTTGATGGTCTGCTCAGCCTGCGACAGCTGACCGTTCGGAACAACCTTTGGCACTGCGACTGCGGAATTAAGTGGGTCACGCTGTGGTTAAAGTCTCTGCCAGCTACTCTCAACGTGCGTGGCTTCATGTGCCAGACTCCAGAGGGATTTCGCGGGATGGCAATCAGAGAACTCAACTTGGATGTCATCCAGTGCCCGGGCAGTACAGTCAGGGTGCCAACTCAGCCACACCTGCAAACAGACCCTACACCTAGCAGCTCTGCCATTGTGACGCAAATACCCCTCTCTTCACCACAGCCACCTCCCGCATCTCGGGCCTCCCCACCCCCCTCACTGGGGGCGGACACCGAGAGGGAGAACACTACAAACGCTCTGGAGAACCCGTGGCAAGAGCCTCTACAGCTCTTTCTTACTGCGGTCAACCGCACCTGTATTCAGGTGAGTTGGTTGGCGTCCTTCACAGTGGTTGCATACAAAATAACATCTGTTAAAATGGGAGAGCGCTTAGCAAGAGAGAGGGCGCAAGAGGTCATGGCAGCTGGGGAGCTAAACGGGATTTTACTGGCAAACCTGGAGCCGGAATCTTCCTACCATGTTTGTGTTGCTCCCTTGGATGCCTCAAACAATCACTCCCCTGGACGCTACACAGTGTGTTCAGAGGTGTCGACGCTGTCGCTGCCACGGGACATTGACAACAATGCGGTTGGACCAGAGCAGGCCACACAGCAGGACCCGAGCTCACCGTTTCTGCTCGCTGGACTCATCGGTGGTGCTGTTGTCTTGGTTCTCATTTTGTTCCTGAGTCTATTCTGCTGGCGTATGCACAGGAGAGGGAGCCTGTCGTCATCTAAATGGAAGTACAGCCGTGGCCGGCGGAAAGATGATTACTGTGAGGCAGGGACAAAAAAGGACAACTCCATCCTGGAAATGACTGAGACCAGCTTTCAGATAGTGTCCTTGAATAATGAACAGTTCTTGAAAGGGGCTTTTCACATACAGCCCATTTACACTACTAATGGGAGTGTTGTTGGCCTAAGACAGGGCGACTCTGAGAAGACTAGCACAGCATATAACAAGACCAACGGTCCACACTCAAACATTTGCCAGACAAAATGATTTTTCAGGGGGAATTGTAGTGTTTGTACATTTGTATTAAAGCACCTATTTAATTTATAATAATCTGAAAAAAAAATGCACACAAATATGTGCTTTTTGTATACATTTGTGCATCATGATAAATCAGAAGCTGTTTTTTTTCATCATGCATCAACAAGCTTTTCAAGAAGCTTTCTTCCCGCTCTGTGGCTCACACTTTGCACAACTTAAGACAAAACAGTATGTGTGCGTGTGAGATGCAAACGTTCTCATGAAACTAGGACATACTAGTGGCTTTGGCTGCATTGATAGTTTGGAAAACAGGGCACAATGTAAAAGAAATGAAAGAACTTTTGTCTGTGCCATGTGCATTATTTTTACCTTGAGCTCTGACTCAGAAACTTACTCAGCCTTGAGCATTTGGAATTGGTCACATACAGTAGGACAGTTACAGGATTTTTGTGTTCTTATGAAAATAAACCCATGCTATCAGATTAAGTAAACTGAATAAGTATAAGCTATATACTCAGTGTGAAATACAACATTAACATAAACAAATATTCAGTAATGCTGTAGATAAAATAAGATAGTTCCTTTTAGTCCATTTATGACCTTTTGTTTGTTTTTTTGTTTTTAGCCATCACTGATCCATCATTTTTAGCCGAATTCCTATCAGATGTGCATTGTTAGAGTGGCTGGGTTGTATTTTGTAGTAATAGTTCATTAATGTGCCTTAGCATATCTACCAAACGTTTACAACACACCATCAACTTGTCAAAGCACCAAGGTATAGTTGTACAAAAGTAATAAATGATTACAAAAGAACTAGTTTGTGCAAATGTACAGTTAATGAGTAGAAGATAATCGGATCCTTCAAATTTCATAGGACCACATTACATGACTCTGTATCTCAATTGTGAATCTACTGTTCATTCATCTATTGTAGGTGCCTTGAATTATATATTGTTTATGTTTTAGTAAGTGTAAACTGTGTTTGTGAATATACAAGCATAGTGGTATTAGAAAAGAAAAATCTCTGGACAAAATACTATTACAGTTGAATGGACCATATAAAAACAAACCAACAAATACATGAGGGTAGTTTCTCACTGATGACAGTTTCTTTCTAGATATCTAATTAACCATCAATAATCTCGCTTTTAAGGAAGACTTCAATCTGCAGTCCATTTTATTTGTTCCGCATCTCTGCGGTGCAATCAAACCATGACACAATTATCCTTTTGTCTGGCTTGTCTTAATTATCCTCACTAATTGCATTTTCTATTTCTGTGTTGTATTAAAATGCTCTTCTTTAATAATGGGAACATGCGAGGAAATCAAAGAAGAAAATCAAGCAAGAACTACAGTGTATTGACTTCTCTGCTTTGAGGGTGTTTACACATCAGATTTACACAATAAGGTTGTTAACTCATCTGAAGGTTACTGGACTGCCAGTATCATACCTTGGCATATGTTTTTACAACCCAGCATTACTTCAAACATCTCTGTCATCATAATTTATACTTACAGTAATATATAACATAACATAACATACTGACGTTTGAACCTCTAAACTTCTGCTATACTATCTCTGACAGTGTACCACTGTACTCTTTCTGTCAGTTGGGCACAACCTCTCTGTCTTTGGGCACAACCTTACAGGTATAATAACTGCACTTAGGGACAACAGTGTAATCATTACTAGAATCAGTACTAGATCATAGCTTCATAATATACATAATATAACAACATTTTTATAACTAATTAAACTATAGTTGACCAGTTATGCAAATGCATAAACATTAGCTAATAGTGTGAAAATTACAATAATGATAGTTCTTGTCCTTGTGCCACTGCATCCAGCAGTGGAGAGTTTTTCAATTAGCCCCTGGCTCATGCAGGGCCCCACTGTGTGAGAGTAGCATAAGTGGTGTAACCAGTGCAGGAAAATGACCACAAATACATAATATAAAAAACAAGTAATATTTGCATATAGTGACATTTTGTGTGGACATTTCAGTGTGGAGGTCACTACATGGGCAGTTCTGTATGACATAATCATACTCATCGGCATCTCAGATCTCTGCAACCAAAAACATTTTTGTTTTTTTGAGTCTGTGAAGTTGCCACTACACACGTAGGCATCTCTCTTTCTATTTTCAAATGTAAAACCCATTCTGCAGATCAGCTGAACTACCTATCAAATTGCATGTAATGAAAGCTCTCTGCTCCATGAAAACAAGGATATCATACACACTAACTGACACACGGTGTGAAAATGATTCGTTCCTTTTCAATCAGGGGGATGTGCACTCAGTAGGCTACTGAATAACGTGAACGTGTTTTCTTGTCTATAATGAGATTAGGCCATTACAGGTTTTCTCAGGATTTTTCTCAGGATTTCTCAGTAGATACTTGGCCTCAGGTATTTTACTGGTACATGCCCATGACGCTGGAAGCTGTACAAAGAGGGGTTCTCTGTAAAAAGCCTTTACAAAAGAAGGGATAAACACTCTATTGCGATTTGTACCAAAGATCAGACTTGCCAATATGGTTTCACACATCTAGCTTTTGCCCATGGAAACATTGCTGCAGTAGGTTTCCTGGTCAGAAGGCCCAACCATTGTAAATAATCCCCCAAATCATTCATGCACAGAAGCACTAAGGGTATTTCTCAGAGCCAGCTAATTGATTAAGTCAATGGAGCAGGGTTTCAACTGTTTGTATTTAATCTTGGAGGATTATCCTAATGGTGGTGAAGTCACCAAGTAAACATGCTGCAACTCTCAAACTCAAGCTGACTGCTTGAGTTGAATCCAACCACTTTATTCACCCTATGCAGTAGAATTTATTTATGTTAATCCTTGCAGTTTCACTTTTAATTTAATTTTTCTAGGCAGCTCCTTCTACAGTTTTGTGTTTCTCACCAATTGCACATCAGCATAAAGCCAAAGAACAAAGACCAACAACAGTTTTCAGTCATGTTATCTGACAAGGTGCTAAACATTATTTAATGCAAAGTCAGTGGCTCTCCAGCAGCTTGTTGAATGAATATGTTATAAGAGAAAAAAAAAGAGAAAAAACTTTGAGAAAGATTTGAGCTTCTTTTTTCCCAGAAATTATAATACTTCTTTTTTCCCAGACATTATAATACTGTGTTTTTAACAGAACTTTATTAGTCCAGCGTTCTAGTCCAATCTTATAGATCATGCCACTCTGCCTCCTAACGATTTTTCTGCTCCACACTCCTACAGTTGTTGCCCTTAGGAGCGTCTGCAGTTTATCAAACTCTAAGTAGGGTGAGGGGTGATACAACCATTCCGTTTCCTCATTAGTTGTCTTGACATCATGAATCCTGGAGATAGTGGCGTCAAGCCCAGAGAAATACCAGCATGCTCATTACTGTCATTACTGTTAAGGTTAATCAGCTTTGATCATATGTAAAGACAAATTATGGCAGAAGCAGGCTAGTTTAGAGATGAACATGGCATAGCCTTACATCTGAACCAAGATGTCTAATATAAGGATGCATTAAAACCAGGCTATAACCCTATGCTGGGTTTTGTGTTGCACCTCTTGGAAAACATCCTATTCCCTTGTCCACAAGACTCTTTAGATAAGGGGTGTCAAACTCAAATTCACAGAGGGCCAAAATTAAAAACTGGGAAAAAGTTGCAGGCCAATCTGCCTCCAGCCTCTCTTTGAAAGCTCCTGTTTTTCATATTTTGTTTGGCCCTGTTTTGGGAGGGGTGTGTTAAGTTTGCCCAAGGTTCCTAGCATTGATGCTAATGACTTTCAACAGAAAAGGAGGCGTCATTGGTGATCCCAACTGAGAGGCTAGTGAACTAACAAAGCATTCAGGGACTTGCAGCATTACAGGTGTATGCACTTTGGCAGACCAGCTCTTATACACATTTGATATGATCTTGAGGGGCCAAATTTAATTACACAGAGGGCCAGAGTTTGAGATCTTTGCTTTAGATGTTTTTCTCCCCCTTTGCACTATAGTTATAGCTCTTTTTTAAAATATATATTTAGGGCTTTCATGTGACAGGAAGTGAGTGGGAGAGAGAGATTGGATGGGGAAATGACCTCAGGCCGGACTCAAACCTAGGTCCCCAAATTCATGGGACGGTGCCTAAGCCAACTGAGCCACAGCGCCCCCCACTATAGTTATAGTTCTTGCTAAGAAGACAAAGTCCTCTTCCCAAAAAGTGGACTGGCACATGTGATACATAGTTCTTCCAGGAAGCCTCAGAAAAGTAATACAGGGTTCCCACAATTAAAGGTATACTTTGGCTTTAGCCCCATTCACAGGTTGCACAAAATGCAATAAAGTGGTTGACACTGAAATTTTGATGATTGCTTCTGCTATTTAGGAAATGTAGAATCGCCTCTGCCTGCTTCAAAATGGCTGGCATTGGGCAATTGTTTGTTTCTATCCTTAAAACACTACTTTTAAAATACTGCTACTCACCGAGTAGTTAGTGCTCGCTTTGGCAATTCCGGACCTATTTATTCAGATTCATCACAACCACACATACATTTCCGCTTCAGTGCCAGGTGCATCCAAAGTAGAGGTCAACCGATTTATCGGTTGGCCGATATATCAGGCCGATATTTGCATGTTTTTAAGTCATCGGCATCGGCCGATATCCTTGCGTGGTCGCGCCCGATTTTACGTCAGGCACATCCGCGGGCAGCCGCATGTTATTGGAGTGGTGCAGCCGCATGTGAAGGACCCCTAATAAACTTTTGTAATATTCAGTTAGAGACACTTATAAAGACAGTCCTAGAAGATAAAGGTAAGGCTTAAATTCTTACATTTCGATGTCCTGTTGTCATGTATTTGCTATTATATTATTAGGAAACTATGTTGTGTTGCTTCATTTAGGGAAAGAAAAAACAATTGTAAGTATAACATGTTATTAGAGTTTCAATGCTTCTCCCAAAGCTTCACCAGTTTCAGCGTAGTGACCACAATGTAAGCCACTGTTGTAAGTATAACATGTTATTAGAATTTGTTTTTCAGCAGTTGTTTTTGTATCACTAAGATGTTTACCAGGTCGAACCCACGAGGACATATGTCCATTGGATCTTAAGTCCAACTCCTTAACAACTCGGCCATCCTGGTTTGCCACCTTTAAATGTGAGTTATTTTCGTTCACAATGAAATTACATCTTTAGGTGATATGGCAACTGGAATGTTTCATATGTCCAGGTAACTAACACATTTCTTATTAACTATCTATTGCGCAACCAAAGTTCACAACTTTTTAAAAACGACTTATTGTTTCCAGTTTAATTCATTTCAGTGTACTGAGCAGAATGTAAGCCATTTTAGAGACTATGCTGTAAGTATAATGTGTTGTCAGAGGGATTAATTTACTAGCAGTTTTCATTGATTGAGATAACTACCAGGAGTGGTATTCAAACCCACGAGGACATTTGTCTGTTGGATCTCATGTCCATCACCTTAATCACGCAAAAATCCCTGTTTTGGCTGCTTTGTTGGTGGATAGGCTCTTATACAACCTCAAGTAATTTTGAGGAAACTGGAACTCGGACAAGTTAAAGGTTACTAACATGTGATTCCTTTTTCCTAACAGGTCATAACCCTTCTCCCAAAGCTCACGGTTTGTTTTCCAACTACTTCATCAGTTTCAGCGTAGTGACCACAATGTAAGCCAGTGTTGTAAGTATAACATGTTATAAGAGTTTCTTTTTCAGCAGTTGTTTTTGCATCACTAAGATGTTTACCAGGAGTGGGGTTCGAACCCACGAGGACATATGTCCATTGGATTTTAAGGCCAACGCCTTAACCACTCGGCCATCCTGGTTCGTCGCTTTTAAACGTGAGTTATTTTCGTTCACAATGAAATTACATCTTTAGGTGATATGGCAACTGGAATGTTTCATATGTCCAGGTAACTAACACATTTCTTATTAACTATCTATTGCGCAACCAAAGTTCACAACTTTTTAAAAACGACTTATTGTTTCCAGTTTAATTCATTTCAGTGTACTGAGCACAATGTAAGCCATTTTAGAGTCTATCCTGTAAGTATAATGTGTTGTTAAAGGGATTATTTTAGTAGCAGTTTTCATTGATTGAGATTACTACCAGGAGTGGTATTCAAACCCACGAGGACATTTGTCTATTGGATCTCATGTCCATCATCTTAATAACGCTAAAATCCCTGTTTTGGCTTCTTTGTTGGTGGATAGGTTCTTATACAACCTCAAGTAATTTTGAGGCAACTGGAAATCGGACAAGTTCAAGGTTACTAACATGTGATTCATCTTTACTAACAGGTTATAAGCCTTCTCCCAAAGCTCACAGTTCGTTTTCCAACTACTTCACCAGTTTCAGCGTAGTGACCACAATGTAAGCCACTGTTGTAAGTATAACGTGTTATTACAGTTTCAGCAGTTGTTTTTGCATCACCAAGATGATTACCAGTAGTGGAGCTCAAACCCACAAGGACATATGTCCATTGGATCTTAAGTCCAACGCCTTAACCACTCGGCCATCCTGGTTTGTTAAACTGAAAAGTGAGCTATTTTGGTTCGCAATTAAATGATAGCTTTAAGTGATATGGCAACTGGAATGTTTCATATATCCAGGTAACTAACACATTTCTTATTAACTATCTATTGCACAACCAAAGTTCACAACTTTTTAAAAACGACTTATTGTTTCCAGTTTAATTCATTTCAGTGTACTGAGCACAATGTAAGCCATTTTAGAGTCTATCCTGTAAGTATGATGTGTTGTTAAAGGGATTATTTTAGTAGCAGTTTTCATTGATTGAGATAACTACCAGGAGTGGTATTCAAACCCACGAGGACATTTGTCTGTTGGATCTCATGTCCATCACCTTAATCACGCTAAAATCCCTGTTTTGGCTGCTTTGTTTCTAGATAGG
>JAGFZM010000124.1:410556-435458 GCA_017657215.1 Limnothrissa miodon | reverse complement strand
GGTCCTCTCGTTCCCTTCCTCCCCATTCTCACACTCTCTTTATTTCCGTCTCTCTTTTTCCATCCCTCCATCCCTCCCTCTCGTCCAATGTCTTTCTGTTTTCTTCTCTTTCTCCCAGGGATTTCTAAAGGCTCATACTATTCTGGGTAGTGTTTATCCAAGTGTGTGTGTGTGTGTGTGTGTGTGTGTGCGTGTGTGTGTGTGTGTGTGTGACTGATGCATGTCTGAGCAAATGTTGCAACTGTTACATTTGTGTCCTTGTGTACATTTATTATAAATTGTGGACACAAATAAAAAAGTAAAGTGTGTGTGTGTGCTTACTGTGAGATGTCATAGCTGTGTTTTTGACACATCTGCTGTCCCCACACACACAGTCAAACAAAGACACACATACACATTCTGCAAGTGAGCATATTCTGCCATTGAAATGATCAGTGTGACGGGCAAGGTCAAATGTATTTTTATTATGGCTCATTTTATCCTTACAATCGGTTCTGTGTGCTTTAACAAGATGAAATGTCAGAAACAGAAAACCAGTATAGCAGACAAAAAATTATACATTATACATTATACAGTAGATAAAACAAAATGATTGTATTTTATTTGTGTATTATATTAATTATATTTTTAAAACTCTAAACCTTCTCTCCCTCCTACCCCCCTCTCTTAGTTCGCCTCCATGACAGCATAGCAGAAGAAGGCTTCCATTACCTCATCTTTGACCTGTGAGTATCGTGCTGTGCCCCTTGTCTGTCAAGGTGTGTGTGTGTGCTAGCGCACGCACGCACACACACACACACGGCCAGACACACATGCAGCACACACATATACATACACACACACAGACACACACTGCCCGAGAGCAGAACTAAGCTCTGCCTGCTTTAGCAAGGCACCAGGGAGGGGGTGGGAAAGAAAGAAAGGGAGAGGATGATGCACGTACTGTATACAGTGCCACCTTAACCTTATTTGTGTCTGCTGTCGCCTCTAGTTTGCATACATCTCACATTATATCTATGAGACTCTCCAGCTCTGTGGTCATGTTCATACAGTGTATACACAAGGTAAACTCACACACTGCAGTCTCTCTACTCTCTCTCTCTACTTTCTCTCTCTTTCTGATTTACAATTTTTCTCTCTCCCTCTCCCTCTCTTGACTTCTTTCATCCTTTAATCTCTTTCTTTCCTGGAGCCATTGCCTTGTCACATGTAAACCAAAAGGTGACAGGAGTGCGACGAGTGACACATGTTCTGTAGTTAAGCCTTGAAAAATTCAATATGTAAATAACGCAAAGGACTGCAAATTAATGAGTATTTAAACGGCAGTGATTACACGTGTTGATACACATTGTTACAGGCACACTGTCATTCAGTGTGCGGATACAGATTAGCAAAGGATGCTGTGAGGTAGTGTTTATTTGTAAATAAAAGTTTGAAATGCTTTTTCCTTGTTCCTTCTGACACCTTTCTCTCTTTTCTCTGCACCCTCTCTCTCTCTCTCTCTCCCCAGTGTAACGGGTGGAGAGCTGTTTGAAGACATCGTTGCCAGAGAGTATTACAGTGAGGCCGATGCAAGGTGGGCGCTCCGCTTTTTTTGTTGCTGTGGTTACTAGGGGTGGAACGGTTCACAAAACCCACAATTCGGTTTGGAGCACGGTTTAAGGGTGACTGTTTTCGGTTTGATACGGTTCTTGTTATTTTTTTCTTGATAAGGAGGAGCGCATTGATGATTTCAACATTTATTTGTCAAAAAGCACAATGTGTATTGCCATCTACAGGAACTTCTTTGACTTTTAACACACAAGGTTTTTCAGAGCTTAAATCTTACAGCTCTGACTTGAGTAAGTCAGAGTTAATTTAACATAATTGACAAGCGAACCGAACGGTTCGTTTTTTTTTCATGAACCGTACCACCCCTAGTGGTTACAGAGCTGCAGTGAGCAGGTCAACGCTGTGGGAGACAGAGGAGAGAACACACACACACACTTTCATGAACACATCTATGGATATGTGGACAGACTCATAATCTCTCGCTCATGTACGTGTATGCAAATGCAAATCAACGGCCAGAGAAGCACATAGACACACGGGCATGCAGACACCCCCTCACCACAAACACACACACACACTTACAGGATATATACTCATACTCATGTGCATCGGGCTCTCACAATAGGAGTGGTGTGGGGAGAGAAAGAAGAGAATTGAGCGCTTTTTATCTCGGCTCTTTAAGACTCCCCTCCTCCCCTCCATCTGGTCCTCATCCTCACAGCCTGTTCAGTTCTTCACCGCTTTTCTTTTCTTCACTTTCCTTTTGTTTTTTACCCATTTTCTTTTTCCTTTCCTGTACTCCTCTATTCTACTGTTTGGTGTCAGACATCACCTGTGAGGAATTTCTGTTCCTGTTAGTCCTGCTACTGACCATCTTCTTATTATACTGTGTGTGTGTATGTGCGTGTGTGCAAGATAGAGAGAGAGAAACGCAGAGACGTGAAAACAACAGTAAGGATGTGTGCGCGTGCATGTGTGCCTATTTAAGATTCTAGTGACTGTGTGTGTGTGTGTGTGTGTGTGTGTGAGGGATAGAGACGGACTGAGGGAAAGCTAGAGAGAAAGGTGTGTGTGTGTGTTTTTTTGTAGCATTATGTTGTCCTTCGATGTTGCCGTCATTACCTCTGTGAAAATGTGTTTGTTTGTTTATGTGTGTGTGTGTGTGTGTGGTTTAATTTGTGCAGTTGTTTACGTGCTTATTTCTCCTTGCTGTAGTCATACTGTCTTTGTGTGTGTGTGTGTTAGTGTGTGCGTTTGCATGTGTAATTGTGTAACTGAAAAGATAGCATTGTGTGTTCAAAGGTAGAGTGGAGGTTGTTCTGCTTGATGTTTGTATACCTGTATGTGTGTGTGTGTGTGTGTGTATGCGTATGTGTGTGTGTGTGTGTGAGTGCGTGCGTGCTGACGGGAGGAGACTGGCCTAAATGGTTAGTTACCCATGAAGTGATGCGCTCCTGTAGGGTGGTGAAAATAAATGGACTGAGCTGAGTCAAATTGCTCTGAGGAGGCTGCTCTTGCTGCAAACTCACTGTGTGTGTGTGTGCGTGTGTGTGTGTTTGTGTGCATGCATGTGTGTGTTTGTGTGCGTGTTTGTGTGAGGCTGTGTGTTTGTGTGTGTGTGTGTGTGTGTGTGTGTGTGTGCTTGACTGACTCACCCAGTTGCCCACTAAAAGTACAGCCTGGCCATCTTCTGACATATTATTTTGACAAATGAGAGCATTTAATGCATTTCCATCCCTAATTTTAATTTTACTGGCATGATGAATACATGGAATATTTATTCCACTATTATGCACATTGACTGACTTAATTTACCCAGTGTGTGTGTTTGTGTGTGTGAGTGAGAGAGAGAGTGTGTGGGGATGGTGCTTAAATGTTTGTGTGTGTGTGTGCGTGTAGTAGTAGTAGTAGTAGCTAAGAGTTTCATTTTCTTTGGGAAGGAATGCACCACTCTGAAAGTCTCCAAATTTGGGCAAATGAGTGTGTGGTGGAGGATCATGGGAGCAGAGCAGAGCAGTGGGGAGATCCACAATTTGCCCTCTCTCTGTGTCCTTCCCTCAGGACGCTCACACACACACACACACACACACACACACACACACACACACAGACCTGTATATGGACACACACATATACATGCACACACGTGCTCGCTTGTGCACACACAAACACACACACACACATCTCTGTATACACACTCACGCACAGACACACACGCACGTGTTTCGGAGCACATAGACAGTTTGTAAAAGGACCACCTACAGCACATATCAAACCTGTCAGTCATCTGTCTATCCCTCCACCCCTCCATCCATCCCTGTCTGTTCCACTACTTCTCTTTGTCACTCACACACACTTTCTCACGCACCTATTTATCCTTTGCGCTTTCACGCATGCTCTCCCCTCTCTCTGCCTCGAAAACACACACACACACACACACACACACACACAACATTCTCTCTCTCTACCACCCCACTTCCATCTCCATATTTCCCTTTCTCTCGCTCTCTCTCTCCTGTTTTACTGTTATCCATCTCTGTCCATCTACACATCATTCTTCTCTCTTACTCGTTTTTGTTGTCTTTATATATCTTCTTTTTTGTCCTTCTTTTTGTCTTTGTCCCTTTTCTTTGGTCCTGTTCGCTTCCTCAAATACACACACTCTTTCTCTCCCTTTCTCCCTCTCTCACTCCCTTTCTCTCTCTCTCTCTCTCTCTGTTATTGGATTAGTGCTCCCTGAAGGTGAGGGTTGCTTGGCAGGCTCTATTAACAAGAATAAAAGCCCAGCCAAGACAACAACCTTCAACACCACACACACACACACACACATATACACACACACACACACACACACACTGTTGGCACCGTCTCATGATCCTGAGTGGCCTGGCTATGGCTTGTGTTCAACTCCAGGCTGAACTGCCCTTTGTGTACCCCCTGACCTCTGTGGCAAAGGCCCACTGGGAACCGCACTGGAGTTCTGCCTGCTCTCACACACACACACACACACACACAGGCCCACACGAACATACGCGCACACACACACACGCAGTCACGAATGCAATTCTCATGTGGCCTTCCCAGAAATGCAACAGTTGTGCACATTTGAAAATGTATTCACAAAAACGAGTTTGGCTCATCAGTGAATCAGGGATTTGCATTTTTGAGTTATTCAGACTTAAGAGGTGCCGCAGGAAGAATTGCTCAGATGATGATTAAGATAAAATAAAGAGTATTTTGCAAATCTCATTTTCACGCTTCTCTGAAGAACTCTTTTTAGATGGTGCAGGTCTTTAGCCTGTCTCGTTTGCCGTCTTGTTTAAGACCTGTTGAGCCTCATTGATCTGCTCTCTCTGTGTGTGTGTCTGTGTTTCCCAGTCAGTGCATCAGTCAGATCCTGGAAAGCGTCAACCACATTCACCAGCATGACATTGTACACAGAGACCTCAAGGTGAGTGCACCAAGCATGCATGCATACACACACACACACAGAGACACACTGGGGCTGCCTCTAATCGTGTCCATAGTGATGCATTGCGTCATGCAAGAAGGCTCCTTTGCCCCTTTGCATATGCACACAGGCAAACACACACACACACACACACACACACAGTGCTGAAAGTGTACATTTTAATATTTATAAGGTTTCAAAACTATCTGTTGCATATCTGAAGGATCTTTTTTAGTGTAGGAGATATCAGATAAGATAAAGAGAGAGAGAATGAATGCAAGAGAGCGAAAGAGAGTGCATAGTGTGATGCTTGCCTCTTGCTGCTACTTTGTGTGTCCCAAACAATGCACCTGTTGACCCTCCCTGCAATGCATCACACCCTTTGTGTGTGTGTGTCAGCATGATGTAGACTCCACTACACACACACACACCCACACAATCTACCTCAGTGGAACACGATTCTAATGCTGAAAAGTGAGTGAGCCAAGCTAGTGATGTTCCCCCGGAGTTGCTATGACAACGAGTGTGTTTCTGACAACTGTTGGCAACAGCAGCAATGAGTGCGGTTGGCTCTCAGGAGGGGGGGTGGCGGTGGGGGTAGCATCAGGAGGCCTGGGCCCGCCCACTTCCTGGAGCTGTAGCTCATTGGTATGCACCTCAGCCATGAAGTCACATCACCGGAGCGAGGGATGTAGAGAGAAATGAAAGAAAGATCTGTGTGTGTTATCCCTTCACTTTATTGGATCTGCCTCTGACATTCACAACAGGTCAGGTGTAGATGTTGGTTCACACACACACACACACACACACATACATGCGCACGCATGCCCACACTCACACACGCACACAATAACACTTGTGACACCTTTACAGACAAGCACATTAAGGTGTGCGCCAAATGCCGTCTCTCTCTGGGCCTGCTGCTTTGCTCTGATTGGCTATGTCAGCAGCATGCGTCAGATGGACCCTCTTGACACTCTCTTACCTCTGGACACGGCGCGTTTTTCGCTCTGCCTTGGCCACGGCCGCGTTGTGACGCAAGTGCTGATGCTAATCGCCGATAACTGATGACGCAAAAGCCTCCACTGGCCGGGTCGTGCCGCGGGCCCAAACTGGCTTCCCCATCTTCTCAGACCTGGCCCAGTCCCTGGTTCTGTTCTGCAAGAGCCCCTTGCTGACGTGCTACTACACCCATTACTACCAGTGTTGGGCCAGAACCTGGCCAGGCTGGGCTGCTGTTGGTTCCAGCCACTGCGTTGATAAGATCATGGTTCCTTGGTGTTGGTGATTCGGGCGAGCCTAATGCTGTCCACTGACACGCTCACAGCTTATCTTGTGAGAACCAAATTGTCTCGTGCGTAGGGGGGTTGATCACGCGTTCCTGCATACTGATGCATCCTTGGCCAGACGATAGGGGGTATGGATGAGCTGTTTAGAGGAAATGTAGAGAGGAAAGGGGAGGAGAAGACTTAGAAGGAGAGAGCGAGATGGAAAGAATGGAGGAGAAATGAGAAGTTATATAGGACTGCAGGGAAGAAGAATGACAAGTGTATATACTGTGTGTGTAAGGGAGTTTGTGTGTGCATGTGTCTGTGGAACTGTGTGTGTGTGTGTGTGTGTGTGTGTGTAAGGGGGAGAGAGAGCAGGTGGCGGCGTGGGGTGCTTGGTTGATTTGTTGGGCCTCTCACCCCTGGGATTTATTTTGCACTTCAGGACTCTTCATGTTTTATGATCCAAACAATGCAGATTCAGATTCTGAGAGAGAGGGGGGGGGGGGGGGGGGGGGGGGGATAAAAGGATGGCAGCAGTTTCTATGGCGACAAGCCACTGGCCATATATAGTGTGGAGGGAGCATGTGGAACTGAGGAATAGCCCTGGTGACAAAGTCCTAGTATTTCTTTTGTTTTTATTCTTTTCTTTCTTTCTTTCAATCTTTTATTTATTCTTTCTTTCTTTTTCCCGCTTTCTTTCTTTTGCTCTTTAATCCTTTTTTTGCCAGTGTCTCCTATACTCCTTCGTCTCTCTTTCTTTCTCTCGCTGTCCATTTTTGTAGAAGTTGTATAGGTGAAGAGCGTTGTAGAGTGCTTTGAGCTCTACCGTAGAACATACACTTCACTCGGACATTTTAATTCATACCCATGCGTCTGTAGAGGCGATTTTCCTTGTAATATTCTACATGTGTATATGAATGTGTCTTTGTGTGTGTGAGTTCGTACTGTGTGTGTGTATGCGTGTGTGTGTGGGAGCATGTGTGAATTTCATTAAAATAGAGCCCTTCTGGTGTTGGCTGTAGCTGAACAGACCTGTGGAATGGCGTCAGGAGTGGTAAAATATGGCATGTGAGAAAGCACATATTTCTCTCATGCTGTTCCTGCTTATTATTTAGCCTCTGAAACATGCTCCTCAAAGGCCTGATTCTGAATGCTCGCGACAAATTTACACCTCCTGGCTCCGCAATTTAAACCTGAACGGTAATTTATTACAAGGTTCTCCCATCCCCTTGATGGTCGTGTTGGAGTGTGTTAGCCACCGGTAGAAAAGTTCCTGCCCCATTCGGACTGTGCTTCCCTGCGTCTGTCAGGGGAACAAACACTGGAAGAGTGCAGGGCAGCTGGAAGAATCCATAATAAATGCAATATGAATGGTCATTTATATACCTCTCCATGTTCTATTCACTTTGAATGGGCCATCCCAAAGGTCAGAGGTCAGTTATTTCTGTATAATCACCTCTTTGATAGCCGCTGTCAATAGCAACAGGTTTTTTTAGCTTCAGGCCCACTTCTCCACATCAGTCCACGAGTAGACGTCCTTCACTTATCACAGTGGTGCTTCGCTGACAGTGAAATGAGATCAGATACATTCTAGAGAATACCTCAAGTTCAAGCTGCGTTGCAAACTATTTGTTTATCCCAGAAGACACAAAGCAGGAACAAATGACGTTTGTGTGTAATGTTCTGTTCGGCATTCGTTTTCACATGTGGTTGTAAAATAAGTGAAAAAATGTCTTTACAAGAAATAAGTGGACAAGTCATTATAGGTAAAGATTTCCGTTCAGAACAAATCAAAACCATTTCAAGACCTGTTTGATCTGTCATAAAATATTTTCCAATAATGACTGACGGACAATACATTGTCCCCCACATAAATGATAATGTTAATGATGATGATAATGACAATGCTGGTAATGATTTATTCTTACCCGTGTTTCCCCCTCTAGCCTGAGAATCTCCTGCTGGCCAGCAAGATGAAGGGAGCAGCGGTAAAGCTGGCAGACTTTGGCCTGGCCATTGAGGTGCAGGGAGATCAGCAGGCTTGGTTTGGTAAGACTTCTTTCTTTTGACTCCAATCCCTACACCACACATACAATTGCCCACACACACACAAGCACTCACATTCTAACACATTCTAGAGCAGTCCAGTGGTTGCCTCAGCAGGGCCTTAAATTTCAAACAATACATACTCCACTCATATTTTGTCGAGTTCAGTCATCTTGACCTTTTGACCTTTTCTCTGGGGCTGATATTGAAGGTGACGGATCCCTATTCTGTGCGCTCCCACTTAACATTTCATCCAAGGTTTGGCTGCCATTGTGTTGTCGTCTGTGGTTTTGGCCGCAGTGTCTGCTGCTAAGCAGCTCGGTGACGGCGCTCGCATTATGTAAATAAAATGGTGTGTTTTTATTTCTGAGTGCTTTTTTATGAGCTGTTCTGAGAAAGGTAGGCTGCGTCGGCTGATCCTGCATCAGTTGATGAGGAGAGAGGGAGGCAGAGCGATGGAGAGAGGGAGGGGGAGAGAGAGAGAAAGAGCAACAGAAGGGTGATGTAACTCGGGCATCTCTCATCACTGCTGGCCACACCAGAGGGCCCTTAAGCCCCCTGCTGGTGAATGCGTGGAAGCACAGGCAAAGGTTTAGGGAATATGAACCCAGTCTAAATGAGACAGTAAACAAGTAAACAAATGGATTGACAAAGAGAGATTAAGAGAGGTCTAGATGGATAGCATGGGAGGGATTATTGATAGAGGTATAGACAGAGTTGGAAGAAGAGGGAGGAAAGGAGAGAAAGTTGTGAGGTATTCAGCATTTTAGCCTCTGCAGCCTCTGTATCTTGCATCTCTGTATTTTTTCCCCTCCATTCTTTCTCTCCCTCATTCCTTTTCTCCATCCTCCCACCATTCTCTCCCCTCTTTGCTGCCAGACTTGCTGGACCCAGGCCAGCATAGCTCAGTTGCTCCCACTGCAGTGTCTCCCATTCTCATACTACCCCCACTAACTATCCTTCCATCTCTCTCCCTCGCTTTCTTTCTCTTCTTTTCTTTTTATTTCCTTGGCTCTTTCTTAATTTTATTCACCCTGCAATTCTCTCTCTACAGCCACAGTGTTTTTACTTTATCATTATTTCCCTCCTTTCTCACCATGTATGTCTTGCTACTGTTTCACTGTTTCAGTTTCCTTGTGTGTGTGTGTGTGTGTGTGTGTGTGTGTGTGTGTGTGTGCATGATCTTGTGTGTGTACAGAATCTTTGATGCAAGCACCTACGTTTTCTCTCTCTGTGTTTGTGTGTATGTGTGTGTGTGTGCAGAGGGGGAGAGAGAATGATGGCATTTGCGGTACATGTCGTAGTGTCTTACTGGCTGTCCACTCATAAGGCGCATTGCCAATACAGATGACCTGTTGCTGAACAGCGTAGATGAACCCTTGTCAACAGATGTGGGCTTGTCTGTAGGCTCCCAAAGCCCTGTAGAAGTGCTAAGTTGTCCAGTAGACCACCCAGTCTCTGCACCAGTTAGGGTGTGGACTAATACATCCTGCCACAAAAACCAGAGTGACCTCTGGCCTTTTAGCCTCCTTTAGCTCGGTCTCTCATTTGGATCTAGTTGCTGCTTATATCTGCTTCTTTTGCCCTCTCCCCGTCTCTTTATCCTTCATTCCCTTACTGACTGTTCTTTTTTTCTGTTTTTGTTTGTTTGTTGGAGTCACAGGGCTGTTTGGTTATTTTTATGTGTGTTCTGTTTTTGTCCTTTCTCTCTCTGCTTTTTGTTTTTGGAGTGTTCCTTCACAATTCCACTCTGTCACTAAGACCTAAACATTCTCCTCTTTATACATCCCACTCTCTTCTCGCTCGTTCCTTCACACACACACACACACACACCCACCCAACCACCCACACACACCCCCCCACACACACACACAGTGGGTGCAAGCTCGATTTCCTCATCCATTATCAGCTCTGTTGCTCCTACTCTGTGTGGGCTGTGTAGGCTCCCATAGATAAGGGAGAGAAATGAGAGATAAACAGGGCCATGATGGAACATGACAAATCAGAAGAGGGGGAGATTTGCAGGATTAGATTTCACACAAACAGTTGAATCTGTCTGAGTTACCTGAAGTGATTCCACTAGGGAATAGTGTGAATATCTTGGGAATACTGTTTTAGGAGTAGGAACCAGGTAATACACCTGGCCTATTCCCTGTGGTATTGCCGTGCCCCACTTGTGACTATTTCACCCTCGGTTGCCAGGTAGTTGTAAAGCTTTGCACCCTCGGCTACCAGATATTTGTAAAGCACTGCAAATTCAGCACTCACAGAATGTGCTGCATCGCATGAGAGTTGTCATAGTAACATAGTACCAGCTTTTCAACTTCTACAGTATGGAGTATCAGTGGATGGTTAAAAGATTATGAAATTCAGTGCAATTCAGTCTCCCATCTCTCATCTGGTAGGGTTTGCTGGCACCCCTGGCTACCTCTCCCCAGAGGTTCTGAGGAAAGATCCCTACGGCAAGCCGGTGGACATCTGGGCCTGTGGTAAGGATCCCCTACACACCCCAGAATGCATTGCATCAGATGGATGCTTGTGGATGCGTCTGCTCAAATGGCTTCTCTGCCTGTTATTTTTTGTTTCTTCCTTTTCTTCCATCTTTCTTCCTCTTTCTACCAACACAGGTGTGATTCTGTACATCCTGCTGGTGGGTTACCCGCCTTTCTGGGATGAGGACCAGCACAAACTCTATCAGCAGATCAAAGCTGGAGCATATGACGTAAGTACACACACACACACACACACTTACTTCAGACCTCTTTATTCAGGTCAGTTCATCTCTGTCAACTAAACCCAGAAGGTGCCTGGAAGGTAAGTGTACAAGGCAGTTAAATGAAAGCACAAAGGGCTGGCCCTTCAGATTTGAAAATAGCTCAAGGGCATCATGGGCAGTGGTATTCATGCAGCATGCTCTTTGAAAGCGCTTGGCAGTTTTGGAGGAGTTGGAACACCCCCACCCACCCCGCTTCCAAACAAAAAAAAAAAAGAAGTGCATCGATTTTCTTGTTAGAAGCCAAACGAAGTCATTCAGCTTTACTACTAAAAGAATTTCAGTAATGGGATCCCAAAATGGAAGATGCTGGTGTAGGTTCCATGGTATTGATGAATGATTTGTTTCTACTAGTATAATTGATGCTGAGGTTTTTAGATGGTTGGGAGTTTGGGGATGGATGTAAAACTTCGGCAGTAGTAGATAATGCTGTAGGCCCTTGAGTCATTAATGTAATAGGCCTTGAGGTCCTCCACTTGTATACTTTTAAATAGCTACAAGTTCTGTAAGGTGCTGTTCTCCATAAGCGGTTCCTCGATGCTGAAATGGCGTACAGGGGCCCAACTTTGTTGTAAAGCTTGATCTGATCTTGCTCGTCATCTAAGGAGTTTCTAGTAAAGGTTTAAAGGGGCCGTCCCTGGGGTGAAACTAAAGAGTTCTGGATTACAGCCTGTTAGGAAGAGTGTAAGGCAGGAGATGTTTGGGACTCAATGGGAGTTTTCTGTAGTGTGTGTGTGTGTGTGTGTCTGTCTGTCTATATTTGTGTTTATGTACTTGTTTTGCGTTCCTCCTCAGTGTGTGTTTGTATGCAAGAGTTCTCAAATGTGTGTGTGTGAGAATTTGTATGAGAGAGAGAGAGAGAGAGAGAGAGAGAGAGAGAGAGAGAGAGAGATGGCCCCACTTTGGCTGTTTAATGTTTAATGGGGCCAATTGAGGGCTGTGCATGCTGTATTGATCTTTTCAGAGCATCCCTGACGCATTGCAGTGAGATGGCTACCTTCTTCTTGAGCTCGCCTGTGTGTGTGTGTGTGCCAGAAAAGTTATTTGTTTGTATTTGTTTGAGAGAGGGAGGGAGAGAGCGAGCAAAAAGAAAAGACAAAGGGGAAGAATGAATGGAGAGTGAAGGGGAGGCATAGAGAAAGAGAGAGGGAGGGAGAGAGAGAGAGGAAGAGATGGATAGACAGAGAGGTGCTCAGGTTTCAGCTGGGCTCCCTGTTGCCACCAGCGCTGGTAATGAGATTTAATCAGAATGCTTTTCATGAAAAAGCACCAAGGCAAACAGCCACCAAAAGGAGCGAATTACATTTTCCTGGAAAAGAGGAGGGGGTACAGTGTTCCCAGAATGGCACAAAATTGAGATGATTGTCCTCAGAAGATTACACACACTCTCTCTCTCTCTCTCTCTCTGTCTCACACGCACACACACACACACACACACACACACACACACACACACACACAAAGTAGACAAGCATAGACTCTCATTGTTATTGATAGATCACAAAGTCTTTTTTAGAGCTCTAGCTCAGTTTGGATGTGGGTGCATGCGTGTGTGTATGTCATTGTGCAATATGGTAGTGTATATATTGTGGAGCTGCTGCCTTGAGGTTATTGTGCATGTACTGCAGGTGAGTAAACGTGAATGAATTTAATGGGATGCTAACTGGTAGAGAAGAGGAGGGTTTGAATGTATTGTTGGTGTATGTATTATAGAAGTATGTAAGCATGTGGTTTGAGAGTGAGCGTTTTTCCTGTGTGTGTGTGTTTGTGTATGTGTGTGTATAATGTGATTAAGGCTCCATCCGTGGCTGTGGTGTGGCCAGGCACACGGCTGGATGAATAATATCATCATGCTACTCTCCCAAAACACCCCTCTGCCGCAACTCTAATTGAATTAGCCTCTTGCACAGAGAACAGGTTTTGTGTGTGTGTGTGTGTGGTTCCTTCACTTCTCAAGTCTATAAACCACCTTTTACTGTTAATCCAAACTGTGAATACATTTATGCATTTTTTTTACTGTATTGTGTGTGTGTGTGTGGGTGTGTGTGTAAAGTGATTAATAAATTAGAAAAACACTTACACTGTATGTGTCTGTATGCATCTTTAGGTGTGTGTGTGTGTGTATTGTATTCTGAGTACATAGGCCTGTGTGTGTGTGTGTGTTTACATATTGTCAGGGTTTCTACCATATTTTACAGTTAAGGCAGCGACTTTGACGACAGACCTCCCAATTTGACATCATCTTGTATTGCAAAAATAATTTAAGTTGCTTTACAAAAGTGTGCGTGTGTGTGTGTTTAATGGGTCAGTGTGTGGTTTGGGGGCCTGACCGGCTCTGCATGTGCTTGTCTCCCTCTCTGCTTAGTTCCCCTCCCCGGAGTGGGACACAGTGACGCCTGAGGCCAAGAACCTCATCAACCAGATGCTGACCATCAACCCTGCCAAGAGGATCACGGCCGAGCAGGCCCTCAAACACCCTTGGGTCTGCGTAAGTGTTTGAACCGGATTATAATACATCCCCCAGAATCCCACTTTAGCTCTCAGTTATCACGCTGCAGTTTTTAAACCACTGTCATTCATATTTGGATTTCTATTAAAGAAATACATTAGCAACCATGCAATATTATCAGGAAAATGGCATCCAGTATCAAAAAAAGCAACACAATTATTTTATAATAACCTTTTATCATTATTAAAATGTCATGTGCTTGAATGGGCATGCCATTTTTGAATATATTATTATGTTTTCATTTCTTTCATTTAAACCCTGATTTATTTTGTCATTTATACTCAATATCAATATCAAGTAGATTCACACTGATCTACGTTCTATACAAGTTATGGATGTTGTTTTCTTCTTTCTCCCAGCAACGGTCCACAGTAGCTTCCATGATGCACCGCCAGGAGACTGTTGAATGCCTGCGCAAGTTTAACGCCAGACGGAAGCTCAAGGTAGAGGACCTTTTTACCTTTAACCCAGCTGTAAAGTTTCAGAACTGAGAATGGGGATGTCTTCATCACCCTTCTTCTCTTTCTTTTTCCTCTCAGGGAGCCATTCTCACAACCATGCTGGTATCCAGAAACTTCTCAGGTATGTGGCCCCCCTGCGGCTCCTGTTAGCCAGGCTGAATTCTGACACTGAAAAACCAGCAGTGGAGAATACGAGCAGATAAGGGGAATGGGTAGGAGGTAAAGGGTTCTGGTTCTTGATTACTCGAGGGTGCAGTTCTGGGGTAGTGAGTTCAAGTTCCTGATTACAAAGAGTTCAGTTCAGGTTTGAAGCCTGGACTTGGTGGTCAGCCTTTTCAATATGTTGTTGCTTAGTCCTGAAGTTTATCACTGAACCTAGTGCTTGACGAGTGCTGTTACTGAATGAATTGGTGCCAGTTATGTAATTGATACTGAATTTTTGGGTTGTTGAAGGCGTTTTGAGAATACTTTAGACTGTGTGCTCTTCGTCTTTCTGTGTGCATTTGCTGTGTCTCTTATAACCTTGTGGCTTGTTTTGCAGATTTTCCCTCTTTTTCCAATCCTTTAAGTTAATCATTACAGCTGTCACAACTATTCACACATTAATGATCTCAAGGGATATTTTTACATGATCTTGTTTTACATTATGGTCTTACAGTATAGGTACAACATACAATAGTTGGTAGAGAGTTATTGCAACTGAAAGCAGTGGTGAAAATATATGACAAAGGAAGGAAGAAAATGGCAGTTGACTTGAAAGCAGAATCTAGAATCTAGAATTGAGAATGTACTGTAGGAGCTCTTTTAAAAGCTTCTAGAAACCCTCTAGAAGAAGTGTTCAGTTCCTCAGGGTTATCGTCCCAGGGTTGACTTCTTTTGCATAGCTCCTCCCAACTCAATGCCTCTCTGTCCAATAGTGGGTCGGCAGCATACCAGCCCTGCTGCTGCCACCACAAGCACTGCCGCGCTCGCACAGGAAGGTATGTTCGAGAGGGGCCCCGACCAACACCCTTCCCCTACCCCTCAACACCCTCACAGGGCCTTCAGATGCAATGCGACCAGAACTAGGTTTCCTTTGATTCAAAAAAACTTTTCTATGCATATTCCATGTGCTTTTATAGAAATTGGGCTTAGGAATATGTGCATGTGCTAGCATTTTCATCAACTAAATTCTCTTAGGCAAGGGAATAGCTCAGATCAGCCGTTTAAAAAAAAAAAAAAAAAAAAATCACCCACCCCCTGTAGCACATTTTTACATGTATCAGATGATTAAATGTCAATTTCAAGTGATTTTTAGTCACAATTTCTTATTTGAATGGTCAGGGTGAAATTAAACTCTGCTGGGTGTTATGGTCCATGCAGCTTAAGTTGCTTTGTATCTGAAAGGCCCTTTAAAACTGCCCACCTCAAAATAAACAAAATTAATAAACAAGCAAATAAATAATACCTTTTTCTCCCTCTGCGGCCATTACTCAATATCATCTAGACTCCAGCATGCAGCCTGCCAACACACACACACACACACACAAACATTGCACATGTGTGTGCTTGTAATTGTGGATGAAAAGTCGTCCATTTTTGTCCAGCAACAACCCCTGTCTTCAGTGTGTGTGTCTTTTCACATATTTGTGCATGACTCAGGCCAAAGATATTTTGGTCACCAGAGACCATTTGCTGTGTTGATCTCTGTTATGGTAACTAGGTATGCTGAGACAGAACTGAACCTGTTACACACAGTAGACACTCACTGCCTTCCGAAAGAGGCAGCTACTCTGTAGAAGACTCTGGTTATTCACTGACATCTTTATTCTACATAATACTTGAATGCACCTTTACACATATGTATAATGTGTGTCAAAGCACACTCTATCATATACACATAAAGCACATTAGCGCGCGTGCGCGTACACACACACACAGCTGCCTTTTATGCTCTTGCATTTCTTCCCAGAACCATGTATATTTTACATTCATTTTCATTAATCATTATCATCAAAACAAGTCCAGACTGATGGATAGACAATTAAAGATTCTCATGCAGATCATTTCCCTGCCACACTCCAAACACTCCCTAGATTGTTATCTGACCACACACAATGACAATCCACATCCAACTCTGCTACATACTGCTCTCATCAGAAACATAAAATCTTAATTCCTGCTTCACCTCTGCTTGGCTTTATCTGGTAGACCAGTAGTCTAGTCGAGTAGTCTAAGCAGGGTCCACTGATGTCAGACACTGGAGGAGGGATGAAGGGAGCTGGACTGCTTGTCTCTCTCACTTTCTCACTCCAAGTTCCCAAAAGGTCCTGATTCGCTAACGCCCAAAGACAAGGATGTGCAGAACCAATGACGAGGTTGCCAATTGGGGGGGGGGACTTGTCCCTGTCCAATTGTTACTCATGTTCTTGGTTGGCTATGCACAAGCTTGAATTGGATGGCTTTAGTGACCCAGGGTCAGACAGTGGGTCTTAGCACATAGGCTCATACTTTAGCGCTTAAAACCCTCAAGCTTTCCCTTTACAACCTAGTTGGTTTCTCAAACCTTATTGCTCTACAACACCCCACCCCCTACCCCATGTCCCCCCCTTGCTGAGGGCGCGGGGGGCTGTCGAAGACGGGACGGCAGGAGCGGGGTTGGCTTGCTGCCAATCGTCAGACCCGACGCGGCCAGTAGCGCGGGTCCAGCGAGAGTAAGGCGGTCTACAAGGAGGAGAGGGCCTACTGACGGGCAGAGAGGGAAGGAGGGAGAGAGAGAGAGAGAGAGAGAGAGAGAGAGAGAGAGAGAGAGAGAACAAAGGAGGGAGACAAAAAAGGAGAGTTGAAAAGAACATTGAGTAAGGAGGGATAAAGAATGAGGGGGAGAGAAATGGTAAGAAATGAATAAAGGACAGAGAGAGAATGAGTGCAGATCAACCAAGAGCTGAGAGGTGAGAGGCTGAGAGGTCCACTCCGAGGGGGTGGGTTGGGGGTGGGTGAATACAGAGGGTCAGAGAGTTGAGAGGGACAGAGATGGTGGGAGGGGAGGGGGTGGCAGAGAGGAACATGGGAAGCAAGATGGTTACAAGAGTGGTAGTCAGATAGGGTAGGACACAGAGATGTAGGTAAAGAGCAAAAGTGGTAGGGGAAAAAATGAGATGATGAGGATAAAAGAGAGAGAGGAGTAGGCATACATGTACGAAATATATGTATATACAGTATTGTATGTCTATAGAATATTGTTTTCCTATACATAATTAATGGAAAGGGTTCAGATCCAAAACCCTGTAATGCAGTCCATTTTATGATTGGTTTTGAAAAGTACAAGTCCAAATTGAATGTTTTATCTTTTGTATTTGTTTTTACTTGATAACATTCAAATTTCATTTTGATGGATTACTTTTGCATTTTTGCATATTTCTGAAGATGGACTGGGTTTAGTGTCTGAACTCTTCATATGATGCATGCATTGGCAGCACTGATTCGAGTGTATCAAGTGTAAGTAGGTGCAGAGGTTGCACCAAACGCTGCTGGCACCATTAAGATGCTGTAACATACATTCATATTAAAGACTAAAAGCAAACAGGTCTCTACCAGAAGAAAACTTTTTGAAAGGAAGAAGAGGGAGATGGGAAAGAGTTAGAAATGAGTGAGAAAGTGGGCGAGAGTAGGTGGTAGCTAAACTAGAAAGCATATATTGCGCCAAATAAAAGCGAGTGGGAGAGATGAATAGTCGATGGAGGATGCATGGATAGATTGATGGAGGCAGACACTGACAAACATAGAGATAGGGTTTAAAGGGTTTTTATACTGTAGCTAAAGCTTAGTTAAGTTTTCATTTTTAATATCATGCTGATTAGTCAATTTCTGGAAATTTGAGATTAAAAGAGAAGACATACTGTAGTCTAGTGGCAGGTCTAGTCACACGCATTCTGCTTTGTAGTTGTAGTAAAGTAGTTGACATTAATGCACTAGCACCTTTCCATTTATACCCACTGCCCAGAAAATGAATAGCTCCTTTCTCTTTCTCACGTAAACAGAAGCTAATTTAGAGTCAGTGTACATGGTAGGCTGCTTTTTGAGACTGACTCTTTGAAAGGACAGTGCCCCATAATTCTGTCACCACCGTCACGACTACTCTTTTCAGCTGGGTAGTTACTGCCTTTTAACTCTCTGGGTCCAGGACCACCTATGCTAAGGCGTGAGCGTTTCAGTCGCTGTGTGCCTGAAGTAGAAGAAGTTAATGAGGGACAGTGGAGTGTTAGTCATCAGTAATGCAGCCAGTTGTCAAGGCAGAGGGAGAAAAAAAAGAAAAGGGAAAAGCATGACAAAAACATTGGCTATAGCTCATACTGCAGTGCTAGCTGCTTGTCAGGTAAGCTAACTTTTAGATAATTCTGGAATAAGACCAGATCCATTTCCATAATATGAACACTCAGACATCTTGCTGATTGTACTGTAGCCCAACTCTCAAGGTGACTGGTGTCCGAGCCATCGAGTCAGAGCGTTTGAACTCTCAGACTCTTGACCAATCGGCTTTACACAAGTGTCATTGGATAATGGGATGGCACAGACCAGCGCCAGGGGTCGGCAAATAAGTTTGGACGTGGGCCAATTTTCTTTTTGAGAATTCAATCGCGGGCCATCATCAGGCAAACCATGCTTTCCTATTGGAAAAAAAACTTTATCATATCATAGACCTAAATAGGCTACTCTATTTATAGGTCTATCATTAGCTATAGGCAACAATGAATTAACATTCATTTACAATGACTGCTGCAGCTCCTGTCATCCGTCATTCAACAGATAGGCCTAGCAACCTGCATAGTTAGGCCTAATAATTTGGCAACAGTATGCATTAGTATAAGTTGCTAATTCTCGCATGACATCCTCATGTTGTTTCTGTTTGGATGTGTGAAACACTCTTAGCTAGCGAAGCAAAAATGTCACTGTCCAAAGCGACGAAAAGAAAAGTTGTTAGCGAATGTAGGACGCACAAAGAAGAGTAGAAGGAAAGGTCTGCGTTCAGCCTACCTGAACATCTCATCCTGCAAGGAAGTTGTTGCCATTTGCAAAAAATATATTGGAAGGCACCACGCGACGACAAATGGCCAAAAAACATATCCACTTGCTAATTGGTGCTCTTTGTTAAGTGCTACTAGACGTGTCTTTTGAGAAATGCGCTATACAAATAAAATTTAATTGAATTTAGTTTAATGTAATTGAAGCGCTGACGGCTGGATATACAGCTGCAAGATCCTGGTTCGGGCACTTACAGCGCAACTAAAAGTTACAAATGCGTCCCTCAACGCTGCATGGATTCTCACAACAACAGGCTACTGATGCAGAGGTTGTTAAGGAAGTGATTGTGTAATGAAATCTGTTGAATTGTCGTTTTTGACAGCAAATATTATAGGTTTTTATTTTAACCAACCTCATCTGGCGGGCCAGATATTATTGACTGCGGGCTAATTTTGGCCCACAGGCCGCTATTTGCCGACCACTGCCATAGAGAGATTGCTGGCACATACATTTTGTGACAAACATTTAGTGAATGCTTGCGATATCTGCAAGTTATGGTAATTTGTAAATGCTTGTAGCATGTCAGTCAGGCTAATGAGAAACTCATAAGAAATTTGAAGTGTGCAGATGTCACTCTAGATGAAAGATTCCTGCTTGCCATGCTTGTACCACCAATACTAATTACCCTCTTAGACAGTAGCTTTGAATGGTTTGCTTCTTTGAATGAATCTGCTGTACAGTGCTCACAGAGCTTACTCAAGGTCAAAATGTCAGGAATATAAATCAAATGATCATGCAAGCAGGTGACCTGACACCTCACCTCAAGCACGGAGAAAGGCATTTCATAAGAACTGATGCATCATGGAAATTGTAGTCGCTAATTGCTGATATTGCATGCCTGGGGCTGGCTGCCTGCCTGATTAGAAATTACTCTCTACCTTATCCTCCCTGTCTTTTCATTTGGAGCAATGCATGACTAAGGGAATGGTGCCTGCCACACACTGGTCTACTCCTACCTGCCTGTGCATTAGTTGTTCTTTGACATACCTCGTCATGGTTTTGGTTTTGTTCCATTTTCTTTTTCTGTTATGTGAGAAAGGTAAGGACTTATTTTTTCCAAGGAGAAATGGTTTACAGTGATGGAGTTTGAGCCGTCTTGATTTTGTGTGTATGCACTCTTCTATACTATGCTGTACTGTATTGTAGGCACTGTTGGTGTGTGTTCAAACGGTTCCATTACTCTCAGCTCTGAAGGACATATAAAGCAAGGGTCTTCTATTACATCTCAGCTTTAAAATTGATCTACATTTTGCCAATAGAAAGTTGCTTGTATTATAACCTTAGATGTCATTTTTATTTGTCCCCTTTTCTCCTCTTCATTTAGAAATGCAATTTCAGTCTTAGTCTTCACTCAGATTAAACTGGAATTTGCCAGTCAGACAAATCGTTTTGGATGTTTACAGAATCCAGATTTTACTTTGACAAATTTCCCCTTCCTCAAGAAAACAAACATTGCCATGTCCATCCCCAGACTGTTTAGAATCATTCATCAAATGCTGTTGAAGCATTCGCAAGGGAACACACCTATAGGCAGAACTCAAATATGAGGAATTATACTCAAATCCAGGAATGATATAATGTTAATCCTTAAAGTAACATTTCACTGTTTATTTTCAGCTTGCAGGAGTTTGCTCAATAAGAAAGCAGATGGTGTGAAGGTAAGGCATCATAGTGCAGAGAATGTGCACTTTCTCTCTTGTTCTCTCTTTCTCCTCCTCCCTATTCTATCTCTCCTCCTCAGGTGATGCCCTACTTCTTTGTCCAACTTCCAAAGTCCTGAGAACTTACTTTAGTGTTTTTTTTTTCTTCGTTTGTTTCTTTAGTGTACTAAAGGTACTCTCTATGTGCATGCAGTGAATCACTTCAAACAGGGCAATGTGCCAGGCTTAATTGTATCCTTCCCCATGCTGAGCCCATTAGGTTTTTTTTTTTTTTGTTCTGAGCTCTGCCTCGTTCTGCCCGCTATAGTCCCTAGCGTCTAAAGAAGAAAGAAACCTTGCTGTAGACTCCTTTGGACAATGAGTTCTTTTTCTGTAGTGTCGTGTTGCGTCTTGTCTTGTCTCAGGCTTTCTGTAGCACAGTCTGATCATCCTGAGACCACGGAGGGGTAGTGGAAAGAGGGATGGGCAGGGGTTAGCACTTTTGTCTCCGATGGCTAGCAGGCAATTACAGGCAGAACAAGGTACTCCGGCTGCCAGGCGGAGTAAGTGCTTGTAAGTGACAAAGATGAATTGCAACTCCAGTATGTCAGGTGGGGTCTAGTTGCAGGTTAGTGCCAGCCATTCACAAAGTGGTTGCACCTCACCTGTGCAGGTCAAGCATTGCTACTTTTATTTTATTCGGTAGGGGAGAGCCGGGACGATTGAACCACTTTTCGATTAAATGTCGTTTTTGCAGACAACGTTACAGATAGTAACACTATCTGTTTTGTGTGAACAACAACTCGCATATGTTGTCTCTTAAAGCCTTGTGTTAATTCATATAGATGAGCAACAATTGTGCTGTAATTTATTTTTGAATAGAATTGATCATTTGTTTCAATCGTCCCGATTGGATGGGACGATTGAAACACTAGGGTGGGACAAATGAACCATTATAAAATATAAGGTAACCTTAAAAATTATCCCCATTTTTATGTGATGTATCTGACAAAGACCCTTTTTAGTCAATTGTGCTCAAATTTCAAGCAAGTTCACGTAATATATAAGTAGTTATCAAACAATCCTTGTTGCAGGCTAATTCACGTTGGAATTATTACCGGACTCCATAACGAGCTTGGCTGCCATCGTCCTATGATTATATATTCATATTTCTAGTTGGTTTCATGCTTTATACTGACAAAATATGTGACAAAGACCCCTTTTAGTCAATGCTTCTCAATTTTCAAGCAAGTTCTCATAAAATTTAAGTAGTTATTAAACAATCTTTGTTGTAGGCAAATTCGCGGAATTATTACCGGACTCCCTTTAAATGAGCTTGGCTGCCGTCGGCCTATGATTATATCTTCATATTTCAAGTTGCTTTCATGCTTTATACTGAGAAAAAGTTCTATAAGTTATTATACTGAAATACTGGAACAAAATAGTGGTTAAAGGGCAAAAACAGGTTCCAAATGGCACACTAATGGATGGCGACCGATGAGGAGGAGTGAAGAGCCAATAAAATTATTTGTTATAGTTGTAAGTACTTTTTAGTTATTGCAAATGCTTATTATTTCAAAATGTTAATGCACTGACCGCAAAACGTACTGCTTTGACTACTTGCACGACCTACTGGGGGACGGTTGAAACAACTGGTTCAATCGCCCCGACAGTGCCTGCTCGCAGCAAAAGGCGTTTTTCTCCTAGACTAAAAAACATTGACATTTCATACTGTAGGATATGTTACACCATCAATTCATCTGTTGTTTAAAAGTGATAAGTGTATATTATGTCGCAAACCAAACATGACATATAAAAAAAACGTCTCGCTACTTTCGTAGCTTCGGTTCTCCGAAGAGTCCCGACGACACACAATTGAGATATCGCAACCACAGTTGCGCGCGTGCTGAACATAACTATAACCAACCCTTTGAAAAAGGGAGCATGCAACTTTGCAGCTGCCTGCAGCCCGCGCAGTCGCGAGCTCTAATAAAGGCAGCCCATATAAAAGTTGCAAACATTCTAATCACCTCCTCTTTCGCCCGAAACATCCAGACCTGGCGACTTGAGGCAAGGTGTATTGTGTGTCGTCGGGACTCTTCGGAGAACCGAAGCTACGAAAGTAGCGAGACGTTCTCCTTCATTCATCCCTTCCGACACACAATTGAGAGCATACAACCAACCTCAAGGAGCTTCCACTCACATGAGGGAGTCGTAGAGTCAAGTAACAGGCAGCTACCGGCGAGGAGCGGATCACACTCCCGCGACACCCGTGCCAGTCACGTCTAGCGCGTAAACCTGACAAAGTGTAATCAAGGCCCCGGAGGCATCCTGACAGGTATCTGCCAACGTGCGGTCTCCTCAGGCAGTGCGAGAGCTGTGTAGACTCGTTTGACCCATCCTGGGCAAGGGCACTCAAGCAGATGACCCTGGAGCGAACGCTTCAGGAGAAGACTACAGGAAGACGGAACGGGTTCGGGCAGAGGGTGACCCCTGAGTCAGCCACAGCAACTCCAACAAACGCCCATACGCTTAACTGAGGTTAAGGCAAGTAAGAACCCAATCTCCAGAGAGAGGAACTGTAGAGCGATTGAGTCTAACGGCTCAAGGGGGAAGCCTACCAGACCCCAGACCACTACTGAGAGGTCCCAGGGACAAGCCGACCTAACCGCCGGTGGTTTAGACGCCTGGCACCCTTGTGAAGCTGGAGGCGAGAGGGTGGACCCCAGGGACACCCCACCAAGCCCACAGATCAGCATAGATGGACTCTAATGTCCTAAGTATGGAAGGCGACAGCTCAAGCTCAGTATGTGCTGGAGTAGTGAGAGCACACAAGCAGCTGAGCAGGACAGTGGGTCAAAGCCCCGAGCCGCACATCAAGACTTGAAGCATGCCATAACAGAATGCATAGCTCTTCCGGGCCATAGCACTCTGGACCGAGCCAATCACAGAGGAAACGACCTTGTCCCAGCAGTTTGTCCTGTTCAGGAGCTAGCTGACAGGCTTCGGGGCGGGGATGCTATATCAACCCGCATGCCTGGGAGAGCAGGTCTCATCTCTGCGGTAGCGACAACGGTTGACCATCCAGCAGTGAGGCCAGGCCCGCGTTCCAGCCCTGGGAGGGCCAGAAGCCATCTGGCTGAGCGGCCTGAGCCCATGGTCCAGCCTTGTTAGACACGACCGTGGTAACCACTCCCTGGCGGGACCGCACCTAAGCGCTCAAGGAAGACGGGCGCCTCCAGTGGTTAAACAATTCCCACATTTCACTGGACACTCTAACCTGGCAAGTCCGAATCAAGCATGAGGACATGTCCCTCCACACCGGGCGCTACTGTAGCAGGCGGAGGTGTAGGAGACTCAGTGGTGTGGTGCATCTGGCAGCGCACAGCCAACCACAAGCCTGGGGCACAGACCTGTCGTGACCTCTGCTCCAAGTCTGAAATGTCACAGACGCCCCCCTATGCCTATCAGTCTCGTAGGGGAGAGAGTGAAGGTTGAATCGACGCACTTCATGAGGCAACGGGGAGACAGAGAGAGGTCGAATGGGAGGACTGCGCATTCGAACGCTCCGCCTTCGAAGGCAAAGCGGAGAAGCATTGCGCCCACTCACGATGCCAATGACGCTCTGATGTCGGCTCTACTCACAGGCCGCAGTTCGCCGTGAGCTGGAGCAACAGTCCAAACCTGACAATCAGGACTGCTCTGTGGGAGAGATAAGGTAGCAAACCGCAGCGCGACGCTGTCACCCTGCTGAGCTCCCGAGGTGAGGCCTGTAGCACGCAACCCGAGGACTGAGGTGGTGACGCGCAGGGATCCCAGGGGCCGGAAGTGCTCCTGAAGCGACTTCCTGATGCCCTAGGGGAAGACTTGCTCCCCTGCGCAAAAAGGCGCGGAGCTGACGCCCTGCTGAGGCTTGAGGCGAGGCCCATGGCACACGCCTGTAGCGGCTCTGTAGGGCTGGGGGCGCAGCTGAGGCGACATCCAGATGCCTAAGTGGAACACTCTCTTCCTTGTCTGGCTGTGCGTTGCGCACACGCTCACCGCCAACAGTAGGGGCCCACGAGCGGTAGTGGGAGTGGCTCCATGAGGTTGGCGGCACATCTGAGGTGACAGCCAGTACCCGCAGGGAGCGCCTGCAT
>JAGFZM010000124.1:387886-405556 GCA_017657215.1 Limnothrissa miodon | reverse complement strand
GGCGCATCTGAGGCGACAGCCATATACCTGTGGGTAGTGTCCACATCCATCGCCCAACCGCACGCATGTCCCACGCTGGGCCGCTTGAAGGCTGGGTGAGAGCCAACGGTTGGGGCCCGCAAGCAACGGCGGAAGTGCCTCCACAAGGCTGGCGGAGCATCTGAAGCGACAGCCATATACCTGTGGGTAGCATCCACATCCATCATCCATCGCCCAACTGTGTGCATGTCCCACGCCGGGCCGCTTGCAGGCACAGGCTGGGAGTGAGTGCGGGGGTGGGGGGGGGGGTTCTGTCTGCCCCCGAGCCAGCCTCCACCAAGCAGGTGGAAGGAGCAGAGGCACGCAAGACGCAGCGAGGGTGGCTCTGTAGGGCTGGAGGCGCGCCTAAGGCGACATCCAGATGCCTAAACAGAACACTCTCCTCCCCCATTCAGCTGTGCATTATGCACACGGCCAGTGCTAACCGGTTGCGGAGTGGTTCCGAAGTCTGAGGTGACACACTGGACCAGATGTCCGATTGGCGCAGGGGGAAAGGCCTGAGAGCACATAACCTCAGGGCCACTAGGGGGCAGTAGGCACACAGGACGGCCCTTGGGTCCCATCCGGAAGAGAGCCAGGCTCGTCGTAGGCTGCACAGTCTACTTACTGAACAGCGCTTGTCGAACTCCTTCTAGAACTGCAGATCAAAGGAGTAAGAATTCCACTCTCAGCCCACGGTGAGTTTACCCCCTTGCATCAACCGGGATTTGAACCCAGATCCCCTGTATAAGCAGATGCTAATGCATTCAACCACATTAACACAGCTACACCTTCAGTGAGAGCAAGATAAAAAACAATAGAGGTGGCATTAGGGCTATTAAGCACATAACGCCAGATTATGGCTCGAAGGAGCATCTAGAGCTTGAGAAAACACAATTCAAAGTATTTGTACAAGCTGTTCAACAACACCGTTTTCATGAACACGACGGGATTTGAACCCGCGACTCTTGAGTGGTAGGCGATATCGGATCCGCTTAATCAGTGCATCCGGATGCTTAAGGTGTTTACACCACGACTTATTTGAGTGGCTCAAACGGAGTAACAATCGGACGAAAAATTAGTCCATTTGTTAGAGGATTCCTGCTTTCAACTCTAGTTGAAACTACATAGTCGGATTATCGGAGCTATCGTGAATTCCACGTGACAGTAGAATTGTCACGTAAATGGAAGCCCCATTCAGTGACTGCTACAGCTAAGTAAACATGCCAATGGACGGGCTGAACTGGGAGATAAACAAGTTGTTTCATCACCGTCTGAAAAAACGTCCACCAGTGCATAGAGTGCAAGCACTGGGGCTCATTAACGGTGGCTAAGCCGTGTAGAGAGTGCGCTGTGTTTGTGTCAAACATGAGGGCGAGCTGAGCTCCACCACGCTGTGACAGGGGACACAGACAGCAGCTACAGAAGCTGCCTTGAGAGCACGCTAGTCACCGTAGCACGCTAGTCACCGTAGCAGGGATGAATTGGCGAGGAAATCTCCATCGATGTATAGAACGGTAGGCATCGTCGTCTTCGAACGGTGAGCGTCTACCGAGGTTTCATCTCTTCAGAGTCTGCTGGAGCGGCACAAGGCTAAAGGGGCTAAGCCACAAGGCCTGCTAGCCGCTGGGATGCTAGCAACTCGGGGGCCTGACCACATGAGAGGCTAGCGGGGAAGAAGAGGGAAGCCGGGCCTGAGCGCCACAGGCAATCTAGCCTGAGAGGAGCTAGCTGGCTAGCTGCAGACAGTGAGGAGCTAGCTTAGGGAGCTAGCTCAGTGGAAGAATCCTCCATCGCCGAACCAACGGCGTTTCTGCAGTCTTTCCTGTTAGAATCTTCGTGCGACATGCCTCTGAGGCAACTCGCACACCGCTTCACCGACAACATCGCGTAATCCTGGGGCACCGAAGACGGTTTGCCGTGGACTTACTGGCGTAAGCCTCGCGGTAAGTGAAGCAATCCTAATATTTTATCTCGAAGTAGTAGCCTTAAAGGCTGTTTGGTTGGCTAAGTCTAGTTGTTAGCCCAGGGTTGGAATAAGTTAGCTAGAGCGCACAGCTGCTGAAGGCGAAAGAGGAGGTGATTAGAATGTTTGCAACTTTTATATGGGCTGCCTTTATTAGAGCTCGCGACTGCGCGGGCTGCAGGCAGCTGCAAAGTTGCATGCTCCCTTTTTGAAAGGGTTGGTTATAGTTATGCTCAGCACGCGCGCAACTGGGGTTGCGATATCTCAATTGTGTGTCGGAAGGGACGAATGAAGGAGAACTGGCGCATACGAGAATTTACTTTCCGCCTTTAAAAATGCCCTCCCGGGTCTAACTTAAGATCAGTATTGCATATCGGCACGATTTTCCCTGGGTTTGGCTAGTATTACAAGCTGTATGGGATGACAAAATTTCAGGTTTGAATTGTGAATAGTTTACGAGAAAATCTCAATGGTTCATTCGTCCCCCGGTTCAATCGTCCCGGCTCTCCCCTATTAGTGGTTTAGTTTCAATCCTAAGTCATGTCCATCTTCATAGAATAGATCAGACCAGTTTCTGTGGGTCTTTAAAATAGATCTCAGGATTAATATTGAAGAGGGGTTTAGTAAGACCCAATCAATCGTCCTGTGTATAACTTATTGATTCGGCCGATGTGTTGGACTTTTTGCTGATTGGAAATCGTTTAGTTCTGAATCACTTTTGCAAATTAAAGTCTATTTTTGCGGTTAATATGATGGGTTAGCTGCATATAACAAGGACGTGTTTTAACATTTTTGATCCTCGAAGCCTTGAAGCCATTTGCTCTGAAGTTGTTCACTGCCTGCATCAAGCTTATAGGCTGAAGCAGATACTGCGATTCCATGTGTTGCTACATTGGAAAGCCAGTCTTTGCTGTGTTGTCTGAGATGCTCTTAATATGAATGCATTACATACTAAGGTCCTGCTATGTCCACTTGGGTTATTTGCCAGCAACCAATTCTTTGCATGCCGTTGTTGGTGTGTCTTGCTAGTCTGAAGGCATTGGGCAGGATTGGTTGAAAGTTAAGGTTGGCATTAGTCATACATGTACATGATTTATCCTATTTGTTTACGTTATGTATGAATGTAAGGCTATGTCTGTGCATGTGTTTGTATGTTAAAAAAAAAAAAAGAAGACTGGAGACACCAATGATTCCTGTTCGCTAATTAGCCAATCAGTATGGTAATTCTACACACAGCCCTTCCACCCATTGGGTGGAGCATCTGTCAGTCGACCCTGGTTGTGTGCCCCTGATTGGCCAGGGCTTTGATACCAGGAGGCCCAGCAGCCAGTAGTGCTACAAGTCCATGCTGATGTTATTACTTTGAACAGGAAGTCAACCCCTCCCCCCTTTTTTTTGTTTGTCTTTCCCTCTCTGCTTCAGCCCCAGACAAACAACACTAAAAACAGTGTAGTGAGTGGCAACAAAGACAGCAACATGCCCTCCTCTGCACCGATGGTACCTCATCTTCCACGCTCTCTCTCTCTCTCACTTTCTTTCTTTCCCTCCCGTCCTTTCTCCTCCTCCGTTTAGTTAGCCTTGCGCTCTGTTTGTGTTGGTTTGTCTCCATGCTAACTCTTTACTTTAAGGTGCTCTTAATACAGTGACATGACACCCGTGTAAGCCTTTCCCTGACAATTGACATAAACATTCATTCATTGCCATAAACAACATTGTTGTTAGCTAGTTCTCTTGTCCACTTCTTGGTTCTCTTAAACAAACATAAATCTTTGGACAGCATTTTGAGACAATATCCAAAGTTGTATAGAGTTTTCTCTGATGGATAGCCAAATTTGTAAAAGTCTACAGAGGTTTGGATAGGGAGATTGGAGAGAATGAGTGCAGACAGAATAAAGATTGAATGTTATTGCGCATGCAACTGGTCTTTCAAATGCCGTTGTGTCTATGTCTCCATCTGTTTTGACCGGAGGTGTTTTGGCATCATAGATTTGTAAGCTTTGTGATTTATTAAGGCAGTCTTTTCACTACTGTAAATGATCTTGTTCAATTGCATTCACTGCAGTTAAACAAATTGCAAATGTTTGTTTGCTACTGTCATTTGTCATGAAGGGCTTATGCAGACATTGTGTAGCTCTATTAAAAGAACCCTAAAATGAAGTGTTAACATTTCCATGAGTTTGTCCTAGTTGCATACCCTGTGTTGATCCGTGATCTCTTGAACCCAGCCTTATTGGGCTCGGATTGTGCTTGCTCTCGGTTCTGTTTGATGTTACCAGGCAACTGGTGTGTGTGTGTGTGTGTGTGTGTGTGTGTATGCGTGTGTGTGTGTGTATGTATACATGTGTTTGCCACAGCAACAGTCTGGCACCAATTTTGACAAGAGTACCATTATAGTCTCACACAGACACACGCACGCACACACACTCCCCTTTCTCTCACACACAACGGCTCTCATTTTCACCCTGTTCCATTTTCTTTCACATTAGCTCCAAAATCCATCATAAATATTTTAACCTTGTCTGAGTGGGTTGTTACGTTGTGTCACGTTGCAACGGACAGGCACAGACAGCACAAACCAAACAAAAAGTGTTGCATTAGTAAGTGGTGGATGCTACCATCCTCCACACCCTGAGAATATCATGGACATGGTGAGCTTCACAGACCTACAGTAGGTACTGACAGTCTTCAGAAAGGAATGAGTGAAGGAGAGAAAATTGAAAGATATGAAGTCCTGTTTATAAAAACTGAGAGCGGGAGAGAGAGAGAGAGAGAGAGAGAGAGAAAGAAAGTTGGAAAAAAATGAGAACAAGTACAGTAATAAATGTAGCTGTTTCTTTAATAGGAACCAGACATTTGCAGAATAAAGAGCGTGCACACACACACAAACACACCATTTACTAGTTGCCCGTTTTTTTTTACAAGATGCAGCTCTTCCCCTCCTGACTCCCGAAAATGTGAGGCCACTGCCACCATGGCTTCCCAGATCACCAGACCTCATCCCCATCATCTCTGACCTAAAGAGTGATCTTTTAGCAGGGGGGGAAACTGGGTTGACACTTTAAATGGGCCTTGCATGTAAACTATGTCCTGACTGCCACTCAGTCGGCACTCTGGGAATTCTGTGTCTCAAGCCATTAAGCAGCATGCTTGGCCTCTGAACTCTCTCGGAGGGGACCTCTCTGGACACTCCAAATGTCAAACCCGACCAAACGGTGTACAAGACACAGAGTCAATCAGGCGGAAAAAAAAGTAAGAGGGCATGAACCACAATCCCCTTTGGATGCTTTGACATTTCAATTTTTTTTTACTAGTGCCTCACAAGTCTCTTCCTGCACTCATGTTTTTTAATGAGAGATTACTGTGGTTCCATTTGGTGCTATTGACTGGAAAGTTTACAGTGCTTTGTGGATTGGTGCAGCCCAGCCAATGCTGTCTGCCGTCTGCCTTTTGACCTGATCTGTGCATCACCATGGTGTGGGTTCTGTTTGTGAGTGGCCCAGGGCTCAGGGGGAGAACAACTGCATCTTTTAGTACTCATTTGGCATGGGATGTAGACTAGAAGAAACCTCTCTGGTATGTGTGTGTGTGTGTGTGTGTGAATAAGGTTTGGGCATGAGTGGTGCAGTGGATGTGGTATGTGGTACAGTAGTGTCACATGTGCAAACATGTGCCACATCCTGTGAAACAGTTCTCTCTAGAAACCACTACCACTCATTCTCAAATATAGGTGTTGTTTGTGTGAAAGTATGAGTCACTTTTGATATTGAGGGGAACTGTACTGTACGTGAACCATTTAACCTTAACAATGCATTTAACCACCTAGGAACCCCAGACTACAGTGGTCCACAATCCCCCCGATGGCACCAAGGTAAGACCCATGTGTCACTGTCCAACTCAGGCCAGGCCCAAAGAAGTCACTCATCAAGTTCACCCCTCATTTGTGAAGGAAGAAAAAAGGCAAAAGTCTTTGTTAGCCCCAATGCAACTATAGACTACTCTTTAATTGATAACATAGTAATAAATGAAGAGTCCATTAGTTATTTATTCATTGTCCATCTGTTAAGTGAACAGTTGACCAAAAATACTATTATTATATCACTTCATCTCTCTCACTCTGTTATTTTTCCATCTTTCTCTCAGGGATCCTCAGAGAGCTGCAACACCAATGAGGAGGAGGATATGAAAGGTAGGAAAGGTAGTTACAGACTTTGTCCTCTTCCTCTTCTCCCTGTCTGCATGCTGCCCATCTAAATCAACCCCTCCATCTTGTTCTTCATGGCTAAATGGCCTCATACACCCCCCACTCTCCAACCCCTCACCCACCCACAAGCTGCTTTAGCCAGCAACACACTTTCACCCAGCTACAGTTTACCCTATGGTCGCAGTGCAACCATCTCAAGCTCATGGCAAGCAAGTAGCTCACTGCTGCACTCATGTGCAATGGGGAGGGAGTGCAACTGGTCATTGCACATTAGAGCATGGGTTTCCATTTTGGCTCTGATTCAGTTAAGTTGTGAGGCTGCATATTTCTTCTAGTTGAAGATGGATGAGCTGAGGGTGATTGGTGACAGAGGATGTTCCTTAGTGCTGCAAAGAGTATAACAGTATATGCTAGACAGTTGTAGATGTAGACAGACGTGGACAGCCAGAGATACAGAGACAAAGAGGTCTGAAACAGAGACAGGACAGAAAACTAACCAGAAGCAAGTTCTGTCAATCACTGTTAATCTCATTGCTGACAGTGATGTATACAACCAGAGGTCATGCTTTGCGTGTTTGGTACACACGCGGCTACCACAGAAACAGAGAGAAGGAGAGAGCCGCAGAAGAGTAAGAGGGTGATAATGGAAGATTAGAAGGCGGGGAGATTGATGAAATTTCATTACCCACTCATGGTGCGTTTCAAATACCATCGTGTCCTTGTCTCCATCCGTTTTAAGTAGAGGTGTCTTGTAGTCATTCGTGATTTGTTAAGGCTATTCCCTGTGTGTGTTTACAGCAAGTGGGCATGTCCATACACACAGGGCTGTGAATGTATATGTGCGCTTTATGTGTCCATCTGCATGTTTATACAAAAGGGCCAAAATAGAAATCTTGGAGAGAGTGGTTGAGAACTGTCCTCCACAGAGAGATTATTCCTATGCTTTCTGAGTGGAAAAGTTTAAAAAGTTCAAGAGGGTTTCATCATCTTTAAGCTCAGTATCAGTATCTCATTCTGCCACTAAAAAAACAAAAAAAAAAACAAAAAGAAACACTTGGCTCCAAACATTTTCATAGACCATTTCTTCTTTGATGAGCTGCGAACATGGTACAGTAAGCCAGCGCAGTAGGCGTGCGTTGTGGACCAGAAGGCACAGTTGGGTTGTTTTTGTTTTTTTAGTTTCATTTGTTTACTCTACGGTTTTCCTGCCGTGTTTGTGTGTGTGTGCACCTCTGTGTGTGTGTGTGTTTGTTTTGTTTGTGTGGTTGTATTTGCGACACCACCAGCGGAGAGTGTTCAGGGTGCCAGTAACGACAGCGCTGTGATGAGCGCCAGCGAGGAGCCACCTGCCCTGCTGGGATCCCCGCAGAGTTCCCCTGCCAGTAAGTGTGCAGCAGACACGCACCCCCACCCTACTGCCATACCCCACCTCTCTCCCAACACTCCTGCGGCAACCCCATAACCTTTGTCCCAACCAATAGCACTGTGCTGTGTAGTATTGATTTTCCTTACCTCCATAACTGCTAACTCTGCCTGCCCCACTTCCACCCACCCTCCCCACTCTGGGTTCTTATGAGAAAAAAAAACAAAACTGAAAGGTTCAATGCACCATTTACTTCCTTCTGCCCAAAACTGCCAACGGTGCCCCAAATGTTCCCCAAAATCTGAAGGGGCCCTACCGATTGTGCAGTGCACCATTGACTTTCTCATCCCCAAAATTGTGCCCGAAAACCTTTCGCACCACTTGTTTCCTTTCCCCCAAAACTGTTAAATCTGCTCAGTGTAATGTCTAAGTGTGTACAGCCTTTCTATACACAGCCTTATCTACCAAACCTTCCTCGTCTGGTTTCTACACCCAAATCATATCTGTGCACTCTCCATGCCACAGTCCAAAATCCTTACATCAGTGCTGGGCACTCTATTGGACCCAACAGGGTACCTCTGCACTTTGACGTCTTCTATGGAGCCCCAACACATCTCTCTCCAGACCATATTTCAAATCTTTCCTTCTGCACACTTTGGTTTTGTCATCTTCCATCCCGTTTCTGAACATCCTGCCTTCCTGCATTTCCATCCCTCACCGAGCTTTCCTGTCTCCAGAGGATGTTCTCCTGACCTCTACTAACCATTTCAATTATCCTTGGCTAAATGCAGAGTTCACTGGGTCTTTGGCACTCTTTTATAGCTGACCTGTTGTGACCCCCATTGCATTCTCCTGATTGTTAGTTGCCCATAGTTCCTGCTTTTCTTATGTGCAATTTGTTGTTTCAATGGGGATAGTTGTATAAACGTCCCACTCAACACAAAGCAGGAAGAGACCTGCCCATCCGGTAAACACTGCGTCAAGCGTCTTTCCCTCCTGGGCAAACCACTTCTAGTCCTTTTCAATTCCGCTCTCTCCCTGACCTTGAGTGTCTGTTCTCTCCTGTGGAAATCGGAAGACTTTCCTGTTCTTCAAGAATTCAGTAGGGCCTCCCAACACCTTGTTGTTTTCAGTGTGAAAAGATAAACTTTTTTGGTTGTGATGGCATCATCAATTAATCCATAGCCATTGAGGCAACGGAAGCCTCAACGAACAGATGCTTTACATATCATGAAGTGCTTTACATATCATGAAGGAACAGACACAAATACTTTTTGTGCTTGTTGGTTTGAATCTGGAATAATGAAAAATGTTGCAGTAGCAGAGATAGCAGGGTTGTATTGGTGTGTATTTTAATGCATTTTGTGTGGAACAGTTTACAGTAAGTTCTTTATAAGATTTTTTTATCAAGGGCAAAATATATGTAATGAAAAAAGACCAGTGGGTCTGACTGTCTAATTCTCAATGTCATCCCTACCTCCAAGTTCTGAACTCTCAAAGACAGATTGATTTTGCCATGACTTAATCATGAATCTGTTCATGTCAGTTGACCTATCCGAAGTCAATACATGTCAATTAGGTCTTTGACTTTATCTTGCATCCATTCATGTCAGTGAAGTCTTTGAGGGTTCAGGGCTTAGGGTAAGTGTTGTTGAGGGGGAGGATGGGGTTGAGCCTTGAACTTTTAATAGCAGTTGTGTAGTAAGGGTCAGAGCCAATTAGTTTAGCAATAATTCCACAGTTTCCATGTAATCCCAGTACATCTCTCATGTCAGTTAAACTACTCTGTAATCAATAGCTGCCACTTTCTGCTTGCACGTTCCTGCTCATTAGCATGTTAACCTCCTGCTTTAAGCATCTCAATCCAAAACACCTACTGCTTTCCCAATTAGTGGGCAGTAGTACTGCAGGACATTAACCCTACTCACTCAAACTGAAAATCCACATATCCAACTGAAAATATTTATATAGAAGTCATTCATCAGCTTCCATGCTGATCCCTCCCACTAACACACACATGCACTGACTTGCTCTTCACCTCTCATTTTTTTCCATTCATTTCCTCCCATAAACACCCTCCTTTTTTCTCACTGCATGCTGTTAACTCTTTACATGCTTCTTTCCATCACTGTAACCTTCCTCATCGCATCCTCATCAACATCCTGCTCCTCCTCACCTCACCCTCTACTCGCCTCAGCCGGCCCGGTGCATGACGTGAAGCGCATGGCGTGGAACAGCACAGGTCATGCCTCCTGCCCTGAGATGGAGCGTGCACAGTCCCAGGGTGGGCAAGGGGGTGGGGCCGCCACGACAGGGGGTGGAGCTTCGCCCAAGAGTAAGTGGCAGGGAACTGGGGTATTACAGCACAGTACAGCACAGCACAGCACAACACAGCACTGGTTCTCGAACACAATCAAGACCCGCTTTCACAAACACGTGCACTATGTAGGGGATAATGAACAACAGCTATATCAGTAGATAATGCACGTTCAAGGTGGTAATAATGTCCCAGTGCACCTCAAGACCCTCCCATCAGTGCACTCTAAATCAACAGACTTCTGTTACAATTTTGCTGTGTGGTGAATGTTATACATGCTATACTGTAACCCTGTGTTAATGTGACAGTTTATCTAAATGCCCTAGCGACATGGGCGAATGCATATGCAAGTCTTAAAAAGTGGAACTACTTCCTAGGTGTGCGGTTATCTGGAAATTATCTACAGGAAATTCTAAATAGTGCTTCATAATAAGAAATTTGATTGAGTGTAAAAAGTCATATCATTATCCAAACCTTTACATATGCATCCCACTCACAAAAATCCGATAAGTGCATGTATTGATAACACATTTTTCATGATTGACATGTGTACACACACAACAAAATATGAACATACATGGATGCTTTTTTTAGAGCAGCATTGCTCATGTCTCTATAATGTGTGAACACACACACACCTCGATTTGCTGGGCCATATTTACTTCATAGCCATGCATCATAAGAACACTTTTCTCAACCCGTTTCCTTGGAGACCACCAGTCCAAGAGGATGGGGGTCGATTGGAGAGGAACGAGGAGATGTAAACGGCCTGTCAGGCAGTGGCCATCTTGGCGCTTCTCTTTCACTGCCTAGAGTATTTTTCCCACTTGAGGCTGGCGACAGACGGGCAGATAATAGATGCTTGGGCCACGTGCCAGACGAACAGGAGCTAAAGGAGCCCTCTCACACACACACACACACACACACACACACACACACAACTCACACAACTCACACATTCTAATTCACCCATGGGGTTAAGCCCCGCCCCCCACACCTTACCCCCCCCCCCCCCCCCCCCCCCCCCCACGCACACACACGTAAAGTGACACTTGTCTGTGTACACATACACACACACACACTTCCCATCTGGCTCTGTCTGCTGTTCTGTCTGAGTATGGTGCCATTCTGTATTATGTACTGTGCTATAACACTGATCAAAACATAAGGCTCACAGTACTAAGGCACATTTTGTAAAGTCATCACATGCAATGCTATCTGACATAGTAATTGAAGTGAAAGATCTCATAAGCAAAGACATGGTTGCTTTAAGGCAACAGTTTTCTTTTCTGTGACAGGATCAGTCAGGTCCACTCTAAAAGGAGGCTTGCGGGTGTCCTAACATACATAGTGTCACAATACAGTCAAACCCCGGCACAAGCCAAAGCAACATGCACCATCAGCTCTGGGTTGGACTTTAGGTTTGTCACACAGCATCACACATTACCAATGCTTAACATGTCTGAGCGATCTTCATCAGGATTTGTTTGGGAAATGAATTTGCAGATATCACCTTGGCAGGCACAGTTTAGGAGCCGGATAGACCCAGACTCGGTCCAAGCATGTGGAGCTGCTGCAGTGCGGAACACGTTTGCAGACAGCCAGGAAGCTGGCCATAGATTTGGCCATAGGGCGAATGGAGAGGCTTCTAGAAGCAGCTCTGTTGCAGTGTGAGCAATACTTTCACGGTACAGCCCAGCCAGCTCAGATGGGGGACGGATCCGTGCCAGATCAGGGTCAAACTTGCCTGTTACAGATACGTTCATTGAGCACAATTGTAGAAGACCAGTCACTCCGTTTTGCTCTAATCTGGCATCAATCTGGGCCACGTCCTGCACAGACAGCTCCAGGAGAGGATGAGAGAGAGTGACGGAGAGGGGGAGAAAGAGGGATAGAGAGAGAAAGCGCTGGGCTGCAGTGAGTCGTATTATGTCTGTCAGTGAGCCTCTTCACCGTGTTATGAAATTACAGATTGCGAGTGGGCTCTGGTAGCTTGGCCCTGCTCAGTTTCCCCTGCTGTACCCGCTCCACGTGGTGGCATGAGTCAGCATGCTGATGAATGGGGAATGCAGGATGCTTTTTGATCCCACAGACTTTTTTTATGAAGTGTGCTGTGTGTAAAAATAAGACATTAAATAAGGTGTGAACTAAAGAGAAATATGGTTGTGCTTCAGAGACTGATTTGGAAAAAGAAAGGATTAGAGGAGTAGATAGTGTCACTATCTGAATGTGTGATTTAACAGCAGTATTGCAATAGAATCTGTGTGTGTGTGTGGTCACGTAGAGTCACGCTTGACTGTTTTAGTCTATAGTCGTTTAAGAGTTTTGTTGCTATCTATTTGGTCAAGCAGAACTTAGACACTCCATTAGTTGCTTAAAACACCAAGCATCTAAACTCACAATAACCAGCTTCTACGGACACAACGGATCTGTGTGTGTGTGTGTGTGTGTGTGTGTGTGTGTGCGTGCGTGTTATTTTTGTTTTGTGTGAGTCTTCTTGTAGACCTGTATTTTTGATCCTTTTCTTTTTTTTCTGTCTCCCCTCTACTCATCTCTTTCTTCACTTCTCCTCCCTCCCTCCTTCATTTCTCTCTTTCTTTCTCACTTGTTCTTTCCATTTCTCCATCTGTCTGGTGTGCAGCTCGCAAACAGGAGATTATCAAAATCACAGAGCAGCTGATAGAGGCGATGAACAATGGAGACTTTGAGGCCTACACGTGAGTACGGCCCACTTAACACTGTGAAACCCAGCGTGTGCCAGCATGCAGTGAAGCTCTCAAACAAGCCATTCAGTCAAGAGCACATTCAGCTAGATTGTGTTTAACTTTTGAGCTCAAATTAACTCGGATTCATTCATTCGGATAAGCGATTGAATGTCGGCCTGGATCATATTAATGTGTGCGTTTTGGGTGTATTTTTTTTTTCTTACCTTTCAGGAGAATCTGTGATCCGGGCTTGACTTCTTTTGAACCTGAGGCTCTTGGCAACCTGGTGGAGGGAATGGACTTTCACAAGTTCTACTTTGAGAACTGTGAGTACATCTTATCAGTGTTCACCTGAGGCTGAGACCTGCATTTGTTTCGCGTCAGATTATTTTCATACTGTCGTTAGTGCACATTTGCTCTGTGTGTATTTGTGTTTGTGTGTATGTTTCATACATGATGCATGCAAATATGTTTCTTTCCCGCAGTGCTGAGCAAGAACAACAAGCCAGTGCACACCACCATTCTAAACCCGCACGTGCACCTGATTGGGGAGGATGCGGCGTGCATTGCGTACATCCGCCTGACACAGTACATGGATGGGCAGGGGCGCCCCCGTTCCTGCCAGTCGGAGGAGACGCGTGTCTGGCACCGCCGGGATGGCAAGTGGCTCAACGTGCACTTCCACTGCTCTGGGGCACCCGCTGCGCCACTACAGTGAGCCGTGCCTAAGAAATACGGGTGAGAAAGACACACACACACACACGATACAATGATGGCATGGGAAACACAAAAGACATGCAAAGCGATGTATGAGATACATAATGGCCAGAGTGGAAGCAAAAACACACACAATGTGCAGTCATACACATGCAAGTATGTACTGTATATACTGCAAGTTACCATATGACGTTCTTTGGAAATACAAATTTTGCCATATACAAAGCTGACTGACACAAATTAGAATAGTAGTTCATCATCTGTAATTAGTGGGCTTGTAACCAATTACTCTTGAAGGCTAAAGGAAAATGCTATCATGTGCACAGCAGTTGGCTGTTCTACTCTGTATGTGTTCTGTATATAGAGATGACTCATTTATAGTATGTGTAATATTATTGTGAATGCATAACTACTAGAATTGCGAAGGAAAGTTGTGGATTCTAAGGCCTGTTCAGTTAAGAAACACTACTTTTGTGCACACATTCTTGCACACACACACACACACACACACACACACACGCACACTTAACCTTGCACTCTTCCTTTTCTCTCCAGCTCACCTGGATTGTCCAGGGTGTTGAAGAGTCTTCTTTGTGGCCGAAAGGGACACCCTGTGGCCAGCTGTCTGAGAGGAAGTGTGGGTTTGGGGGAAGGGGTTAGGGTTTTTTTGAGGGGTGGGGCAGTGGCTCCACTTGATCTCCTCTTCCGTCCCGCCTCCCCGAGAAGTTTCCAGAAACACCTGACAAACATCCAGTCCACCACCTTGAGCAGCCCCCTTCTTGCCTGCGCTGCGCTGTGGCTCGGTCCCGGGGACGGTGCATGTATCTCACGCCCACCAGGGGGGCCATGTCTTGTTATTACTTTACTCCCCACTTTTCCCAGTGGAGCCATTTTCATTTTCAATGCCCGTCATGAAAAAATATATATATATATTAACAAAAAAATTTGCTCCAGAAAGATGTTTGTAAGTTAAAAACAATGTTTGAGTTTAATATACATATATAAATATTGTACATTTTACTACTAGATGTAAGACAAACCGTGAATAAGGGTCCAGTAACAAAAGGACAAAGTCTTGTGTGGCTATAAAACCAGGTTTCTCAAAGATGAAAATACAAATAAAAAAAAAAAAACAGGAGTTAGCTCTTTTGTTTACTGTGCGCTTGATAGGGAACCTATGGACATGAGTGTTCCTATTTGGAAACACAATTACCAAGCAGATTTAGAAGGTTTGTGTTGAGAAATATGAAGCAAGATGGTTTGAAGCCGTTTTTTTTCCATGTCATTTTTTTTCTTTTCATTTTGAGTTTTTGTTTTTTGTACTTAAGTACATACTTAATATCAAAACCGAAAAAAAATCGAAAAGCACCAAAGTGTAGTCTGTAGGATTTCAGTGTGCAGTTTGTCTTTTGAGTGTTTTATGTGTGTGTGTGTGTGTGTGTGTGTGTGGCTACAGTATGTGTGTGTGTGTGTGTGTTTTAGATTTAATTTTTCTTATTGTGTTTAATGTCCTGAGTCAGAAAACACTGGGAGCCCACACACACTCCAATGTTGTCACAGTGGATCTCTTACATTTCAGTTGACTGACTCGGTGTTATCCAAGTGTGTGGTTTTTTTTTTTGTGTTTGAGCAAGTGTGTTGAACTGATATTATTTTAAAGGATTCTTTTTTTAATTTTAAGTTAAGCATTATAAACTATGTAAAGTTATAAATATATTTAAATGAGATTACATGGGTTAAAAAAGAGAAGTGTGTGTTTTAGCATCAAAGGGAGCTTGTGACCACAATCTGCATGTGCTGACTTTTATGTTTGGAAGTCTGTGTGTGTATGTGTGCGCGCGTGCGTGCGTGCTTGCTTTTGTGCTTATGGTATGTTTATGAATACATACCAAGGATGCACAAGTGTACATAATATAGTTCACCTGTTTTTGCGCAACCTCCTGCTATTGTACTGGTTAGCCATTTTGTCCTTCCATACTGTATGAAACACACACACACACACACACACACACACACACATTCCTTGAACACTGAACACTAGTGCTTCACAGCGAACACATTTCCTACAACTATACTTATCAAAGTTGCAGGACTCAAACACCCTCCTCAACTGCCTGTGGTAACAACCTCAAGCTTTCCCCTCGCAGGCATTGTAATGTGACCTGTCTGGTTAACACACACACACACACACACACACACACACACACAAACATTGTAAGCATAGCACATGCACTGTTAAATGGCTGTTTTAAGGTGTTTGTTTTTGTCTCTCCACATCCTTGGTCAGGGTAATGTGTGTACTTTAGGTGTGTATGTGCATATATGAACCACCGGGTTGTCTCTGTGTGTACAAATTGAAACTCTCTCTCAATCTTGGAACCTTTCGTCTGGTCACGTCTGACTGGGATGACAGAACAGGCTTGAAAGAGGCAATGTATTGTCAAAGCAGCATGGTAACTATGGGCAACAGGCATTTGTAAGTGATCAGAATCTAGAATTTAAGAGGCGTTACCATCACATTTCAAGCTTCAAAGCTTGTGAAAGAGAAGCACTTGTTCTTGTATCTCCATCTGCAATTTAGTACATTGTCCAAGTAGTCTTCAGACCAGAGCCACAGTTTTATGTAGGGTGTGTGTGTGTGTGTGTGTGTGTAAACACTGTGGGGAAGGGTTGCTTGTTGCATATCAGCACTATACCACCTCTCCATGACTTTAAACCTGCTTTGGAAGGTAATTACTTCTGTTGCGGTTTTGTTTTTAAAAATAAAATGTGTTTTATTCCGTTTCTTTTTTTTCTTTTTCATTTTTAAATTGTAGGTTTTGTTTTATTTAATTTTTTCCGTTATCATTTTGTAGTTGTCTTTGTTGTTCTTGCGCAGTGGGGACTTGCAATGCCTTGCTTGGCCACGTTAGAGTGACACAATGACAAACAATCCCTCACTGAAACTAACATGCGCACCCCTTACCGTTTCTCCAACTGACACGGCCAAGAGTGGATTAGCGACATAAATAAATAAATAAATCAAACACAAACACAATGAGGACTATAAAAACATCTCTGATCAGAGCTTGGCTGTTGAGCGGAGCAGAGCTGAATTCAGTGCTTGGTGCATGAATCCGGCCTCCATTTGGCCTGCAGTTCAGTATGGCGCCATTTCTCAAAAGGCAATTTTGCTGGATTGGTGGGTGGGTGGAGAGTGGGTATTTAGTGGTATTTAGGAGACACTAATTTGGTTGAATTTCCTTAATGAATAACCCCCCCCCCCCCCCCTTTTTATCTCAGAGGCACTGAATGCAACTTTGAGAGAAGTCTAGTTTGGCCCATTCTGAAACCTACAGTGCAATGTCACAAGAAAAACAAGTGTATGGGAGTTGACTTATCATAAGGGAGAGCCAATGAAAAATAATTTAAAAAGTATATATTAAGAAATATGCAGTGCAGCCAAACGGAAAGAAATATGCATGTCTACTTTCTTGCTAAAATTGATCTCCACTGTCCGTGTTTACGCAATACTTTTAGAATCTCAGAAGATAAGAGACCATAATAAAATGTCTCTTCTAGTTGCATCTCTGGTTTAAGTCTGCGCCATTCAGGCGACACTGATAGATGCAGTATCACATTTTACGAATATTAAAAATAATAATAAAAAAATATTGCCTTAGCTTGGTATGCGTCCCTGGAGTTTAGTGACTATATTGCATTGTAATGGTTATACTATTGGGCTACGTATATACTTGGAGTTTCAAAATGGATGCTGGATTTTTTTTGTTTTCCTTTTCAGATATTTTTTTGCATGATCATTACATTAAATAAAAACCATGACTTGACAGCTATCAAGTGTTTTGTCTGAATGTTAGTTGGTCTTCATAATAGCTTTGTTATTACTGACACTTGACCTTAAAAAGTATTTAATAAAAATGGACATTTCAGCAATTGTACCTTTTTGTTTCCGATCTTTGCTAATGAATCAGCAATATTATTATTCAACTGTAATGTTGGAGCACTTTCCTATAGCCTGTAAAAAGAGATTGAGTTAAACTAAGAACCCCCACAAATTTGCCTCGTACAAATACACATGAACAAATTATAATCTGCTCTGACTGGCACCTATGTAGGGCGATATGTAGGATGTGCAATTTTTTGTGCGTATGTAAGTCCTCATGACACACTACCCGAAACTTCCTGATGTCCTGAGTACTATCTTGAAAATTCGGACATACAACTCAAGTTGGTGCTAAAGCATAGTTCAGCTAACTTAGCTAAGTAGAGGTCAAACTCTTGTTAAATTCAGTTAATTTAGCATATTGTGGATCAAAATCTTGCTTAGTTTAGTAAGCTTAGTAGAGTAAGAGATGAAGTCTTGCATAGTTTAGCAGTCACTAC
>JAGFZM010000124.1:368096-385376 GCA_017657215.1 Limnothrissa miodon | reverse complement strand
GAGAGAGAGAGAGAGAGAGAGAGAGAGAGAGAGAGAGAGAGAGAGAAAGAGAGAGAGAGGGAGAACCAAAAGGAGATAGTGAAAGGAGAAGAAGCAGCCAGTAGTCACAGGCAGGCTGCTCCAGGGCAGCAGCCATAAAACACAAAGTAGGGAGCTGGCGCCAGAGTGCAAGAGCCCTAGCGAGAGAGAGAGAGAGAGAGAAAAAGCCCCACACTGCAGTTTGCTCCCAAGTTTTCTGCTTACCACTGCACAACTCACCCCATCACACCTATCAGCCCACAAACTATCCCCATCCCTTGTGAGTGTGTGTGTGTGTATGACAGTCCCAGATCGTCCTGTTAGCATAACAAACTTATATTTAGAATGCTTCACTTGGGAGTGGATTAGTTTCACTATGAAAGACAAGGCCCAATTTCAACTCTATTTTCTGCTTAGATAAACTTCACTTTGGGCTTTAGGTGTGTGTTTTGCGTGAGAGAGAGGGAGAGGGGGAGAGGGAGTGTGTGTGTGTGTGTGTGTGTATGTGTGCATGCATATGTAAGCAATGCCCTAAGTGAACATTTAGCCTGTTGGTGGTCATCACATTAGATTTGGCAGTCTTTGCAGACTAAAGACTGAAGACTAAAGCAAATGAAACAATGGTGCATTATAGTTAGCCGCACAACCCTGTGACTATTTATATCTTCTCTAAGGAAATAGATGCAAGTTTATAATAGTAGTATAGATATATAGAAGAACTGCGTACCTTTAAGCGTTGTGAGTTAGTGTGTTTTTTGTGATGGTTGGGTTGTCAGTAGGTAGTGTTTGATGGCAGCGTGTGTTTCAAGCAGATAAGTAAGTACCTCAGCAGGCATGTCCGAGTACTTCCTGCCTTTGCTCTTCCCCAGGCATCGTGAGCGCGCTCCATCCAACCTCTGGCACCAGAAGCCCTTACTCTCATCAAACCTGCAGCCCAAGGCCAGTTGGTGATGGATGCAAACCAAATAGCAATAACAGTCTCTACAGTTTTTGGCCATTCTAACAGATCCCTCTTGGAAATTGTAGTTGTATTTCTAACGTTGCATTCTTAAAGTTTAAGGACTGGTTGTTGTATTTTGTCTGTATCTGTCCAACATCCCTCCTCATTTTAAACAAAGCACAAAATGTGTTCAGAATTCAAGGATTTGAAACAGGTGTTTCCTCAAAACAGGTGTAAACCTCAAACATCAATCAATTAAATATGTCCTTTCAGTAAGTTTTCCACTTGGAAGGACAGGAAGGCCTACCAGCCTAGAGGGCAGGGTATTTAATTCTGAACTTTTAGATATGAGCAAAGCCTATAACAAAACTCCATCAGAAACCCCAAATAAGCGATTGCTCTTCCTGTTGAGCAAGTCAGCTTGGAGCGAACATGAATGAAATGCATGAAATTCAGAATTTCTGAACAATGGAATGATTATGTTTTTTTTTTCTTTTTTAAAAAGACTGACATGTTCTGAAGAGCTGCTTTGCATAGCCAGAATGGATTTAACATATTATTTTCACATTGGGCATTTGGTGCTGTATAATTATGTGTGATTAATAACAGGGTTCCTGTTGATTGGCAGGCCAAAGACCAAGACCATCTTACAGTATTACCACTACTTGTATTTCAGATGATGAAAAGTATATGAAATAGTATATAATCTGTATGATTGTTCCAAACATGACTCCATGACTCTAGGGTCAACGCTTGTCTCAATGAGAATCGGTTCTAACCATCAAACATTCACACATTTCTATACCTTTTTTATAGTATACAGTAGGCCTATTATTAGCGTCTCATTTATGTTTCAATAGTGTTTTATAATACAGAACTATACCCCCCCCCCCCACACACACACAGACACACACCCTTTACTCACATCAATGCTTGTGTGTAGTTATAGTAGGGTGTGACTCCAAGAAACTTCTGCACCCCATCCATCACCTGAACTGGGTTGGAGCGAAGCATAACCCCATCCACTACCAAAAGCTGAAACACACACACAAACACACAAACACACACACACAGATTTCTGCATTAGTGTGCAGTTATGTATTTTTACAATAAATTATGTTTCTGGACTATTAATGGCGCAGTCACCTCTGTGCCAAAGAGTCTGTGTGTATGTACGATAATTTAGTCTGTGTGTGTGTGCGTGCATGTACGTACCTGACTGGGCTGGTAGTGGTGGAGCCATCTCTCCAGGTGTGCGGCGTAGGCCCCGGGCCCCAGGCTGCGGCGGTGCAGAGCCTGCAGGGCAGGCGGGGAGGAGCGGCCAGCAGACACCACCTCATGGAAGGAGAAGTTCAGGGCCACTGGGTCCTGATGGGCCTTCTGGTGCTGTGGGGAGGACAGGGGGGAAAGGGGAGAAGGAGAGAAGACAGAGACAACAAATGAAGAAGTGAGAGAGTAAATGTGGACAGAGTGAAGGAGAGAGTAAAATAGCAAAGGAGGAGGGCGAAATACTTGAAATTGTTGAAAGAGAGATTTAATTTGATTAATTTGGTTATGGAAGCCATAATCAGAAATATTTTTAGGGAAAATGATGGCAGTGGGTAAATAAAAGCAAGCATAAAGCGCACACACACACACACACACACACACACACCTGGTACCACGAATAGGCACGGTCAGCAGGGTTGATGAGGACAGCGATGATCTTTGCCCTGGGCAACAGGGCCGCAGCTCTGAGTGGAGTGGCCTCCGTGTCAAAGTAGTTGGCACTCTTCTCAAACAGGAAGTCAGTGCTCACGTTCGACGGAACCGGGAAGAAGTCCATGTACCTGAGCGAGATGAGGAGAGAGAGAGAGAGCAGGAAATATTTCTCAAGCTTGGCAACACAATTTATTATCTAAATTTTTATGTGATGCTAATCACTCATAGCGGTGATGCTAATGTGATTTCCTAATCTGTTTGTTTTTAGTCTTGCATCACAGGAGCTCTTGGTGCGTCTCTAGAGCCTTTGAAAGGGAAATGAAGAGAGTCTGATGAATGGTGATCTGCTGCATAAACTGTCAACACCTTTATATAATAGACAATAAAGACATATCAGTGATGGGCCTGAAGAATGGAGAACCGGTCCGTAGAGACTACAAATTCACTCTGTGCCCATTTTTAGATCAAATTAATTTGAGGAAAATAAATTTTGCTCAGGCAAGTAATAATAAATGATGAACAAAAACAACCAAAAAAATGAATGTGCTGTAAACTGTGAGTAATAAGATTAAGTGAATGATAACATACAGTCCAATTGTTCTGTTGTACCTGGTAAAATGTGGATAAAAAGGCCATACGAGTACCCTTGCATTTTTTACCACATACACACACATACACACACACACACACCTGTGAACATCTTTGTTGCATGTTGAGCAATTTCTAAGTTTGAACGCATTACTTCCATCAAAACATGTATTTAACAGAAATCAGATAGAATTGATGGACTATATCATGACATATAGCATATAAATGTCAGGAGGACGCCATGTTTTGGATACCAGAGAAAAGAAAGAAAAAAAAAAGAAAAAAAAAAAATGCAAGTATGTATGAATGCATGCATGGATATGATAACAAAAGAAAAAAAAAAACGTATGTGTGTGTGTGTGTGTGTGTGTGTGTGTGTGTGTTCCACTTACCAGTCAATGCCCCGTTGGTAGTTGGGCCCGCTGAAGAACTGCACCTCCTCAAATGACACTGGGCTGGGGAAACTGCTGCTGATAGCAGGATGGAGGGAAAGAAAGGAGTGCAAAGCTGTAGTGCCTGAAGAAGGGTGGTGGTGGGGGAGAGACAGAGAGAGAGAGAGAAGTTAGAGTATACATTAAACTTTACATTATTAACACTCTTCTAATTCTCAACCTCATTGGCGCTCAGCAAAATGACAAAATGCTAGTGAAGTTGTTATTACAATGTTATTGACTGCTGTGCACATCATAACACATTGCATGTTTCATCTGCTTGAGAGCACTCGATTGAAATATAGGCTACCTCCATTTCATTTCCCTATGGTACAATTTACACACAGGCTGCAAAGCAATAAGAGAAGCTAAGCGACATAGGTAATATGATAGCTTTCACTGATAGCGTGACTCAATATGATAATCTCCAGTTCTATGCACACAGCAGTAATCTTTTGAAATCTCCACGCAAGCTCTCACTTCCAATATATGTGAAATCAAAAACAAAGAGGATTGAAGGCCCTTGTCTAGATGAACAGATCATAAATAGTACCTGTCTTCTGTGGGCCAATGATCAGGAACTTGGGTAGACGATCGCATGTCTTCTCTTTGGACCAGATATCCTTATGCCTCTTGTCGTGACATGGATTCTAGTTAAAAAAAATAAACAAATAGATCCAAATAACCATCAATGAATTAGATAATCTTTCAACTTTCTTTTATTTTAGGGCTTCCATTTCCTCTCTATCTTCAGCTAAATAGATGTAGTCTCTAGTCTGTAGCTGTAAGTCAATTTTGACTGTAATCTTCACAGATATTATAACCAGACTATAAATTCAAATCAGTCCCAAGGTACTTCCTAACCGTAAGCCATAACACCTTCATGTTCACTTCACTGCTGTGAAACAGTCGCAACCATGAAGAGAGATCTTTTGTGCTGTTCGGTTTTTAGTTATTTTGGACCTTATACAAGGATACCAGGAACGTTTATCACCACATGTATATAGTTACTGTGTGAAAAACATGCACTGAACTTATGTCTGTCTCTGCTGTTAGTAAAATGACTAGAATTCTGTTGGGGTTGAAGTCCTTATAGGGGACCCTATGAATCCACCAGCACCACCTTTTTTTTAGGACAATGTTGTAGTGCCTCTTGCCTGCCACAAGGGGTCTCTCTCCTCTGGGAAGATCTGGAAGTACTTGTCAGCCAGCAGCACAGGGGGCAGTGTCTGCAGCCGCAGGTTGGTCCAGCACTGGACGAACTTCACCAGCGACTCAAAGGTGTACAGGCCCAGCCGGTCATTGCCGTAGTTGGACAGGTGGGTCATGAAGATACTGACCTGGGTGAGACAGAGGGATTGCGTTAATTAAGCTTAAAGTAAGCAGAGAGAGAGAGCAATGGAGAGGTAGAGAGGTAGAAAGGTAGAGAGAGAGAGAGAGAGTGCAGAGAGGCTGATGCTGTTTGCTGAGTGACATGCTTTCTTAGGCAGTGCCCGAATAAAAATGGGAGAGCGGGATGGAAATAGAAAAATGGAAATTAGGGGCCATATATTTTATTTGTAGCCTTATTTGAGGTGACTGAGGACATGTGGTTGAATGTATGTGTGAATCTCTGCTTGTGCTCTGCTGTGTGTGTGCGCATTCAAGCTATTTACCGGATTAAGCAGCAGTGTCATGAAAAGCTCCCCTCCACGGATGCTCTGATCGAGCTCCCATGATCCTCCGGGGTACTCCTTATAGAAGATGGTATGTGTGAAGAGGCCACATGTTTGCCTCGGTAGAACCTTCCAGAAACACAAGTACAAAGACTTTCGTTACTTCTTTCCTACACAGACAAGGGTTATACAATAATAAAGAAGAAAATCTTTGTAAAATGTCATACATGATAAAAAAGCAAAAGAAGAACCATGCAGTGAACTGCAGCCATTTTAAGAATATTAAATGGCATTAATTAGCATTTTCACAGATCCTAATAAAATCTGGAGTTCATAATAAATGTGGCAAACTGATATGAAAGTGTAGTGCAAAAAATATCTCACTTCCATGGTGTGCAAATATCCCACATTAATTGACATTTTACAGCATGGGTTTGAATAGATTTTGTTTGATAACAAAGGATTCATCAAAATTGGCAGGACATAAAAGGAAATTAGCCACAACGGGTGTCCATTAGCTTCTCTACGCTGAAAACACATTAACACTAGAAACAGGCATACACAGACCCCTCAACCCCCCCTCAGCCATTATAGGACTCTGAATTAAGCATCCTCTACACACACACACACACAATTCACTGTGACTTCTATAGACGTCTCATCCCATACACACATACACCCCCACACACAACAATGTGACTTTTATGGATGTCTTGTTCTCATACACACATGGATGTTCTGTTCTCTGTCTCTCTCTCTATCTCTCTCACACACACACACACACACACACACAGAGTTCGGCATAATGAGCAGAACCTGCGGATGTACAGTGTGTGACCCAACAGAAATGCCTGGAAAGTCCTCTAATGCCAAACTATTATAATATGGGCAATGTATTATCAGTGCATGACTAATATTAGGCACCATTGTCACGTGGCACAGCGCAAATGACCGGGAACGCTCACCTTGATGTCATTGTGAATGAAGCCGCGTCGGAAGCGCGCGGGCCTCAGGTGGGGGTACTCCTCCGTGCTGGTCACCTTGATCCCCCACACTGCCTTCCAGGCCTCGTAGAGCTGGCTGTGCACGGGGTACACCCCAGAGTGGTGTGGGGCCACCGCATAACCCATGTCTGTAGGAATACCATGCTCCTGCAGGGTGGGGATGAAGACACAAACAAAGTGGTTCAACGGCAAAACAACCACATGGTGGAACAGTTGAACTTGAAGAAGCTCAGAACTCTCTTGAATGCTATCAGTCAGTCAGCCCATATCCTTTTTCTGTTAGGGTGCAAAGGGCTGTCGATGGGTAAAATGATCACAACCATCTAACACAGAAATGTACAGGCCACAGAAAAATGAAAGATCGTTTTGGAAAGTCTGAAAAACAACCGCTGCTTCCACCAGACCATTGAGCAAGACTGTCAGTCAGGGCGTCAAATATTCTCTTTCTTATTTCTAACTACAGTACTCAGCAGCAGAGCAATGGGTTGATTAACTCCATAGGAGGACTATAGGATATCTACTTCCATTCATAGACAAGCTACTGGGGTTAACCATCTAATAAGGAGTCCCTATGGGGATGTCCTGGGATAACCCTATTCCTGCTGAAACATGGGAAGCTTCTCTTGGAGAGACGGAAACAAATAAACCACTTGTCTGGACCAAACTGTTATATGATAAAAAAGATAACTACACCACCTTTAGAGGCATTCAGGGTTACTTGGAAAAATGCATGAACTCCTATTTTATTGGCTGTGATACTGCACAGCAGATGGAGCTAGAAGAGTTTCAAGGCTCACAGCAATGGTAGTGAATAATACTATTCATTCCACATCTGAAACTTCTGTGTTAGAAGAAGTTACACTTGCCCTTGAAGCTTGCCAATTCAAAATTCAGAACAACTTAAAAACCATATTGTGAAATAAAATGTAAACGAGCATATGGACTTGACTTTGAACTGAATCTGACACCTGATCTGGCAGGAAATTATTATTAATTGGGTTTCGTTTAAGACCCTGCCTCATATACAGTGGCTTGCAAAAGCATTCGGCCCCCTTGAACTTTTCCACATTTTGTCACATTACAGCCACAAACATGAATCAATTTTATTGGAATTCCACGTGAAAGACCAATACAAAGTGGTGTACATTTGAGAATGGAACGAAAATGATACTTGATTCCAAACATTTTTTACAAATAAATAACTGCAAAGTGGGGTGTGCATAATTATTCAGCCCCTTTTGGTCTGAGTGCAGTCAGTTGACCACAGACATTGCCTGATGAGTGCTAATGACTAAATAGAGTATACCTGTGTGTAATCTAATGTCAGTACAAATAAAGCTGCTCTGTGACGGCCTCAGAGGTTGTCTAAGAGAATAGGACCATGAAGTCCAAAGAACACACCAGACAGGTCAGAGATAAAGTTATTGAGAAATTTAAAGCAGGCTTAGGATACAAAACGATTTCCAAAGCTTTGAACATCCCACGGAGCACGGTTCAAGCAGTCATTCAGAAATGGAAGGAGTATGGGACAACTGTAAACCTACCAAGACAAGGCCGTCCACCTAAGCTCACAGGCTGAACAAGGAGAGCGCTGATCAGAAATGCAGCCAAGAGGCCCATGGCGACTCTGGAGGAGCTGCAGAGATCTACAGCTCAGGTGGGGGAATCTGTCCATAGGACAACTATTAGTCGTACACTGCACAAAGTTGGCCTTTATGGAAGAGTGGCAAGAAGAAAGCCATTGTTAAAAGCAAACCATAAGAAGTCCCGTTTGCAGTTTGCCACAAGCCATGTGGGGGACACAGCAAACATGTGGAAGAAGGTGCTCTGGTCAGATGAGACCAAAATGGAACTTTTTGGCCAAAATGCAAAACGCTATGTGTGGAGGAAAACTAACACTGCACATCACTCTGAACATACCATCCCCACTGTCAAATATGGTGGTGGCAGCATCATGTTCTGGGGGTGCTTCTCTTCAGCAGGGACAGGGAAGCTGGTGCAAAAGATTTGAGACTGGGTCGGAGGTTCACCTTCCAGCAGGACAACGACCCTAAACATAAAGCCAGGGCAACAATGGAATGGTTTAAAACAAAACATATCCATGTGTTAGAATGGCCCAGTCAAAGTCCAGATCTAAATCCAATTGAGAATCTGTGGCAAGATCTGAAAACTGCTGTTCACAAACGGTGCCCATCTAATCTGACTGAGCTGGAGCTGTTTTGCAAAGAAGAATGGGCAAGAATTTCAGTCTCTAGATGTGCAAAGCTGGTAGAGACATACCCTAAAAGACTGGCAGCTGTAATTGCAGCAAAAGGAGGTTCTACAAAGTATTGACTCAGGGGGCTGAATAATTATGCACACCTCACTTTGCAGTTATTTATTTGTAAAAAATGTTTGGAATCATGTATGATTTTTGTTCCACTTCTCAAGTGTACACCACTTTGTATTGGTTTTTCATGTGGAATTCCAATAAAATAGATTAATGTTTGTGGCTGTAATATGACAAAATGTGGAAAAGTTCAAGGGGGCCGAATACTTTTGCAAGCCACTGTATGTCCTTGGTGTATGTCTTTATTTTCCTAAAACATCTCATCACACAAAACCCTCTTAAGTCCGCTCTGCCTGCTCTACCTGTGAAATGTTAGACTGTAATTGCATGTCCACCTTTTATGGAAATCATTCAAATGTTGCTTGAACACTAGCACTTTTTTTTTTTTACTCATGGAGATTGCACAAGATGGCATGATGTCATCGCCTGGGCGAATGTATTATACTACACGGCGAGAAGGTACTCATGTAAAGCCTCCAAGGACACAAGTGAAGTGCCTATCTAGGCCACATATCTTTTCCATATTCAGCAATATTGTCAACAGCTACCGAGAACTGACCCATGTCTGCAAGAGACCTTGGCGTAGCAGTGCTTTTGGAGCATAAAAGTGAGAACATTGACACAGGCACCCGAATTGAGGGGCAGGTTACTCAGGGAGAACATTCAAGTACTGATGCAAAAGCATCTCTCTTCAGAAATGTGCAAATATTAGGTTGTTTTCTTAATAATAATCACTAAATGTCAAGTAAAAATGAAATCATGCCAAACCAATTTAATTGTTTGAAGTGATAATGTTTCAAACAAAAATTGTACTAAACATAATTCTGTCAATTAATCCCAAATGGACATTGTGTGTGTGTGTGTGTGTGTGTGTGTGGGGGGGGGGGGGGGTGTCACCTTTAAATTCCTTTTTGGAGGAGAGACATTCATTTAACTTTCACGTTACTGCATCTCAAATACGCTCTAACTGGTCTCCTGAGGTCCTTCATTAGTGCTTTCACCCCTCAAAAACAAGGCTTTTCCCCTCTGGCATTTGACTACATGCACGTTTACATTCTTCAGCGGACTACTATTCCCCCAAAAAATGATGTGTAATTAGATTGGGTAGTTGTTAATCGCTGTTAATCATTAACTTTGCTGGTGGGTTGGGAGTGTAATGGATGGCAAGCTATAGAACACCAATCAGAGGCACGGTAGGTTCAGGTGTTTGTACCTAGACTCAATGGGGAAAAAACAAGACCCAAAACAACTGACTGCTGTTATTCCATTGTACTGAGTAAGTACTAAGAAATACTGTCCTGAACTCCGCCTGATTAAAAACAGAGGTGTTCTACATCTAAATAGAACACGGGGTCCCTTAATCAAAAATAAAGAGGGTAGCATTAGGTGCGCACACACAGACACTTATTATAATCAACGCTTCTCCTATCACCATCATCAGTAATTTCATCCAGACCGACGGACGATTACCAACGACAGTCAGGAGAGGATGGGGGGGGGAAGGAGGCAGAGTTTTGGTCCATGAAGACACCAGATTAATGACGCTCACATTTACATGAACTGTCTGCGCTGAATTCACTGCATCTTAATTATATAGCGCCTGTGTCTAAGACAGGCTGGCTGGCTGGCTGTCTGCGACGGCTAATATCCACCATCCAGACAGGAGTCAGAGCAGGTTCTAAAACAGATGTTGACTGGGTTGGTTTGACCCATACTCGTCTGCCCTAGGATGCTCCGCATTGCTATGCAGATTAACGATGATTAATTAGCTAACGAGCAGCCGTGACGGGAATACACTGAATGGCCTTACAGAACACAAGAGCAGTCAGCTCATTTCAGATCCTCACCTCTCTCCAATGTGTATTGCAAAAAAACACAAAACAAAATTGAAAGTATTTTCATTTAGATCTGTCTGATCATGTAGGAAGACCAAAACAGAGCAACCCTTCACCTTGCATGATGATAGGAACGACCATCACAATTATAATTGTATAGTTTCTCAAGTTCCCCCTCACACACACACACACACACACACACACACACACACACACACAGACCGACCCAACAAAATGATCCTCAATATCTCAAATGAACAGTCAAAAGTTCTTTCCATTTTACACAAAACGAGTCACCACGACACAAACTGAAACTTGGCCAAAATGTCAGCCTTTGATGTCAGTCAACTCGGAGTCAAGCTCACCCACACCATTTCCTATGAAACGTAAAACAAAACAGTATAAAGCAAACTGCAACTTCTCCATCCAATGCAAACACAAAGTCTTGTTCCTATGTGTTGAGTGGGAGCTAGCTGAGGACACAGTCTGATCGGGGCACATCATGGCAGTCGCTGGCCTGTGGCAACAGCAGTGAGTTGCACACAGACTTATGATGATTAATGCGGTAGCGTTGCCACAGTCACTGGAACACACAGTAATGAATGTCACAGCGGGGCCATGACGGGACGCCACTTCACAAACGCACACACCCCTCGGAACCATAATGAGTTCATTCTGACTTGGCGCCTGCAAACATGTATGAGTGTGTGCACACTTGAAAGTCTCTGAAAGTCTCAAGCTGGGACTGGAGTGAGCAGTACTAAAGTCCCTCTTTAAGCGAGGTCGTGAGTTATGCACCAATCCCGACCTGGCTGGCTCATGGTGGTATCCCACTGACGTTTGACGTTTCTTCTGGTGCAGCACGAAATGTGTCTCAACAGGACCAATTCAAACACAGCGTTCAAAACCTAAGGTATATCTCACCAGCACAAACTGTTTGCTCTGCCTTATGCAGAGAGCCCTAGCTCAAGTGTGTCACACCTGGGTAAACTTATGCACCGTTCAGGTATTCGTCACCAGGGTAAAGTGGATGCATTCATCTGGCCAGGTGTGTCCATGATTGAGGGGGATCTCACCTGGCCAAACTTTAAATCTCCCCCTTCCTCATCCCTTTATCCATAGCTGTTTGCATTGTCATGAAAAGGCCAGTGGTGTGTTTGTCTCACCTGAGCAAACTGCTTGTTGAGCTTCATCTGCTCGGCCAGTACGCTCACGTTGTGAAACAGGTGCGGCTGCATGTGGTTCCACATGTGAGGGAACCACCAGAACTCCTTACGGTGCCGCAACAGAGTGTCGTCTCCCAGGTCCTCCTCGTCAGTTCCTGGAGGGACAGCAGAGAGTGTGTGTAAGGTGACGTACAGTGTGTGTCTGTGTGTGTGTGTCATTTCCATCACTACATATAAAACTGATTTATTCCAAGAAGTTGTGTTCTTCAATAATTCGCAATACTTTGACACAACTAAAAAATATTTATCTTGCACTCCACCCCCAAAATATACAATGAACCTCTAAGTGCATGGTGTGTGTAAGTGTGTGTGTGTGTGTGTGTGTGTGTGCGCGCACATGTATGTATGGAGAGAGACATCTACCAGTATAAAGTGCTGACCCACTGGCAAAGCTAAGTGGAGACGGAGCTGTTTAATGGCGCCCATTACTTACCGGTGTGGAAGAACTTTCCGGAGAAACCCAGATTGAAGGTGAAATTTGGCACCAGAGCTCTCAGCTTATTTTGTGTGTGTAGTAGAGCCTAAAGAATAAAGCAGCAGCAAATCACTTACACCATATTTGCCATTATGATACTGTGCCCTGGAGGAGATGTTGTTTTTTAATAGTGGAGCAGACAGTACAAACATCAAGACACCGTTCAGCTGAAAGTGAAAAATGCCACATTTGTGCTGTACTAATTTAATAGATCCAGCCAAATGTCACACCACAAAGCTCTTGTTATATCTGGCTAAAGTACTGAGAACAGTATTAAATATCAGGTAACAATGAAGAATAGAATAGAATAGAATAGACCTCATAACATGAAACTGTGGTTTTACGTACAGTATAGGGCAGTGTGTAATTGAGTTAATAAAAAAGGAGAAAAAAAGAGGCAATTCCATTTAAGAAATATGCTAAGGCCACACCAATAAAATTAGTTGGTTCTCGGATTTTTTCAGGAAAAATATGGAGCGAGCGAGCGAAATAAAAATAAAAATAAAAAAATGTTCTGAAGGTAAATTAGCACATTCACAGTTAATGTTCATTAAAGACATTAACTCATGTGTTAAGGAAAAACTAAATGTGGCCTAATTTATAAACTTTACGTTCACACCTCACAGCACACGTTTTGTCATGCAAGTTTTAGGCAATGTACAAATTCATAATTCTGTCATTCCATGTTATGTAAAGATTTGACGGTTTGTCATTTATTTAAGAGTTTGAGAATCTAAGCACCAAGCAAGCTGGCATTGAGAATTGGAATTGAGGTAGGCCTATGACATAATGTAGACTACGTCTAGGCTGCTGTAGCCTACGTTCAAACTCATTTTGTCACAGTTCATCACAGGGCATTAGAACGTCAAAATTGCATTGATTCACCAGATACCAATAAGATAGTGACTAAAACTTCGTGATCAGCGCAACAGAGATGAATCTTCATCAACGTGCAGTCATGTGAATCTGGAAAAGAGACAATTTTTTTGCATGTGAAAGAGAAGCGTGTGTGTGCACGCGCGCGAGGATGTGAGTGTGTAGGCACATGCTATTCATTTATTTATCGATTGATTTTGATGGCGAAACACTTTGAATGGGTTTTTTTCGCCTCTCAATCAATGAAATATCAACCTCACCTCCACAGAGTTGCACAAGCAGACTGCTCTCGGCACCGTGAGTACAACTGCGCGAAGTTCTCATCCTCTTTAATTTCAAAGTAGGCTACTTGTCAAATGTTTTTCTCTTCTGATCAAATGTTCTAATAATTGCAAACTCTGGCCTAGCAGCATCCACCGGCATCTTTCCTCATATCATGTCTCTTGTCTCTTGCACTCTGAAGTGAAAGGCGCGATTTGATTGATTTTCGACGTCACGTGAACGCAGCATGCTTTTTTCACTATTATAGCTATCAGCCACGGTGTTTTTTATGTTCGTGTGAGTTCGAATTCAATTTTATTTTTATTTCATTTTGCATTTTTTTCAAGCGGCGAATCCGAGAACCAACTAATTTTATTGGTGTGGCCTAAAATAGTTATTTTTATAAAACATGTCTCTATCCAAATACAATGATCAAGTAAGAAAATACAAAAAAATAATAAAAAAAATACATAATAGCTCCAAATTCATTGCAAAAGGACATACAGTTTTGCATCGGAACTTTACAGAGTACAGAGTGGTTGTGAAGCCCAAGACAAATTTCCCCTTGGGGACAATAAAGTATACTTTACTTTACTTTACTAGAGTAAGGCAAGGAAACTGTGTGTATGTGTGCACGTGTGTAAGTGACCGTTTGTAAGTGTGAATGAGTACTGTATGTACTCTGTAATGTTAGCATGTTTGTGATCTCTGGAGGATAGGACAGGCATTTGTATGTCTATCCATAGAGGAGTTTATGCTTGTGTGTGTGTGTGTGTGTGTGTGTGTGTGTGTGTAAGAGTACACACAGCTGGAGGGTAGGAATCAATGTCATTAAAGAAGTCGACTTGTGAAACTTAAGGAAAGAATAAGACAACAAAAAACTCATTAAGTTCCTGATTACTTCCAGCAGGGGGTTCAGGCCCCCAATCTGGAAACACACACACACAAACACACGGACACACCTCATCAAACCAAAGGAGTTTAGCACACACACAAAGGCATGATGCGGCACATACCCTCACTCTAAACAGTCATGTGCATGCATATGCATGTACATGCGCGCGCACACACACACACACACACGCACGCACACACGCGCAAACACGCACATACAATATCCGCAATGCACTTCATTTCCCAGATAAACACAAAATAAACATATTACATACCAAATTCGCTCATTACGGGCCATGAAACACAAGCCAGTCAACCATCCAGTGATACACATCACTCATCTCACACACTCCTGCTCACTCGAAGGCAATTACAAAACAAACACACAGCGCAGATTCCCAGAGCCACCATAAAACCTTGAAATATCACACACACACACACACACACACACATACAAACACACAAACCCACACAAAGCTCCTTACAGCAGCAGCTTATCCACCTGAAGCGTGCAAATGTCATTTCATGCAGTTTAGCAACCCAGGCTCCCTTGAGACGCCACACGTGTGTGCTTGGGAAAAAGATGCACACACATCTGTCTGATTCTGTGTGTGTGTGTGTGTGTGTGTTTGTGTATGTGGCAGAGAGGGTTCTCACACAGATGGGGTTAATGTTGCTTCCTGAATAAGGAGCAGAGAATGGTCCTCTGTGCAGAGTTGAGATGTAAAACCCTCTAAGCTCATCTTCCGAAATATGCAAAAATTAAGTTTGTTTTTGTTATGACTTCCAAGCAGGCAAATCACAATTTAAATGTTATTATCAACTAAAAAACAAATCAAGCCAAAAACAATCCCATTAGATTTGGACTTGCAATAAAGTATCTAAATATATATTCAAATGCTCTGTGTCCAAGCACCGTATCTAAACTCTTTCATTTGCTTCAGAACTTCCTACTACTTCTACAGTACTTCTGCTTTACTACTAATTTCCTCTCCTATTTTATCCTCAAGAAAAATGTTTTCAGTCATTTGAGATTCATCTCAAGGCAGTGTTCACACATTGCACATAAAGTCAAGTATGATCATCATCAAGACCTTACATGTATTTATTGTAAAGGCACACTACACTATTATAAAGTATACAAAACCACATTAAATATACTGCTAAAAATGTTTTTTTTTTTTAGATAAATGTAACTGTTAGGTTAAAACGGCTACCTTACCTCAACATCAGACACCTTCATCCTGGTGCCCTCCTTGCCCACAAAGATGTCGTCCACATCCACCAGCAGGTGGCGCTCCAGCGACAGGCTCAGCCGTCCGCCTGTCAGGAAGGCCACGGCGTCCACAAACACCAGCTTGTGCAGCCAGAACGACAGGCTGCCCCCAAACAGCACCCTCTGGATCCCGTCGTGGAGGCCCAGGTCCTGGACCACCGTGGCCAGGAGAGGCCTCAGTTGGTGGGGTGGGGGCAGAGGCATGGGGCCCTCTGGAAGCCGGGGGCTGGCCACCAGAACAGGCTCATAGGTGGTGTGGTTGGACAGAAACACGGTCCAGTCCTCGCCGGGGAGCGGCCCAGGTTCCAGCCGGCTGGGCCGCGTGACGTAGAGGAGCGGCGCGGCCGGGTTGACCCGGTAGTCCCGCAGCGCCAGGTTGGAGCGGAGGAAGAGTGGGAAACCGCGGAGCTGAGCGCTGGGCGGCGAGTTCTCCCCGGCCCGGTAGAACCCGACAATACCCACTCCGTAGTCCTGGCAGTACTTATCCAGCAGGGCCCGGTTCCACGCGTCCAGGTTGACGTACTTCAGCAGGTTCTCGTAGACCACCAGTGCATATCGCCCGCGGCCGCGCACCGCCAGGCTGGGCAGGTCCCCCCGGCTGGGCGCCATCTCTGTCCTGTACCGGAACCTTCCAGCCTCCAAAATGGCGGCTATCTCCTGCCCCAGCTGGGAGTATATGCTCTCCACCAGCACCAGCACCACCGGCTCCGTCCGCGAGGTGTCCGCCCCCTTCCCACCTCCTGCTGCACCCCTTCTCCGGCTCCCCTGGGACGGGTAGAACCCTCCGCCCGTCCCCCTGATGGTGCCCAATCCCCCGACCCCCCTCATGCCCCCGATGGGCAGCGGTGCGGCGCAGTCTCCCAGCGGGAGTGGCGGCGGCTCCTTGATCTTGGGCGTGCTGCTGACATGGTAAGCCAAGTAGGCCATGGACAGCAGGCAGAAGACTATCAGCGCCGCAACCAGCCGGTGCAGGCCCAGCTGCCTCACGCCACGGGGCAGCCTCCACGCGCCGGACATGGCCTCCACAACACACACACACACTTGCACACACACACTTGCGCACACACACACACACTCACACAAACTTGGGTGGATAGTTGCAGGACTATGGGCTCAGGCACAGTCTCTGCTATCCAACCAGAGGGAGGGATTGGAGAGTTGAAATGATGAATGCAAGAATGGATGGATAGATAGATGAATAGATGGATGGATGGATCGATGGAGTGTGGAATGGAGGGAATGGAAGGATGAAAGGAAGGAGCAGAAAGCCTGAGGTGAGAGGAGGGTGATGAGAAGGTGGGGGGAAAAGGATGAGGAAGAGGAGGAGGGCTGGCCGAGGCTACTCTAGGTGACCATGGCCCCCATAGCGCGCCACGGGACCAGCCCGAAGCTCTGCTCCTCCTCTTGTCTTTCCTCTCCTTTTCTCTTCCACCGCTCGCTTTTTCTTTCACACCTTCTTCCCTCCCTCTGCAGGAACCACCCCTCTCTACCTCCCTTCCTCCCTCCCTCCTTCTTTCTCTCTCTGTTGTGCCTCAGTGATGAGAGTTGTTGTTGCTGAAGCGGAGGCCCATCCTGGCTGTTGGTCTGAGGCTGTTGGCGGGGCGTCTGGCTCGCATGCTGCCGCCGGCGCTGGGCTTCCTCTCCCTCTCGTGCAGCACCCCTACTTCCTGCTCATTAAAAATGTCTCCACACACTCCAAGTCCCCCACTCATACCTGCAGAGAGAGAGAGAGAGAGAGAGAGAGAGAGAGAGAGAGAGAGAGAGAGAGAGA
>JAGFZM010000124.1:355930-368086 GCA_017657215.1 Limnothrissa miodon | reverse complement strand
AGAGAGAGAGAGAGAGAGAGAGAGAGAGAGAGAGAGAGAGAGAGAGAAGAGAGAACAAGGGATTAACACTTCTTCGGTAAACCTATTGACTGACCTTTTCGCACAACACCGATTTATAAACATCACGCAATAACAGCCTGCAGGGCTAACAACTTCAGAATACTATTTCCCCTTTATTTGTTCAAACTATATTACAACAAAAGAGCCATTTTGTCCATCCTCTCCATCACCACACACACACACACACACACACACAATAACAAAGATAGAGGGAAGGAGGCAAGAGAGCTTGCCTAATAAAATGAAATGCAGAGCAGTGAATTAGCATACAAAAGAGACAGGAAAAAAAAAAAACACAAAATGTGTACAATACACAAAGGTAGCAATGTAAATGAAATGTGACGCAGATAAGACAAAAACAATACTCAGCCAGTCTATGTATCTCTATCCTACACACACACACACACACACACACACACGTCACTCGCAAGTCTCTCTGAGCTGCGAGTGTTTACATTACATGTCCTAGGCCGACGTGGGAACGTTTGTGAGAATCCTGTTTAAGAGAAACGACTTACCCGAGCTTCCCACCCTCCATTGCCCCAGTACCCCCCCCCTCCTCCTCCTCCCATATCACTGACGTCAAGCTCCCATACCCTAAAATACCCACCTACCCCTTTACTTCTCTCAGAAGAGCCTGTGTACTGTTCGGGTCAGAGCAATGAAGCTTCCCACTGATCTGGACTGACTCATTCATGTCGTCATGGTTACACCACGTACACACACACACACACACACACACACACAGGGGAAGAGAGAGAAAGAAACACTGAGACAGAAAGAGATAGAGGCACCTACATAGACAACAGGGCCAGTATCGCTCACTGACACACACAGACATACAGTATCTATTTTGAGCCACATGACAGAGTGAAGACACCGCCTCATAAAGTATTCAACTCATAAAATTACCCTTGCATTTCATACACACACCAAAACAAAACCATCAAATTACACACCTAAGCCCATATCCAGACAGACAGATGGCAGAAGTATACAAATACAGGCAGCAAGGCAAATTGCTGTCACACACACTCACACCGACTTTTCTCTCTCTAGAAAACACACACACACACCTCAGTATACGGCCTGTCCTCCCATGTTGTGGCACAGACATTTTTCCCATGGTTCCATAAATAGCGGCGCCTCCCATACCGTCTCTACCTCAGATCAACCACACAAGATATAGACTTTCAGGTGGGGAGGGATCCTTTGAGAGGCTAAGTGCACGTGTGTAAGTGTGTGTGTGTACACACATGAGGGTGTGTACATACTGTTTATCAATAGATATTGTATTTCAAGAGATCCATATGTAAATGCCACTGTGTTCATTTTTGTTTTTGAGCGCAACTTTGTATGCAGGATTACTGTTTGTCTGTGTGTGTGTGTGTGTGTGTGTACACGTAGGAGTGTGTACATCTTACTGTTTATCAGTAGATATTGTATTTCAAGAGATCCATCCATATGGACATGCAATTGTGTTCATTTTTGTGTTTGAACACAATTTTGTATGCACAGGATTTCTGTATGTGTGTGTGTGTGTGTGTATGTGTGCTTGCCTACACTGTGGGTCTAACATTCTACCCACCTGCCTTTACTGCTTTGCTTTCAAGTGTGTGTGATGAGCGTGTGGGGGGTTTTGTAATATGCGTACACTCTCAAACATGCATTCTCACTATTCAAGTTCATATGTTACAGTGAGTACAGTCAGTAAGCATGAAGTGTATTTCTAGGACATCCCATAGCCTCATTTGACCCCATCTGTGTGTGTGTGTGTGTGTCGGCACTGGTGAGTGTTTCTACAGTAGGCTTCATGAACGATCAGGTTGCTCATCTCTGCTATAGGGCTCTGCTGCCCTGGGTTTGTCATCTGATGCCGTGAGACCCACAGACTACTGGACCTGTAGTGGGGTAAACCAGAGCAAACCACGACCTAGGTCTCCCTTGGGCGCAGAAATGTTAATACTGACACACATACACACACTCACACACGCACACAGTAATGCACACCTTCAGACTCCTACAGTACATGCCCTTTTTTCTTATTTTCAGTGTGTGACAAATCACCTTTCACACAACCTCACACAGTCACTTGTCACTTTGTATGATAACTTATACTTGTTGTAACACTTTCAATATTACAGTTTAGACATTAAGATTAAATTGAACCTTTCATCCACATAAGAGTCCTCTCTCTCTCTCTCTCTCTCTCTCATACACACACACACACACACACACACACACACCAGTCTTGCAAGGCGTTCTGGCAAGGGAATGTACTTAAGTCTTATTAAGTAATACCAGTAAAGCTTCTGCTCCTGAGTGACTGTAGGGGTTGCCCGGATTATTTGTCTCCTCCTCAATTCACACACACACAAAAAAAGTGCCTCTCTTGCAAAAGCCACTTAATGAATTCCATTGATCTCCCTCATTGTCAAGATTAATTTCTCCCCTATTAGAAAATGTGGGAGAAGAAGAAAAAGAAGAATGAGGAGAAGGCAGAGGAGGGGAAAAAAGAACGACAAATTTAGACGAGAGAAATGAGAAGTAGTACTTTTCTCTCCCAGTCATGCAGCCACGGAAAGCACATTAGCCATGGCTGTCAGTGAGGTTGCTGTATGTGTGTGTGTGTGTGTGTGTGTGTGTGTGTGTGTTTGTGTGTGTGTGTGTGTGTGTGTTCTGCCATCACTGATGATGGGTGAAGTGTGTGCATGTTGAGGCTGAGCGGAGGCATGTGTGGCGTCGTGTCGAGATGATGGCAATTTCAAACCCTAATCACCAAATGTGCGCGCCTGAGTTGCTTTAAGTATGCTCCTAAACACACTTAGTCAGCAACATACATACTTAGCAAGATTCGTTCTCAGTCAAACTGTACTTTAGGGATGCCTTCACAAACACCGCTGTTGGACTAGAAAGAGGCTCAGTGGATGTTACGAGTTATTTATACTGGAGGAGTTGGCCAAGGCACCATCTACTTTCCTTCAACATGTATTTATATGCATGCTGGTAGTTTGTTTTGTTTGGACTGTGTGTGTGTGTGTGTGTGCACGTGCTCCCGCTTTGATTGCACTATGCGGGATAGGAGGCTACAACACTCCCCCACCATAGAGTGGGGTCAGAGAAACACCAGCACATCCTTAATAAAACCACACACACACACACACACACACACACACACACACACACACAAATATGAGTAAGTGCACACAGGAAATATACACTCACATACGCACAGGTGCTTAAAAGCAAAGAACGCTCATGAACTTGTCAGAAGACTCCGCTGTGTGTGAGTATGCCAACAGAAAACACATCTGGACTTCACATGGTGAGCATTCATTCTGTTACAACCTAATTCGTTGTGTAAACACACACAGACACAGACACACACACACACGACTGTGCCACAGGGAAATTCAGCTTAAGAGCGGGCGTGAGCCTTAGAGGATTAATGGAGTTTGATCATTTCCTATCCAATCTGACACCTTAAGATGAGCTGAGAGCTCATAGAAGCAGCAAAGAAAAAGAAAAGTGCTCCAGAGCAAGTGTGTGTGTGTGTGTGTGTTTACTTATATGAGGGCAGCTGAGAGAGAAGAACTTTTGAGCTCTTTGCGTGCTCCTCTAAGGAGCACCAACACCCATGACCACCTGCTGCGAGGACCTCATATCAGTGTGAGAGAACGGTTCCAGTAATGGTGGTCAGCTGGTGCAGTAGCGATGTGGTAGCTACGCAAACCTCCTAGCAGACACATGCCAAAAGCAAATCTGGAGATTGTTTTAACCTGAACCATGTTGTGATAGTAGTAGTTTCATTAGTGATACAAATGGTTGAAAACACATTCAGTATTGAGTTGGCTAAGAAAGGAGTTATCTAGGGCACAGGCCAACATCACACTTACATTCTTAAAAAGACATGTGTGTCTCTATAGGAATCATGTCTATCATGAAAAAGCTTCCCATCTTATTTTTCAAGACGTACAACCTTAGAGAACTTGGTGCACTAAAACCTTTTAATTATTTAGTCGTACTAACATATTACAATGGAGACACACACACGCAACTCACCCGTGACAGATGCCACAGTGCCAGCACCCATAAGTTTAGCCTTGATGCCAGCCGGCAAGCAACAATATTCATGCCAGTAGGAATGTGAGACTGCACTGCACAGACAAGTCAGAAAACCAGGAAGCCTCTTAAAGCAATGGATAATTGAGACATATCATCACCACCTTACATGTGGCAGGGCAAATAAGAGAAAAATTGTCACATGTGAGAGCATGTGTGTGTGTGTTTTAACTGTATGTCTATGTTAGTGTCTTGAGTGTCTACAGTATGTGTGTGTGTGTGTGTGTGTGTATAGACGCTTTTCTTAGCCCAGTAGTGCCAATCCGGCAGCTGGAGTGGGGAGGAAGAGAAAGAGAACGAGAAAGACAAAGGGCCCTTTCTTCCATGCCAGGCTTTGTCTTGCGCAGAGCACGGCGGCTGCACATGGATAATCTCCCTCATTACCCACGGATAAATATTTGACAAGAGAGACGAAAAATGGCACTTCATTAGGGAGGCCATCCATCTCTCACACAGCACCAGGGAATGACAAAGAGGGAGGGAGGGAAAGAGAGAGAGAGAGAGAGAGAGAGAGAGAGAGAGAGAGAGAGCAGGAGAAAGAGAGAAGGAGAGATTAACAAAGAGAGAGAGAGGGAGAGAAAAAAAGAAAAGAAAAGGAATGTGAATGAGAGCATGAAAGATGAGTGGCAAGCTCACAGGGGGAAAGATGGATAGAGGACCAAAAAGAAAAGGAAACGGAAGCAAGAGAGCAAGTGTGGAAGGAAACAGACTAAAATGGCTCACACCGAGTTGCAAATAATATTTAGCTTTCATGAATGTTTCAGATGACTGATTAGGGAGGCACGTGCTGGTGGTGTCCTTCTCCACTCCGGCAAGTGTAGCAGATCATACAAGTAACCCGATCTGCTCTCATCTCCCTTTATCGCAGCTCATTTCCAATCATCTAAGGCCACACTCTACCCATAAAGGACTCCTTGTTGGGCGCACAGACAGTTGGATCCATCACTTCAAACAATCCAAAAGACATCTGAAACTACAAGATCATTTCAGATCCCCCCCCCCCCCCCACCCCACCCCACCCCCATTTAAATTCTTAATTCCACCATCAACATGACAAATGGCTTGGCATCGGACGGATTCGTCTTGTCTCCTCTGTGTTTAATCTGGGAGATGGGGGAGGGAGGCGATGCTATCGTTTTCCAAGCCCAAGTGGCGCAGCGCTCCGCTAAGCTTCCGCCACGCACTGTGACAATAATCCCTCCCTTCCGCCATGCCTGTGCAGCACACCTGTGCAGGTATTCAGCCAGCAAGGCTTCACTTGGAAACACTTCTTAATTGGGAGCTGAGTGAACAGAATAAAACCAAAAATAAAACACTAAAATTTCAACAACCAAAGAGATGACAAAAGGAATCAGAGAAGGCAGTGACCCAACTCACGCCAAGCAAAGATAGAGGCTGTTCATGATGCCGGTAAAATTGTCAGATAACATGCACACATGCAAAAATAAGTGAGATATAGTCATAGGGTGGCCAATGCAGTATGTAAGCATGTGTACTGTATATGAGTATTGCCCATTTACAGTGTACACTCATCATGCGTGGATATGGTGTTTCTTGTGTGTCTCCTGCCTGTGTGTGTGAGTGATTACATATGCTTAGCTAACACTTTTTATGCATACAAATGGGAAAGAAAGAGAAAGAGAAGGAGAGGGAGAGGGAGAGAGAGAGATAATAAAGGTGGCATTTGGGCACCTGCTTCTAGCATGGATTAGACTAGTGAACAAAATGGACTCTGCAGAGGCTTCATGTTAGAACATGGAGGTATTAGAGTAAGGCTGCGTGCGCTTGTGTTCACCATGCGCTTCAGTGCCAGCCTCTGGAGCGCTATGGAACCCTTTTCCCCTGAGGTGTACGGGGTGTGTTTAAACGGGTCCTGTCGAGACACATTTCGTACTGCACCAGAAGAAACATTTCCAGGATACCAACATGAACCAGGTCTCTATGAGGATCTCAGTCCACAGGCACACACACACATATACACACACCAATATATGCTCCAATAGTGTATCCACTAACAGAGTCATTAATATGTAATTCCAAAAAAACATGAAATAAGTTATGTTGAAGTTTTCTCTTTACATTTTCTCTTTACTCTTTACAGGAACTACTGGTCAATCTCCATGATTTAACCAGGGCAATTCAGACACGCACTCGATCACCTTAGAGTCCTGAAATGTAAATTTTCTGCTTTGGGGAAGATGATCAACCTAAATATTTCATGGTTTGCGTCATAAGACCTTCTAATCATTGAGACAAATCCAATCAATGAGAACTTCTAATCAATGACAAAAATCTTTCTCTGTTTCACTAGCAGAATTGCTGTCTCACTTAAGAGCTTTGTTGGCATTTAAACCGGGACTAAGCAACATTCTGTTTTTCTCTCTCACAAGCTCCCTCTAAAGACCGCTGTATTGCATTGTATTGCACTGCATTCCATTGGAGGCGCTGCTGAACATTGCAAGTGCTGTATCTACCACTATTGGCCACGGTGGCGCATTCTACACCGTTCGTTCGCCGTGTAATGACTCATTTTAGCATCCTAAACAGTATGAAACAGATTAATTAAATGAAAAATGTTGCATAGTGTGCCTTTAAATGTTGACACCTAGGAAACAGCTCTACTGAAATCCTCATGCCATCTTTCGCTTGGGTCCTCTGACAGAGCAAGCTGCTGGAGCCATGTCGCACTCCAAGCAGAAAAACAGCCAGAGGGCAAGCACTTTCTTCTGTTAACACCCATAGGCCTAACTCTGAAAGCAGCCAACCACCACGATTAAAGATCCAACTCGCTGAGGGGTTCTGGCTGAGATCTGGCTAAATGCCGGCACCATTTTGCCGCACTTCGCACACAAGAATCTGCCTGAGATCGGGCCCTGGCTTAGCATTCTCAACTCTCAGAGGAGGTGGGGTCTTAAAAGTCCTTCTAAGCTGTGAAATCGGGGTCGATATTTCTTTGAGGTGGGGAGGAGAGAGACGGTCCCAGGAGACGGACAGGAGCGAAGTCAAAGAGAAGGGCAGTGGAGCGGACAGCCACGAGGCAGTGATGCTAAGGAGCTCGGGTGAGTCTGATAACCACTACAGATTTAGCTCGCTGAACATCCTCATTAGCTAGCAATGAGCTACTCCAAGGCACTGACTATTGTAGCCACTTTATAGCATTAAGACATTAGGAATGAGGCACATTCATTTAGCTCTATCCATCTAACTGCTAGCAACAGACACACACACAAAATCACTTGCTTATAATGCCAGCTGGCCTTCAGCTTCCTAGCAACACTTAATCAGTGGACTAACAAAACAGTGAATTAAATAAAAATGACACACACACACACACACACACACTGTGAGACGGGCAAGGCAAGGCAATTTTCTAATATAGCGCATTTCATACCCAAGGGAAGTTCAATGTGCTGCACAAAAAAACACAGCAGATGAGAAAGTATATTATATATAAATATATGGAAATAATAAAAAACAATTTGACAACAGTTTGGTTTTAAGTCTAGATTTCAAACAGTATGAGCATTTTTGAGACCACGTTTATACATGGATGGATATTTTTAAAAACACATATTTATTTATGTGACTGCAATTGTTATTTAAATGTGAGTTTTTGAGCAATGTGTAAACAGATTTTTTTATATAATGCGGAGAAAGAGAACATAAATACCTAGGAACAGTACATGTAAACATAATTTGAAGGTGAACTGCATAGCAGTTTAAGCACACTTTGTTTTGATAGCAGGTTTTTCTTCCGTGAAAACTAAATGGTATTGCTGTCAGATAGGTAATTAGGTCTTGTCCCATTTAGTGATTTTAACACCAGCAACAATGATTTAAAGTCAATTCGGTAATTTGCCGGAAGCCAACACAGCGACTTTAGAATTGGAGTAATGTGTTCCGTCCTTTTTGTTGTTGTCAGAACCCTAGCAGCTGGATCAACTGAGGCCATTTCAGGGAGACCTGTAAAAAGACCACTGCAATAACCAACCCTCCTGGAAATAAACCATGAATTTCTTTTCAAGTGACATAATATACATACATAATGCTGACTGAAAATGCTGTATTTGTTAAGGTCCAGGCTATTCTTTTTAAAAAGGGTCTTACAAAGGACTTTGTTCACATTATTCTGTAAAGATAAAAGTAAACACTTTACCTACTGCAAGGTTTTAAAAAGTCTATTTGAGATGTGAAAGAACTGAGATTGGGAATTGAGCAATTTGCAACTCTAAAAGTTAAATTCAGTCTTATTTAATCAACTTTAATGCTGAAAATAACAAACTTATAGCATTTACAGTATCAACTGAGAGATGCTCAGGTGTCAGTTGTGATGCAGGATTTGTCAACTCCTCAATAGTGGAAAAGAAAGATTGGAGGAGAAGAAAGATGGTCTTTCTTTACAAATTTCAGAATTATCCGCAAAGCATCTCTTTATAAATGTGTCCATTGATGAGACGATTAGATGTGTGCCATTTTTTTGTCTTTTTGCCATCTCTTTAGCAGAGGTAAAAAAAACAAGACAGACACAATACAGCAGATGTTTTTACCACTGACACACACGCACACACACACAAACTGGTGTGTGAATGTGAACTGGTCTTAATGCAGCTGAGAAAACAGCGTGACAGACATTCCAGTGAAACAATTACTTTGCCAGCCAATTCGCAGCATTGAATCTCTCACCCTCTCTATCCTTTCATTCTCTGCCTCCTTCCATCTCTCTCTCTCTCTCTCTCTCTCTCTATCTCTATCTCTCTCTCTGGGGGTTTCGATCGGAGTTAGATTTATCCGTGTCTGGGCAGAAAAGTGCACCAAGCTCCCTGATGCTGCAACCAATATCTCATTTACTTCAAAGCGGAGAAAGGGGGGGAAGGGGTGTAGTGGTGGTGGTGGTGTTAGTGGTGTGTGTGTGTGTGTGTGTGTGTGTGTGAGAGAGAGAGAGACAGAGAGAGAGAGAGAGAAAGAGAGTGCATAAGAGATTGTGTGTATATGTGTGTTGAGATGGTGCTGAAATCCCCCCTGTAAAAAGTCATTTTAGCATCATCACTGCTCCATGTCCCATTTACCACAAAGTAAGAGTCAGCTGTACCCGCCTCATCATAACCCGAGGCTGCCTAGACCATGGCCAGCTGTCAATCACCCTTGCAGGGGACACTAATGTCCTTTTAATGAGGGAGAAGGAGTGGACGAGCTGAGGAGCGGCCTGTATTTAACAGTGAGTGTGCTGGCCTGATTTACTCTCAATCACTTTGCTCTTTCAGTGGACACTGGCTGGCCAATGACAAAGACAGGAGGAGAAACCAAAGGCTAAATAGGGTTAAACAAACACACACACACACACACACACACACACACACCCACAGTTATCCAAATAGTCATACAAAACAAGCCATGGTAACATAATGCTTGCATGCACATACAAAAACACACTAATAACACAGACACACACACACACGTTTTTTCTAATCAGAGTTGGTGGTGGTCCTTTCAGTGGACTCCTTTGCCTTCATCTCCTTTGACTGCCTACTGCCATGGCTGGAGAAAAGCCAGACTTAAGTGAGTCATCATGTTAGAATAACACATCACAAAGCACCCATGGGCTATCCAGAGTCCCTATAAGGGGAAATTATGGTTTGACCTTTCACCGAAAGACTACTCGCCGGAGCTGAAGAGGAAGTCGTAGTCGAAGATGCACCCGTGAGAGTTCAAGATCAACACTCCCCTATCTGCCCCCCCCCCCCCTCCCCCCCACACTAGGGACTACAAGTTCTGCACCACTTTTTTATTGAGCCTTCAGGAAATGCCATGGATCTTCAGCGACGTTTCTAAATATATTCCAGAATCTTCCACAGCCTTTTGTTTATGAACACAAAAATAAATGTTCATAGAGAGCTAACAAGACGCAAAGGCCCTATTTAAATGCTGGCCATTGAATGGGCAACAGCCACATGAACTATACAATGAGCATTACGTTTAACAAATGAACATGAGAGAACTTGTACTAGTGCAGTCTATGACGGCGTAACGCCATGCATTAAACATTTGCTTCATTACAGAGCAAAGCCTGGAGACCGTCTTTTCCAAAGTGGGACATTCTAGACATTTAGCCTAAGATCAATGTGCCACTGTGAGCAAATGCATCATGGTAATTAGATCCCTTTCATTCTTCCCTGTAATAACCGTTTGTCTCGACTCGACACTCGCCTGTTAATTCCGGCCCTTGTGCCACACAGAGGGTTTTGAGAAAAGACAAGCGAGATTGCGGAGGATACCGTCAGTAGTTTTTTTTTTTAAAAGCCTAAACAAATAATGACGACCCAGAAGGCACATGCAGCAAACAACCACCCCCTAATCTCCTTGCAATCAGCAGTATATGTGAATATGTTTGGAGAGAGGATAAAGAGATCATAGTTGGAGCAAGAAAGAAAGACATGCAGGAGGTGAAGACCGAGGGAAAGAAAGCAACAAACGAGAGAGATGATGGGAGAGAAAGATAACTGAACAGAGGGGGAAAGAAAGAAAGAAAGAGAGAAAGAAAAAGAAAAGACAGAAAGAGCAACATCACACCCAACAGGGGAGCAGGGGACAACGATATCATTGTGTCATCCTGGTTCTCTTTCTTAATCCTTTGTGCTTGTGTCTGGGGCTGCCGCTGGACACACACCGCATACAGCTGGCTCAGCCAGAGGAAGTTAGTTAATGAGGCACTAAGCAGATTCAGGGCTAAGTCTCACAGACAGACAACGCCTCTGGCCCAGACCTGGCCCGAAACGTGAAGGCTCTCTGCCAAATCAATGCCAGACCAGATGCCAATGCCAGACCAGATGCAGAGTGTACCGTCAGTGGGTCATATTCCCCAGGATTTTTGCAATTGCTGACTGGCCCCATTACATTGCCCTCTCAAACACACACACACCCACACACACACACACACACACACACCTCTTAACTCCCATGAGCCCCCATTCCCTCCTGGATCTCTTCATGCAGAATGATGATGATTTTTATCGGCCTATTCGGTTTTGTGTGGACAACAAGAACATCTCTTGAGTGCATCTCTGATTGCTGTTGTTCTTACTGCTTGTTGTTCTCTTGCTGCTGCTGGGCATGTTGCTGGGCACGCAGCACGGCGATACACAGGGATCAGAAAAGGCCGGGAGCGCGGCTTTTTATTCCTGTCTAGTCAAGCGCTGAGTGAACGCACATAAAGAGATGAACGTGATTACGGCAAGATGGGAAGATAGCCAACAGACAAAGGCAAAACGCGCACATAGATGCGCCAAACACACACACACACGCTCACAGACACAAACACACTCCACCATGAGTCAGCTAATAAGGGTTAAAGAGAAAACATACTGTAATGGCACAATAACAGGACCGAAACCCACTTAAACCCCCTTATGTTGGAAGGACCACCCTGTACAGTGTTAGTTAATGGCGCTAACTGGAAATAAACAAGTAAGTGAATGAACGAATGAATGAATAAATAAATAAATAAATAAGCATCCATGCCCTAAGTGCATGATGGATTATAGATGAACACAAGACTGTGGGAGCCTCATTTTAATACAAATGTATAAATTAAGCGGCGGCATGCCCCCTGCCATGCAGGCTAGCCAAAGCCACATAAATATGACTCACTCTTGTCACTCTTGAGGGAGAAGGGGGCCTCGGCGGTGTGGCACTTGCTCATTAAAACTCACTGTATTCGTCCATCACCCATGAGACGACACAAACAACATACAACAAGGATATTTAAGCGTGAGGGGTGTTACAGTATGCTGCTTCTGCTGCTGTGTTTTTTAAGGTAACATATTGGAGAATAAATACACTGTACATTCACTGCTGCAGTGTCTCTGAAGGGCACGCAAAGCATAGCGAAGCTGGAGGCCGGAAGGAACATCAAACAGTCTTTAATGAGGAGTGTGAAAAAATGGACCGTAAGGCCCACCTCCACACGCAGGATGGTGG
>JAGFZM010000124.1:331666-343043 GCA_017657215.1 Limnothrissa miodon | reverse complement strand
AGAGAGAGAGAGAGAGAGAGAGAGAGAGAGAGAGAGAGAGAGAGAAAGACAAGGAAAGAGAGAGAGCACACAAGAGAAAAAGACAAGGAAAGACAAGGAAAACCAGACAAGTGTCACAGACAGACAGAGAAAGAGTGCAAGAGACAGAGGTGAGCACCAAGACATATTTACATAGTATGTACTGCACACACACACACACACACACACACACACACCAGACACAACACACTTTTATCTTCCCCTTTACGAAGGCACAAGAAGCTAACAGCTACAGCTTAACTCCATTCTGCCCCAACTCAGACTGATTGCTTCCCCACCCCACTGCACCACACACATACTCACACACACTCACACACACACACACACACACACACACCAGCTGATGAAGCCAACATGCCTTTGATGTGTTAATCTCCTGGGTGTCTTTTGCCAGCTGCGTCTGAAGATAACTCTCACTTACCTGGTGGGATTCGCGTACCTGTTTACTCTGGCTCCTATTGTCTTCCAGAAACATCTACACGCAGCCAGAGACGATAGTTTGAGGCTCTGGTGGTGTGTGTGTGTGTGTGTGTGTGTGTGTGTGTGTGTGTGTGTGTGTGTGTGTGTGTGTGTGTGTGTGTGTGTGTGTGAGAGAAGATAAATTGCAATGCCACTAGCTAAGCTGGGCTGATTCAAGTATAGCTGTTCGGTGCACCAAGCTATTACCGGGGAGGAGAAACAATCGCTGTTTGTGTTTACCAAAAGCAAGCTGACTTTCAAAACTGAATGTGTGTGTGTGTGTGTGTGTGAGTGAGAAAGAGAGAGAGTATGTGTGGTGAAAGTGGTTGATGTACTGTATAGTAACCAAGTAAAAATACTTTTTTTAAGCATGCTATACTTTACCTAGAATGTCCAATTTTACTTTTATTTCACTACTTTTCAGGAAGGTATTGCTCACTATATTTTCAATTATTTCAGTTGGAAAAGTTAACTATATATGTATATTTGAATTTGAAGAAACTGAATTGTGGTGTGAAATGTATATGAATTAGTGGTAGATTCCAACAAAGTTTCGGTGAAGTCAACTTGTCATTGGACAAGTGCAAAGAACACATTACTTGAGCACATTTAACCATAGATTAGTTTCTGTACTGCAGTACAGGAAATACCAGATACATTTACTTTAGACTTTTCCTTGTAATATGAACTTCTAAAAAAGGCAATCAGTACTTTCACCCAAGTGAGATTTTCATGTAGTTTACACAATGTTGTTCAGGAAGTGAGGGATCTTGAAAGTCTAAGATCGGGGTGCCATATCCAAGTCTGTGTCTGTGAGGCCTTTTGTAACTACTTGGTGGTATTACAGACAGACAGACAGACAGACAGACACACACACACACACACACACTGCACAAACCCAAATGCAGCAGCAGTCTTAGACAGATCATGCTGTCCTGACTGTTGGGTGCTACGCTGTTACTGCTAGCAAGCAGCAGAACACACACAGGTCCTCCTGTCCAAGTGAAGCCCAGTGCTTTGTGGGTAAACACAGACACACACCACTGCTTGCTGTGTCTGAGCGTACAGTGCCTTAGAAGTGTGTTTAAAGAGAAGCAGCGTAGGCTCACGCAAACATGTACACACGCAGACACACCAAATATTTCTCTCCCCGTCTCTTTTGGTCATATACAAACAAATCCACATCTCTCCATGACACACACACACACACACACACGCTGAGCCTATAAAACACTGCGGTGAACCTGAGGGTAAACATTTAAAAAGTGGTTTTCCTGCCGTTTTTTGGGGGGAGATCAGTGAGCTGCGAAGACTAAGTTTAGCGCCCCCTGTCCTGTGTGTGGCCAGGAAGACAGTCACTAGTGTGGCCAACCAGGTGCAGGCCTGAACAGCACTGAACACTCTGAAGTATCCCTTTAACCTGCAGACATTTTGGGAGGGGGGTTGGGGGGTGGTCTGGGGCAGCTACAAAAAAAAAAAAAAGAGAGACAGCAAAACAAGGTGTTAAAAAAAGACAGGGGTGTGGTTCCGTTACGAGACGGGGATCGTGAGGTTTTTATGAAGGGAGAACAAGGATACTATTTGGGGTACACTAGGTAAAAGAGAAGCATCAGTTGTGTACGCTGCCTTGAACAGTTTGCTATGAACGCACAAACTGAAAGATATACACGCTAAACATCCCCAGGAAGAGATTTCCTGACATCCTTACTAGAGATTGCATTTCATGACTACTGCTGTGGAACGTAAAAACATATCAGACAACTGCAAATTTTTTCCAGTGTGGTCCACAGCATTCAAATCAGTGCAATATATAGCTCTCCCGTCTCACTCACTGTGTATGTCTCTCTTTCTGTGTGTGTGTGTGTGTGTGTGTGTGTGTGTGTGTGTGTGTATTGTTCTTAAAATGTTCTGCTATACTGGAGGACTCGTTGTTAAGGTCACCGGCCTATGAAAAGCTCCTGTCAGAAGCAATGGCACCTGTAAACAAACAAGTGAATATGGCACAGATCACCACTGTGAGAATAAAATAAAGTAAGAAAAAAAAAAAAAAAATCACAAAAAGAAAACGCTCAGGCAAAAAGTAATTTTCCTGCACCTAAAGAGAGGCTCAAAGAGCAGGAACAGCAGTGACTAGATATTGTGTGTGTGTGTGTGTGTGTGTGTCTGTGTCTGTGTCTGTGTGTGTCTGTGTGTGTGTGTGTGTGTGTCTGTCCCACCTAATCATTTTCTATGAAGGAGTACAGAGACAGTGAAACAGTGAAGCTGTGACACATGTTGCATTTCCTGGAATTAGAAAATGTCTGGAAACAAGGAAACGCTAAAGAGAGGAGAAGAAAAAAAAGGAGGCGGGGGACATTGAGGAAATGGCTCTAAATAACGACAGAGAAATAAAAGAGGGGGAAAGGGTGAAAGAGAATGAGAAACGGGGAAGTAGAAAAGACATTTTTTGAAATATCTTGAAATAAAAATAACACAATGAAGAAAAAAAGGAGAGTGACGGTAGGAAAAGATAAAAAAAAAGAGGCATGACACAAGCAGTGCGTGTGTGTGTGTGTGTGTGTGTGTGCACGCGCACCTGTTTTGTGTGGATCAAAGTGTGTGTGTCTGCATGCACATTCCCATCAGACTGACGTGACCGAGTGTGTGCGCGAGGGCTGAGACGGATATAGAACCCTGATGGGGGGGGAGACAGGAACAGACGAGAGCACTTATCCCGCTGCGTGAGGTTAAGAGCACACCTGAGCATCATGGGTAATTTTACCCATCTCTGCCATCAGTAAAAATAGACCTGATGCCAGACAGAGAAGATGGCCACTTACCCAGAGACGTTCATCACAGCCATTCAACTCAACCCTCTAGATGGCTAATGGGCTGAATAAGAGTTTTTTAGCGAATGCACTCCCTTCCTCGCTCTCTGCCCAATCCTCTCACACACCCACACACACATACGCACACACATTGTAACTTTGCTGATTAATCCCATCTACAGTGCAATTTTGAACTGGTCACCAGTGTAGAAGTACTGCTACTAATGTCTTTTGGAAGAATAATATTTTTTGGCTGTTTGTTTTTACATTGGGCATGTATAGTCTGTGTGTGCTTATGGACCCTGAAAAATGATGATCAGCCCTGTCCAGACTAGTCAGGTGAAACCCATTCCCCTACATGTGCACACAATAGGTAGCAAAAACTAACCATCACCCAAAGAAAAAATCTTGATAGAATGCCAAGCCTTCACACACCCTCACACATTCATTCAACTACACACTAGGGATGTAAATGGTTAACCTTTAACCGTTCTTTGACCGGTTAAAGGTTAAAGAAAAACATAAAACATAAACGGTTAAAATGATCTGTAACCGGTTAAAAATGGGTCATTTTGATCTGTCAAAAACAGTTATTATATAAAATACTCCTCTTTTTTGAACTGCAGAGTGGTATCCCATTTTCAGAGTGGCATATTGAATTTATGAAAGCATCAAGAGTATTCTTTAGAGATCAATTGAACTAGCTACATTAGATGCGGCAGTGCAGTGAATATATATATTAAAAAAAAATGTAGACCTGTGTTAAAATTGTATTTTGACTGGTGTAAAATTGTGTTTTGACGCTACCGTAACTAAGGTAACAAATAAACCGGTTAGAGACTGGTTAAAGATATATATATATTTTTTTTTTTTACATCCCAACTACACACACACACACACACACTTCCCTGTTTAATGGCTTGGATTCTACAAACCAGTGATGACAGCACATTTCTCCTCAATTCCATTACAAAAGAGTTATAAGGCATGACCAAATAATTTGTTCATAGTCAAAGCACTCATAAAGTAACAATTTGTTATGGATTAGCATATGTTTCAGCAAAACATAAAAGGTGTGTGCTTGCGTGCGTGCGTGTGTGTGTGTGTGTGTGTCCATGACATTACAGCAGACTACCTTAACAAAGAGGTTCTGAGACCAAAAGAAAAAAAAAACTTTTTAGTGGCAATTGGTTTGGATAAGATTGATCCTCTTCAATTGATTACTCTACCCTTGCTCAAGACTCAGAGACAATAACAAAAAGGTAAATATATATATATATACAAAGTTAAGTATACAACCTTAAGTCCATATGATCCTCATGGGAGAAGATAGGTGTGTGTGTGTGTGTCACGTTGGCACAGAAGAATGTGTTGATTCAAAAACATCTATTATTCACCATGAACTTTGAATGGCCCGCCACTAGGGGTTTGTAGGGATATATTACACCCCCCACACACTCCAAAAAATAAAAGTCTGATAAAAATCTCTTTCCTATATTCTCTCTCCTCTCTCTCTCATTCTGTCTCTCTCTACATTTCCCTGCATCAGGTTTCATATCCACAGGGGCCAAGAATCATTTGTGAGCGGGCATGACAAAAGTGACAGCTCGAGCTAAAATAAAACCCCTTCCCATCATCCTCTGGGCCGGGAGGTTTCTGCTGATGCCGCACCTGCTGCAGATGTTAAGCCTCCCACGCCGGCAGTGGCCGCGCTCGCCAATGACTGCCAACCACCCGCCCAATCCCCGTCTGTGGGATAAAGTCTCTATCACCCATATTATCTCCGCTTGGGGTGCGCGTGTGTGTGTCAGAGTGTGAGTGTGTGTATGATGGAGGTGTGCAGTATGTATTTCCAGCATAGGTGTCTAGTGTCTGTGTGTGTGTGTGTGTGTGTGTGTGTGTGTGTGCAGGGCTCCGGCTTTGGTGTCTGTGGGATATGGGGACGTGCTGAGGGCTCTATGGGTTCTCATAGCATTGCAATGCTCAGCAGATCTCAGACCAGGTTGATAAGGCTGAGTGTATTATGGGATATCTGATGCACCCGTTGGTGGTTCACTCAGGATTGCTGAATAATAGCATCTTTTCTATCTCACTCTCTCACTCACCAGAGCTGGATATGCACACATGCACAAAAAAAAAAAAACTACCACCAACCCACCCACAGCCAATTCCACACACACACACACACACACACTTTGGCATTCCAAATCAACGAACACCGTACATTATTATAATATTAAATTTATTTTCATGTCTTTGAGAAGCACAACAGAGAGAGAGAGATGCACGGTCATGCATCACATGGGTCATGACGCGCAATTGCACAAGGAATGCACCGTAATGTTTACACAAGCGCACATACTAACATGGCAACAATTGTGCCCACACACACACACACACACACACAAGCGTACACATACAAGCACACACTCACTCGGTATGCTGGCTGCTATAGTTAGTCAGCCCAGTGTGGAGTAGGACGAATGGTGCTTAAAGGGAGGACCAATTTAGCTTTGGCTCAGAGCTCTTCCAACATGGCACCTTGACCTAGGACCAGTCAACAGCTCACAATCACAGAGGGGCACAGTGTTAGAAACACACACACACACATACACACACACACACACACATACACACCTCTCTGCCTGACAAATGTTGACAACTCAGCCACTCTGGTTCTCTTTCTCTCTCTCTTTTTCTCTCAATATTTCTCTTTCTCTCTCTCTCTCACACACACACACACACAAAACCCCTTAACTGAAAAAAATACCTCTCACACACACACACAGTAACCTCAATATGTCCAAGCTCCAGACAGAAAAAAACAGACCTTACACACACACACACATACACACAGACAGAAGTATAATATCTACTGGGTTATGGATATGCATGTTCAGCATTCTGTGTGTGTGTGTGTTGTCTGTCTATCACGGTTTCCCCACAAAGCCCTCTCTCTCTTTTTTTCTGTCTTCAAGATTGAAGAGAGAAAAAATGAGAGGGGTATCTATAGAAATCAAAGGGGTCTGGACTAACTGTGAAAGTACTAATTGTCTATAGCAGATGTGTCAAACTCAAGGCCCGCGGGCCAAATGTGGCCCGCCACGTGAGAGCTTAAAAGGTCTGAGTGTCTAAAAATAAATAGGTAAAAAAGCGTGCTTTGACCAAAAAATAAATTTCCCACAATGCCTGTCAAATATGATACCCGCGAAATGACAGTATACTCTTTGCCGCCACTACGCGGTAGTGTTTCCACATCAATGCTAACGAGTGAAATTGAGAGATAATTAATGATCCCAAAATGTCCAGGAAGCAAAAAGTTGATGCAGACGGAAGACTGTTTCAAGAAAGATGGGAAGGCGAATACTTGTTTGTGCTTCAAGGAGAAAGACCGGTATGTCTTTTGTGTTACGAGGCGGTATCTGTTGTCAAGGAGTACAATCTGTGTCGGCACCAAACACTGAGCTAAGAACTGCAAAGCTAACCTTCAAGAAAAGCAACAAATTGCCCAAGAATTAAAAGGCAAACTGCGGTTTATTTTACATTACATTCAATTACATTTAGTTACATTTATAAGTTACATCTGGTCCTTTGAGGACAGCCATTATGCTGATGTGGCCCTCGGTGAAAATGAGTTTGACACCCCTGGTCCATAGCAATCCTGAGTCAGAAAGGTTGAGTTTGCATCTGTGTGTGTGTGTGTGTTTGTATTTTTAAACATTTGTATTCATGTGTATTTAGTTTGGTTGAGTGTTTAGTGTCCACGCATGGATTCATGACTTGGACATGATCCTGCCCTTGTGCTGTATTTCAGTGTGCAAAGACTCATGCTTGATCGACAGTGCAAGTCCAGTACGGACTGTCCATTCATGCGTGAAATGGAAGAGTTTTTGTGTGTGTGTGTGTGTGTGTGTGTGTGTGTGTATCTGCATGTGTGGGTGGATGAGTGCAAGCATGTTTTTGTGTAACGCGCATGTGTGTGCATGTTTACAGCTGCGTTCAGCGGATTGACCCATTGATCAAACACACGCCCGCTAACAAGATAAGCGGGACAAGACTCCACTAAGCGTCAAAAACAAGCCTCTTGGCACGTCTGTCTGTTGAAACACCTGCTTGTGTGTTTGTGTGTGTGTGTGTGTCTGTGTTCTCCATCTAACATGAGTTATTTTTCCCCCCTGATGCATGGGGGTGATGTGTGCGGGTGTGTGTGGGTGTTGGGGGTGTGAGGGAGCAGACATCTGAACCAAAAGACAAACAGGACATTAACATGGACAAATCACAAACAGCAGGTTGTAGATTGTCAAAGGAGAGACGCCCGGGGACCGGGGTTCCGTGCCGCAAGGGGGAGGTTTTTAAGCCCCGGAACACAACAGGAGCCCACAGGTGGGAACCCTTCTGTTCCAACGAGTTCCGAGTGCCAAGTAAACAAAGTAAATAAATAAATAAATAGACAGAGAAATGAATAACAGCCAATGTTGTTGCAGCCTGCGGTTCTACCGGTCACGACGGTGGCGAGCAGCACGTGAGGGTGGACTGGTGCCCGGTGGCAGTGTAAGCAAAACCAGCATGTCCTCTGATGTGACAGCTTGCTAAAAGAACACAGGGGAGAGGAGACTTTCACTCCTTTGCTTCCTTTGTTTTAATTGGGGGCAAAAATGCATAAAGAAATCTAACAATAACAAACAAACTAACAAACAAATAAATAAATGCATAAAATTATAGGTATAATAATAATAATAATAATAATAATAATAATAATAATAATAATATTAATAATAATAATAATAATAATAATAATAATACTAATAATAGTAAAAATTGCATTTTTTTCAAAACATTGTACTTAGTGTCATTAATCAAATTGAAATTATGTACTCAGAAGTTTAGATGTAAGAGAGATAAAGAGAGGGAGAGAGATAAAAAGATGAGAGAGAGATGAGGCAAGGAACAGAAGAGATGAAAGGAGAAAAAGTGATGCAGAGAGAAAATGAGATGGACAGAAAATTGGACAGAGAGATCCAAAGTGACAGATGGAGTGAGGGATGAAAAGAGATGGAGAGCGATGGAGAGTGAGACACCTGAGATAAATGGTAAGACATGACATGAGAGATGGAACGAGAAAGTGAGAAATGGTAGAGGGAGAGGAAGAGAAATCAGAACTGGACAGTGGAGGAGTGAAAGAGAGATGGCGAAATTAAGAAACAGGGGATATAGAAGTACAGATGAAAGTCAGGCTTGTAGTGACAGATGAAGGTCAGAGATAGAGAGAAATGGAGTAAATAATGGATAGAGAAATGGGGAGAGAGTGAAAAATGGACATGGATGGAATGATGGCATGGGGGCAGATGATAAGAGATGAAGGGGAGAGAGAGAGAGAGAGAGAGAGAGAGAAAGAGATACAACAGAGCGAGAAGGAAATACAGAAATGGCAGTTGCAAATATGGGATTGCTGTGGGATAGAAGAAAAAAACAGAGGATTATAAGCTTATGTGACATATGGGGTGTTTGTATATGTAGAGGATGAGGTGGTGCTTTCTGAGAGAGTGGAGCATTATTGAACTCCATGGCACATAGGCATACAGACGGTCTGCAGTACAATCAAGTTGGCCCGCTTGATGTTGCGGTCAACTATTGGTTTTGAACTTCGTTTACCCAGGTTCACAGGCTGGGGAGGTAACTGATGCAATGAAGCACATGAAGGAGATACTTATCATTGAAGAGTGATATACCACCAACCGCTTCTGCTCATTTGGGTGAGAAACAGACGGCATTTACTCTTGTCAATCATTGAGATGATTCAGAGGAAAAAAGGAAAACAAAACAAAACAAAACAAAACAAAAAACAAAGGAAGGATTAAACTTCTGAATAATAAACAACTTCATTGGTGCAATTGCAATTAGACAGTAAATTACAAACACATCCAAGGAAGTCAATTCAACTTTGAGAATTCAGATAAAGTTCAATTCTTATTAACCTCCCTTTGACTTCAAAGTCAAAAGATGTTTGTTTACTCCTTTTGCGCTTAAAATAGTCTTCAAATAAGTAAAGATTTAGAAGGAGTTTTTTTTTTGTTTTGGTTGGTTTGCAGTTTGTTAGTGGTGTCTTTTGAAGCATGAAGAAAATAAAATGTGTTTCAGCTCAAAAATGATCCCCCCCCCCACCCCCCCTCTTCTTTTCAGGTCTAGCCTAGGCCTTGTAGCTCCATCTCTGAGTCAGTCACAGTTGCCTTTCGGTCTAACACTCTTTTCTACGCCCCTCTGCCTCTCTCTTCCTGCTCTCTCTCTTCCACTCTACCTCTTTCCTCCCCGTCTCTCTCATTCTCCATCTCCCTCTCTCATTTTACTGTTTCGTCTCTCTTTTCTTCACTGGTTCTCTGTTTTAGTCATTTGGTGTTTTTTTCTTTTATTCAACCCCCTGTCTCTTTCCTTCTCTCCTCTTTTCCTTGTACCTTCTCTGTTCCTAGTACCTCTGCTCAATATTGCATTTGAGAACATTACTAGAAGCCAATCAAACGTACATCTATCAAGAGTGTCCAGACTCTTTGTACAAAGAAGAAAAGTGAAGGTCTGATTCACCAGAGTTCTCTCTCCCTCCCCTTTTTCCTGGGCTTATCCTTCTCTCCCCTCTTGCCCTCTTCTACTCACCTCCCATCTGTCCACAACAAGTTACGGCTGTGTTTTTCTGGTGCTACCCCACCTCACCCCACTCCCTTGCTCCACTCGGCTGGTGTTTAGAAGCGAATGCCCGGCAGGAGGGCAGGGCACAGTGGGCACAGATACGCTCTCTCCCCCATCACGGCCGTCACCCCAATCTCCATTAACGACCCTTAATGACCCCACTAATCCCTCCTAATGCCACAACAAGCCCAGCCACCCACACACCCCCCAGTGCAGCGTACCGAATATCCTCCTGGACTGCTTTCCAAGCATGCCCAAGCAAGACTACAAGACAATTAGGACAGGTGAAATTCACAAGGCTCAAATGTTTAAACACAGAGTGCCTTTCCAAGCACAAAGAAGATGAAGAGCTCTTCCAAGAGCTAAATGATTTCTGATTGAAGATCAGCAAAGCCATGAAATGACAAAAAGATCAAGCCCAAAATCCCACAGCAGTTCATCTGATGCAAGGTGAGGCAAAAAGTAAAGGTACTTTAGCATCAGAGGAGCCAGGAGCTGAGTATAGGGTTTTTGCGACAGTATTTTTCCCTCAAAGGAGTTTCTAGCCTGGTGGGTCTTTCATACTAAACCTAGACCGTTTCATTAGGGACACATTCATTACCAGGCCGCTATGCTAGGAAATATACTCAGTGTACCAGATGGTCAGTGCAATAATGACTCAACTTGGGCTGTCCATTTGCACCATTTCACAAATCACTGATAACTACAGTATTTGAATATATATATATATTACAGATGCATGACCACATGCAAGTATAGAGTCATAAACTCATATGAAACAACAAAACACAGGAAAAACAGCAGAGAGGGGGGAAGCTTTTAGGATTTGAATCTATTCAAACAATCTGACAACAATTTTTGTTGTTAAAAGTATGTGAACTAAATTGACGGTGCGGCAATGCTGTAGGAAAATTAAAGGATCCTAATGTTAAAAAATTATACTAAAATTAACTATTTGGCGGTTTCTGGTACATCAACTACTCGACAATCCAAAAATCCTGTCTCACAGACTCAAAGCCCATTTTAATTAAGAACTCACGGGGAATGAAACTATTTCATGGAGAACTGTAACCTTCTTCTGACCCACTTTAAGAAGTCTTCCCTTGAGTATGGTTATGATCATTGTGCCCAAACCTGTGCCCACCAGCCAAAGGGTGCTCAAATGCCAAGCAGGAAGGCCAGTGGGCACTAGGCGGCATATGGCACAGGCACTGGGGACCTGTGGGCGTGTCTCCATGGTGACCACTTCAAATCCCGCTGTTTGTCGCTGAGCCATGTGCTTGATCAGGCTCACTCGGCAGGAAGTAAATTAGATTGAACCCACAGAGATGGAGGAAGGGAGAGAGAGAGAGAGAGAGAGAGAGAGAGAGAGAGAGAGAGAGAGAGAGAGAGAG
>JAGFZM010000124.1:304778-331566 GCA_017657215.1 Limnothrissa miodon | reverse complement strand
GAGAGAGAGAGAGAGAGAGAGAGAGAGAGAGAGAGTGAGTGAGTGAGTGAGTGAGAGAGTGAGTATGTGTGTGATTAAGTGAGCGTGTGTGTGTGTGCGTGCGTGCGTGCGTGCGTGCGTGCGTGCGAGAGAGAATGAGTGAGTGTGTGAGTGTGAGAGAGCGAGAGAGCGAGAGAGAGAGAGAGAGAGATGCACTTCTGCACACACACACACACTTCTGCATGTGATATAAAAACTCAGGTAGTAAGTATGGATGGCCACCTGGGGAGAAAAATACAGGCTTTGTGACAAGAGAGCACTCGTAATGCAAGTACTTGGCCTACTTGGTGACTGAGGACTAAGCCTCCACCAATAAACGTGTGGTGTTTTCTTTTTGCAATTATCTGCTCAGAGAAACCCAAATTAGCCTTTCCAAATAGACACAGATTTTGGTATATACAGGCTAGTGTGTGTTTGTGTATAAATGTTAGCATTAAATGTAGGAGTGTGTGCACAGATTTTTGTGTGTTTTGTGTGGTGTGCGTGTGTGTGTGTGTGTATGTGTGTGTGTGTGTGTGTGTGTGTGTACACAGGTGTGAAACTATCTGTACATTCTGTGTGTGTGTGGTAGAGAGAGTGATTGAACATGAGCTACCACCCGAGATGAACTCAAACAAACTCTACAGCAACTTTCATCTATTGCCATTTCCCCAAGCGCCAACCCATGCTCCCCACCCGCCAATACACACACACACACACACACACACACACACACACACACACACAAATATATACAAAAAGAAGACAAACACACATTCACAAACAAGTGCATACATATGTGTGTGCGTGCACACACACACACACACACACACACACACACACACAACACAAAAGTAGACACGCTCACAAACACACATTCAAAACACAACACCAAGCACAGACATGTATGCACACACGGCAGACACACACACAGGGGCTTACCTTTGTTCCCCTCCTAAGCCAGTCTTTTTCTTAGTCACCTGCAGAGAAACCAGAGAAATAATTTACAAAAGTGAGCCTGAAACACAGACACAGAAAGAGACAGACAGACACACTCTCACACACAGCTACTTCCTCCTTCATAAATGAAACCATTTTTTGTGCTGCTGACTACTCGTTGCAACCAAAAATAAATAATAAATGTATGAGGAAACCGAGAGACAGGAGTGTGAGTCTTTGTATGGGTGTGTGTGTGTGTGTGTGCGCGCGTATGTGTGTCTCTTTGTGTGTGTGTGTCTGTAAGCATGCAAAAAGACAAAGCAAGAGCGAGTCAAAGACAGATGATCAAGTGTGAAAGAGGGATGAAGTGAAGAAGAGGAGCGCAAGCAAATCTCGCATTCTTTCTGTACGGGACGCAAAAGCAACCTTGAACATCCAAAGCACAGCTCAGGAACATGCAAGCACACACATTCCTTCCGTCTCCCACACCAGGATGAGACTAAGGCTCAGGAATTCTTTCACTACTTGACGCAAGTCTGCCTGGTATTAGCATCATTTGATTCAGGCCTCCTTTTCTTCCTATTAGCAAAGCAGGTCCATTACCACCATGTTGCCTCAAGGGCCGGGGGGGCCCTTCAATGTGATTTTGCTTTTTTTTGTTCACAACACTCTAGGTTCATTCCCTTGGTCAGCACTAGCACAAGACATGACACACTCTCTCTGTCTCTCTCTCTCACACACACACACACACTCACTCTCTCTCTCCTCTACTGCTCCTTAGAGTTCCTGTGACACAAATGACTCCTTAATTTGTGTCCTTTTTGGAAAATGGGCAGGACCCCGGTGGGCATTGTACGCGGGCCAGTCACACCCTGCCACTCAAATAAGAAGGGCATCCCCAGTCGCCCGTCTCGCTGCCTATTAATACATATTCATGCCCGCAAAAATGCCCACGACCTCAAAGTAATGGGGGCAAAAGTGGGGCAATTAATTCATGCCACGAAACGCTCTGAAGATTTATGAAGGGGGGAGGAGAAAGACGAGTGAGACAGAAACCGAGGGAAGAGAACTGTAGCTGAGAGGAAGAGAGAGCTGTGGCGAAACAGGGATGAACAGAGAGACAGGGGTGAAGAGAGGGGAGAAAAAAAGGGAGGGAGAAGAAGGTGAGACAGTGGAAGATGATGAAAATATATAAAGGGGAGAGAGGGAGAGGGAGAGGGAGAGAGAGAGAGAGAGAGAGAGAGAGAGAGAGAGAGAGAGAGAAAGGAGGGCCCATTAATTCAGAAAGCATTTTCCCATTCATTAATCCCCTGGCTGCTCGACTCGCCCGGTGAGCCCCGCCATCGTTAGCCTGACACCACCGCTGCCGCTGCCGGCTAGTCCACAAAGCTGCTGCGCAACAAGCATGCACACAGAGACTGTTGATCACACACACACACACACACACACACACACACACATTCAGAAACACATCAGAATGCAAATTCAGAATAGGAGGTAGTGTGTTTGAATGAGAGCAAGAGGAGAGTGAGTGAGGGAGAGAGAGAAAGAGAGAGAATAAGAAAATTCAGAAAAGAAAATGTGGGATAGAAGAAATATAGAAAGAAAGAATATAATTTTGAATCAGTCAATTTTTCTCCATGGACTGTTCAAAGCTGGCAGGGCAAAGCACAGACTTCAAACGGCCCTAAAATCAAAACATCTCTGCTGACTGTTGGAGAAGCCCAGACACCAAGACTAAAGTCCTTCTTTTGCGAGGCTGACTAAAGACAAAAGCTGCCTAAAGAGTGGCATCTGCTGTATAACAGAAATAAAGTTAAAAGTCAATAGCATTTAGACACTTTTATTTAAAGTGCATCACCAATCTTACCGATCAACTGACTGTCAATTACCTGTAAATAATTATATGTATCATCATTTTGTTACCGTTTTACTTTTGCGTAAATTTTACACACACACACACACACACACACACACATACATACACAAACACACACACACACCCACCCACCCCTCCTCCGTGCCTTGCCCGGTCCAACCCAAAGGTCCAACAGGAGGGGTGCAGAGTAACCTTCCAAAAGCACCGTCAATAATTCAGATCTCAATTACCAGCCTGGAGCCTCACAACTAAAGAAAGCAGCTAAATATTACATGAGGGTGTCTTTCATATGCTTCGGTCAAACAAGCATTCTTTCTCTCTCTTTCCCTCTTTCTCTCTCTGTATTCTTGTATTGAGAGAGAGAGGGATACAAGTAGATAGACATCAGTTTAACACACACTTGAACACACCGGCAACAAATGCAAGTACACTGGATGAACACTGACTGGATATGTGCATCACACACACACAAACACGCACCTTGCTTTGCAGCCCCACAGGGTCTTTACATGCCAACTAAATTTTCTGAACGTTTCCCAGTAGATCTCATAGATTTTCTTTTGAAATCATCATTGTATTGGCATCTATGAAATGCTGCCATGCCTAATTTCAGAATGGCACTTCAAATGGGCTTTTCATCCATCATTTAACTCAGTCTGATAAAGCTATTTCACTGGGTAAAGCTTTCACCCGGCCTTCCATAGTATAGGTTTTATGTACAACATGGGAGTTTGAATGAGGTCATTTGTTATGCTCAAGCATCAACATTAGCATTAACATTTCAGTGTTTTTATTTAGCTACAGTAAACTAAAACCTTATAAACGCAGTCTTATGCTTTTCAAATACACAAAGTACAACTGGTTTACAGGCGACGACAAGCCATCTACAGTGGTTAAAACATTGCCACCAAACTGGAAAGTGGTGGGAATACTATGGCTCAAAAAAGATTGGTTGCAGGCCTTTGATTTTATGAGGAACATTAAAAAAAAATCTGAGATGTGCAAGGCACTTTCCATAAGTTTATCTTCCAAAGGGAGACCACAACAAAAAGCAAAGCAGAAAGTGCCTTTTTATTTCCTGCTCTTGTTAACTCACATGCACTGGGCAGGCACACATATCTCTAGGCTGTAACTACTGCAACGACTTCAAAAGATACTAATTTGCTGGGTGACATGCGGAAATTGCAAAGAAAATGCATATAAAAAAGAAGCTATTTGGATTTAAATGCTTCCCATCTGAAATCATGTATGATGATAAAGGCCTAATCTCATGAGGCCAGTGTGTGTGTGTGTGTGTGTGTGTGTGTGTGTGTGTGTGTGTGTGTGTGTGAGAGAGAGAGAGACAGAGAGAGTGTGTGTGTGTGTGTGTGTGTGTAAGGAACGATGTGGTGTGTACCAAAAGAGTGCTCTGTAGGTGTGTGTGTGTGTGTGTGTGTGTGTGTGTGTGTGTGTGTGTGTGTGTGTGTGTAAATCCATTAGCTCCAGCAGACCGGAAGCCCATGCTCTCTAATTAAGGCAGCTGTCAGACACATCACTTAACTCTCCCTGAAATCAATGGCCATAAGACAGAAAAACACAGTGACTCTCTCTCTCTCTCTCTAGGTGTGCGTGTGTACACGCCTTCAAGAGACACAATAAAATGGGAAGAAAAAAAGAGAAAAGGAGGAAAAAACAATAATAAAAAAAAAAAACAGAATGTTTTTGTGTAAGTGTAAGCTTCTTTGTGTTCCAGAGGCAGATAGGCATCCATAGACACACCCATGCAGTGAAAGGGTGATGGAACAGTAAAAAGGAAAAAAGGTGAAAAGTATTTGAAAGAGAAGAGGAAACAAAGTCTAAGAGATGCAGTCACACTCGGTCAGAGACAAGACATTTTTCTGTTTGAAAGACAGACAGTGACAAACTCATTTTGAAAGAGAGAAACAGAGCATTAAAAGCAGAGCATAAACCCCCCCACCCCACCAAAAAAATAATTAAAAACTCCATGCATCCTTCGAAGCTCACAGATTGCCCACCAAGTGCACAACCACTGGCCACTGTGTCTGGTGTGACAGGTAGAAGAACAAAAAGGACGGATGAAAAAAATAATTGTGGAGGAAGAGAAAATGGCCCGTTGAAAATGTCCCAAACCTTCCAGTTTGCCATCGTTCTATAAAACCTGACCTGTTTCAGATTCAAGGTTCGTAGCCTTTGATAAATGGATGTTACATCTGCCTTGGTTGCTCCCTTACTTGTGCCCAGACACACACACACATAACACACTCAGACACGCATATCCTGACTGACCTTCAGAGACAAGTGGACAGGTTAATGGGCTGTGAAGGACCCACACACTCCCAAGATGGTACTGTGTGTGTTTGCGCGTTTGCCACGTCCATCCTCCCGCTGATAAAACCAACACCTGCCAAGTCCTGGACGGAAGAGGAGCCAGTAAAAGTCACTGATGGTCCATTACTTCAGATCACACACATACACCCCACCCCCCAAACACACACACACACACACACACACACAGACACACTTTCAATCAGACCTTCAACAGAATACCATTTGCCTTTAAATTAAAGTCATAAATAAAAGATACAGTCAATAGATAAATATAGAGAGATATACATAGATAGAGAGATATACATAGATATCGAGATGCATATAGATACGTACAGTATAGAAACATATAGCCTACTCAACAAATACAACAGGGGCTGCAAGGGAAACACATTTTTGAGTGAACAAGGCTCACTGACAGCCATTTCTAAAGAAAAGGCTTGTTGGAGGAGGACACGACAAAGCTAGTTTATTTACCCAGTTTGTTTTCTCGCACAAAAGGCAATTCAAAGCTGCCTTGGCCAAACCTGAGAGGCTGCTGCTTGTGCTGACTAATGCTGCCTGCAAAGGCGTCAGCCTCACACAAAAGGCGACTCCAAGCTGCCTTGGCCAAACCTGAGAGGCTGCTGCTTGTGCTGACTAATGCTGCCTGCAAAGGCGTCAGCCTCACTGTTTACAATGTGAACACTAAGCATATGAGATAAGCATCAGACATGCTTTATAACACAGACATAAATATAAATGCGCGTGGTGTGTGTGTGTATGTGTTTGTGTTCACAGTATAGACAAATGCATGTATCCCCGATGCATGTACAGTATATATACACTGCAGTTTACATTAGAGACCGTCTATGCATTCCCAATACATTCCATAGGCAACACATCATGAAGGACCCTTCTCTCCAACTTAGACTTAGACTGTGACTTAGACTGACAACACGGGGGCTAGGGAACTGACCCTAGGTCAGTCCTTTCAGTCAGAAATGTTAACACTGCTCCACTTTGCCAGCATGTGAAACACAGACCTCTGCAACCATGGCATGCAACAACAGAAAGGGAATGTATTCTATTAACTTTGGGTAAGTTAAAGTATCCTAATTAGATGCATTGTTTACACATTGCTTGCAGTTGTGAACATATGATATGACATTTCATTAATGGTCATAACTGTTGTTGTTAATGCCGGCACTGTAAACAGTGTCGACAAGAAAACCCAATTAGGCTTAATAGTGAATAGTTAATATACATTAAAATGTGTCATTAATGGCCATGACACGTCAGGACACGTTTATGATGGACTCACGTGACCCATGTCAACAACCTCAAGTAGAGACTAAGGGGCCGTTCACACGGAAAGCGTTTTTCACCTCCAAAAGCACCTACTGTGTCGCAACCATTCCAAAAACTCGCCGTTTGCAAAGCGGTTAAGAACGTAAACGTTGCTACGCAACGCCCATTGTAAATAAAAACGCGACCTCAAAAGTTCAACCATTTTCAACTTTGAGCGCCTGGCGTTTTTAGAAGCCTTGCGTTTTTAGAAGGAGACGCAAGCGACAAAAAAAGCCGTATCGCAGCAGTGGAACTTTTTCAAAGACGCATCGTTCCATAGGGAAACAATTGAAATCGAACGCCTGGAGGTTAAAAAAGCGTGTCCGTGTGAACGGCCCCTAAACCTTGTGTAGAGTATTGTTGTTTTGTGGAAGTGAATGACTCCAACTCATTTGAGGGCACTGGGGGAGAGGCATGTCTGAGATCAGTCTGCCCATCACTCATTATGTGGCCAGGGAGCTGCACCCCTCTGGCTAGAGCTGATCTGGTGTCAGATCAAGGCCAGAGAAAGAAGGAGAAACAAAAGCTCTCAGCCATCTCTCCGCAGAGGTGCTTGGCTGGCACAAACACACATTAATATTTAATGTTAACCTCCGATTAAAGTCTATTCTCAAACTTTCACTCAAGCTTGCTTACTTTCGCCCCTCTGACTGCATTTTTCTCTCTCCTGTTTTTCTTCCTCCTTTTCCACCGCTCTGCCATAATATATTCATCTCCCTCCTTTCCCTACTGCTTCATCCACCCCTCCCTCTCTTCCTCGTACTCTTCCGCCACCCTACCACCACCAGCACCTTCACCCCACCACCCACCAACACCACCCACACCCTCGACTCCACCTCCGCCTCCGTTTCAATGCACTGGGCACCACCTCCTTTAATCTCTTCCACTGAGGCAATCATGCCTGTCGGCAGGGCAGAGACGTGGCACAACTACTCACAGGCACCAGCAAATTAACTATGACAGGACAGGGGGAGAGAGAAGGAGAAAAGAAAGAATGAAAGAAGAGAGAGAAGGAAAGAAAGACGTAATCAACTTGCATGGAAGGCAAGAAGAATGACCCAAGATGAACCCGTTTTACATTTTTTCTCTGGTTTAACTCTACATCCAAGCCACTGTATAAGCATCTCTTCCAGCGCACTAATCAGTGAATAGGTCACTTTCCCCTCCATAGTCACACAGTTTTGAGACAAAGCTGTTCTTCATTTGTTCTAGAGCGGTTGAGCCAAATCTCGATCAGAGCTCTCTCATTAGAATTTCCATGTTATCAAGCAACCTCTAAAATGGCATCAAGGAAAATGTTCTCAAGTTACCTACCTTACCACAGCACACACACACACACACACACACACACACACACACACACAAAGTGCTCGTGTCATGACTTAACATACATCTAGACAAATGTCACTGCGAGGGGTGAAAAGTGAATAAACTTCTTGAAACATGAAAAACTGAAAAAAATATGACATGCACCAAAAACTGGAGAGAGGACTGACATGATCACACACCTCCACTACCTGCTTATCTTTTTGGACAACAATGACATGTACAGCATCTTGTTTATCTTGGTGGACCTGACATGTACTATACGCAGCTCCTGATGAGAGCAGCTGGGAATGGGTCAAGGACGTTCAAATATAGAAAAAAAAAAATAAATAAATAAAACCTTGGCCACAGAGAAATTCCTAAATCCTGCTCAGTAATAGTCACCTGTGGTGTAGGCCCACTAAATTTTCTCCCTGTTCTTCCTACTTACAGCACCTGGTGACCTTGACAACAGTGCTCCGGGTTAAAACGCTTCAGAATGCTTCTTTAAATTGCTCATGCCAACCTCTGAGCTACATACAATCTAAGACTGGCACACTTCTCATGCCATCTCTGTGGCATATATGGTCTGAAACTTGCACACTCCTCATGCCACCTCTGTGCTACATACAGTCTTTGAGACTGGCACACTGAAGTGGTGGTGAGGTGATTAGTGTGCCATCGGCGGTGCAGAGGTCAAGGTGTTCTTGCTAATGCGAGATGGGTCACTGCTAGGGGCACACTGCGCTCCACTACACTTAAGCACCTTAAGTGAGTGAGTAAGAGAGAGTGAGAGTGAGTAGGTAAGGGAGAGAGTGAGTAAGAGAGAGTGTTAGAAGGAGAGAGAGAAAAATCGAGAGAGAAAACTCACCGAGCCCTCAGGTCAGACCCTGACATAGGAGGGGTTGAACTCAAACAGTCTTTCATGTGTTCTCACTCCAGGTTACATAAATTACCCTCTCTTACACATACACACACACACACACACAGTACTTCCCCACTTCAATCAGTCTGCTATAGGCCTATCCACCACCAGCAATTCTTCCAAGTCTCTTCTGTTTTCTTTAACTCTGTCTCTACAGTATGTATCCATCTCTCTCTCTCTCTCTCTCTCTCTCTCTCTCTCTCTCAGTGGTGAACATCTGTTCAGTAGCTGAGAGACTGATGTTGTAATCACACACACAAACACTGCCTACAGGTCCCAGCAGTCAAACTGAATGTTCACACGGTCAACCCCTCAGGCTATGAGGATAGAGGAACAGATCACCACAATCAGGAGAAAAGAAAATATTCTAAAAGAAGTACAAGGTGGAAAAAGGATGAGGAGGAGAAGAATGTAGAGGAGGAGACAGGCGAAGAAAATGAGTAGCAGGAGGCCAAGGATGAGGAGGAAGGGGATGGGGAAAAGGAGAAGAAAGAGGCTGCGAAAGATGGGGAGAAAGCTGAGAAAGAGGAAAAGAAGGAAGATGACAAGAAGAAAGAGAAAAAAGCTGAGAGAGAGAAGAGTTTATATTCAGAGCTATATTCAGTCAATAATATACAGTAAAGGTAACTCTTACTATTACCTCTACAACACTGCAATAAATGACAACAGGTCACCCATTTGGAGAAATGTCATTGGGCAATACATCTGAATGTTACTGGGCACCTATCCACTGATAATGGGCAACAGATTTTTGTCTGGACAGATTTAATCAGCCTCACCAGATTTAATCAACATTTGGAACCAGTCATGTGTGCCTGACATCACTGCTCCAAAACCTGGCCCTGCATATGAAGCCGAAGACGATGCATACGTAGAAAGTGCACAGACAGTATGTATTGTATACATACAGCCAGTATGTACTACTCCAGTCCTGACAACATCACACTGAGCTTAGGATATTAACATGCAACTTGGAATGATGGGGAATCATTCAAGATAGAACCAGGGGGAGTTGCCATTCATTTTCCACCGTGGTTGACAGGTACACCAGACCTCCAAATGTTAGGCTGAGGTACTGTTCCAAAAAAGTTGTGAATTTTCACCTCTGGAATTGGTTTTGTTAACGTCTTTCAAGTCAGCCACAGGGCTTCCAGTGAGTGACCGTGCAAGTGAATGTTCACTGGCAGTCTGTCACTCTGTCTATCTGTGTCTGTCTGTCTGTCTGCCTGTCTGGGTCTGGTTCCTGACCGCAGATTGGCAGTGAAAAGCAAGGTGCCCTTGCTGAGCCAAGTCTCATTACCTTCCACTTATGAGCGGGAGGGAGCAAGAAAACCAATTAACCCACTGGACCCAACAGCTGGAGAGGGGATAGAGGAGAGAGAGAGAAAGAGAGAGAGAAAGATAAATAATAATTAAAACACCTTAAAAAGTGTCCTAAACAGAATCTATAATGGTACTGCAGCTAAAAACTGCCTCAAAAACCACCTCATGATTCTAGAAGGCATCTGGTTTCCCCCACAAGTGTGGATGAGAAAAGCTTTCCTTACCACGTGAAACCACAACATTTCATTTTGTTTCATCCAACAGAACTACAGGGCCAAGGTCAGCACTATATAAAGACCTCACCGAAGAGCTGCCGGCTTCAACTCAGGTTAATGGGTGAGGGTAGAGACATGCCGTGTGCGCGCGTGTGTGTGGAGATGAGATGAGAGACATGATAGATACAAATGTTCTGGACCGATGCTTGCATGTGATCCATCACAAGCTCATCAAGCACACCAGCTAATTGCAATGGCGACAGAAGTGCTGTGATGCCGTCGATGGCCCAGCAGAGTTTAACGAGGCACCCGAAGATGCCACAGCCCGAAGATGGCTGACAGACAAAGCATTTGGATCTGAGGGTGTGTGAGCATGTGTGTGTGTGTGTGTGCGCGTGTGTGTGTGTCTGTGTGGCGCTGAGGGGCAAGGGGAATGGGAGGTGGTGTATGTCGTCTGAATTATTTATCCACGATTTCTGCCACTGTGTCCACATGCCATCTCTGTCTTCAGTCTATGTTTCTCTCTCTCTCCCTCTCTCACACAGAGTTATAATTCTCTTATTTTCTATTCTCTTTTTCCTGTTCACCTCCCATCCTCCATCCTATGCCTTTCTCTTCTCTCTTTCTCCCTCAATCCTAATTTTCTATTTATCTCACTTTTTTTTGTTCTTTGCTCTCTACATCTTCCCTCTGTCCATGGCATGCCTCCCTTCACTCCATCCCCGCCCCCCACCCTCTCCAATACAATCATCAACCTCTCTTTTTTCTTATTAATTCGATTAAGTTGTGGCATTTTCAAGTATTTGAGGGTTGCAGCTGGGTCACCGTGTGGGCTGGGAGATAATAGCCAAAAGGCTTTTGTGAAGCCTCCCTGGTGGAGGAAAAGATTATAAGATGGGTTAATGATGTCAAATGGACCTTTTTCACGGCAACCATTTTTCCAAGAGAAGCAGGGTGTTCTTAGTGACGGCAAATAAGATTCTGATTCAGTCTAGCAGTGGATCTCTAACATTGTACAGGTTCTACAGTGAGAGAAAACCCCAATGACAGAACGTTAAACATCTCTATCTTCCTCTGTCCTGATGTCTCTCCCTCTTTCCTTCCTCCTCTCAGTGTCTCTCTTCATTTGTGTTCCAGCTCTGAGGAGCTGCCCAATCTTCTTCTCTCGCTTTTTTCCTCACTCTCCCTCACTGACTGACAGTTTCACAAGAAGAGAGGAGATGTGTTCTTTGACAGGCACTTTGTGTTTGTGCAAGTGTTTCACTTTCTGCTCACTGATCCTCACTGGTGTAGTGGGCATTGGGTGTGAGGCTACACAATAGCCATTTCCTACCTTTTTCAATATCAGTTGTTTGTTATAACCTAAAATTCTAGTAACTAGTTGCATTGTCAACTGGAGTCACCGTCCTTGTACATGAACTCTATCCAACTAATCCCACCTAATCTATCAAGTTATGTAAGTGACCCGTAAAGAAACCTTGGGGTGGGGTTAATAGTTGGGAGATGGGTTGGGGTTTGAAAGCAGGGCTATCAGCAGTGAGGACGTCCTGTACCACAAACAGGCCCAGTGCCCTGGCATCCCTGGTTCCCAAGGCCATTTCCCATTCCTCATTGTCCGCTCCCACTCTCACTCACGGTCTTACTTGCACTCCCACTCCCACATAACTGTACTGTCAAATGAGGGTCAAAAAAATCCTCGGAATATCACTTACTTTCCGCCCAGAGCTATTTGTCGACCGACGGGAACAGAAAAAAAAAAATTGCACGCAGAATGCTAATGTCCTGCCTGCTCTCCCCCACGCAGGGCCGCACAGTTAAAGTGAGTCAAGCTAAACGGATGCACAAAAATAAATAAATAACAAACACAAGCAAAAACAGAAGAGCGTGATCTCTGACCCGACTAGGACAAATTATTCACCGATTCGGTTTGTGCTTGAGGAGGAGCAAGTACACATTCTATCCACTGGGGCACGCAGCGTTTCTAGCTGGACTCACGTTACAAGCTGAAGCAGAGCTGCGGCAACTGGAAGCACTGAATGGCTGTTATAAAAGGATTTATCAGCTTAACAAAACACACTGTAAATATAGTGAAAAGAAAAATAAAGGTACAGACAGGAGAAGGGAGAGAGAAAGAGAGAGAAAGAGAAAGATTGATATTTTAAGACAGATGGTTGATATATTCAGATGTTGGAGGAAAAAAGAAAAAACTGTGTGCGCCAAGACTTAAATTACAGCATATAGCCAATGATTTATTTTCTGGCTTTAGCCAAGGCTAAATGGCAGTGCCATGCAGAAATGAATCCTGTAATTCAAGCCCTCGCTTGTGTTTGAGGGCAAAGGGGGAAATATGTGAAAGCTGTAGAATTTACAGGGGTATAAGCTGAATGAAAGAGAAAGAGGGAGGAAGTGTGTGTGTGTGTGTGTGTGTGTGTGTGTGTGTGTGTGTGTGAGTGAGTGAGTGAGTGAGTGAGTGAGTGAGTGAGTGAGTGAGAAAGAAAGAAAAGAGGGTGAGAGAGAGAGAGAACGAGATAAAGGATAGATAAGGATAAAATGAGTGAAGAGCAAGCTTTTTGGCCGAGTACGATGGAGATTATGAGGCTAAACTATCATTAGCATAACTGGAGCACCCAGCAGAGCACCCTATTTGCCTACTCGAAGGAGAGGGTGGCATGTTGGGGTCTGGAAAGGTGCTGAAAGATACATATGGAAATAATCCCTACATGAATCCTATATATAATCTTTATATTCCATTTCCCATTTTAATAGTTTGCTTAAAGCGGCTGTGTATTTTGTTGCTATACTCGGGAATACTTGAACGTAAAACTAGATTTGAGAGGAAAGATCCAACACTAGTTGATTTGCATGCTACTTCATGGGACATCCAGACAATATGTTAACATTCTATTGCCGTTTCTGGGTCAGCTGGGATGCTTTAAATTCATACATGACACGTAGCTCTAGTCCCAAGGCTGCATATGAAAATGGAGCTCAGGAGCCAACTCTAGTTCGATGCATTTTTTTTCAAGGACTATTTTTATCTCATTTAACAAACCCACTCAACAGTAGAGGACCAGGCATCGCAACATCTGGAAAACTAGTTAGCACTCATCTTAGAGGGGCGAGAGCCAGACAGCCTGAGGGAGGGGGAGAAGAAGAGAGAGAGAGAACAAGAACAAGAAAGAAAGAAAGCAAAAAAAAAAAAAACAAATGCTTTGAATCTTGGGTGATTCTACCGCCGCTTGCTATTTCAAGCAAAAAAAAAGCAGATAAAGCCAACCACTTGAAATGTGAGAGAGAAAGAGAAAAAGTGTGTGAGAGAGTGTGTGAGTGTGAGTGTGACAGAGAGAGAGCAGATAAAACCAGAAACATGTGACTTGTGTGGAGGAAAGAGAAAGAGAGGAGAGAGAAAGAGAGAAAGGGAGAGACAGAAGTGGAGCTGATGTGATTGATCGCTTACGCTCATGAGACTGAAAGGATGCTCTGACCTCCACCTCAGACACCTCCCCCTACATCCAATACATTGAGAGGAGTGAGAAAGAGTGATGGAGGGCGAGGGGGGGGGGGGGGGGAGTGGGAGGGACAGAGGAAAAGGCAAAGAAAGGGAGATAAATACACTCTTATCAGCGGGCAAGAACAATTCAAGGTCAATAAAATCTATTTGCATTTGAAAGAAACACACAGGTAAAAAGCATCACAGAAAGTAGATTGCGTCGACTACAAAGGAAAGTGGAGCACCTCGCGTGAGGAGCAGGTGTGCAGTGTGTGTCTGTGCGCGGCGCGCGCGTGCACCTGCTAGACCTGGAGGGCCACACAGAACCAGGCACGGACACACGATGACCCTGGCTGGGTGTGAGGACGAGAGGAAAGGAAGGGAAAGAAGAGAGTGGGGGGGTTGCAGGAGTGCCTGTGGCCACCGCGGGCATCTGGGACAGGGTCCCATCCCAACCAGGCCATTATCCCAGTCCCAGCAGCCACAGGCGCAAGGGCAACTGGACAAGACAAATGACACAGATGCGCTGGAAGAATGTGCCGCTGCTGGGCGGCCGCGCTGCTAACAACCGCAAGGTCGCGAGATCAACAGCCAGAGGGGCCATGTGAATTAAACACTGAAAGAAAGCAGTGTTCTTCTAACAAGGCATTCAAACACACGCAAGCTTTACAAGACAACCTGAGGGGGGGAGATATAGTATTCTAACATTCTGTTTGATACTGCATGTACTCCTTTTCTTTGCATTGCATGATATTCTATGTGTCTGCTGGGCCCGTTGCATATATGCATGCATTATGTTATTTTGTTTGTTTATTTTTTTCTTTTTATTTGCTTACAACCATGAGGGCATGGGTGCACAGTAATTGTCAGTTTTCAAAGCAAAGACATTGGCACTTTACAAATTAATGCAAATGAGCGTGTTGGGCCGGCGTGTATGCACACAGTGTGTGTACGGCTCCATGTGTAGGCTGCGCTTTGTAAGATCTTGAGGGCACAACAAGGGAAACTTGCTAACAAGAAGGCTGTTTCTTTGAGCGCAAATCCATCACCTAAGCCTATGAAGAATGGGGGTTACAAAACAAAGACCATGATGTTGTCAACAACAACAATGACGACAACTGCCTGTAGGCTAAAACAAACAATCACAAACAGATAGAGAGACATCGAAAGAAAGGCACGTCAACAACACGTGAAAATAAAACAGACCACATGCTTTTTTATCTGTGCCAACCATTAGTTCTACGCCTAGACCCTCAATGTCTCCTGCAGGAAAACTACGGTTACATGCACAGAACAGAATTGCTTTGAATTCAGACTAAACAGCCAAGGATAGATGTGACCAATTCAACTGAACTGGGTGTTGCCTAGTATCTCACCTTGCCGAGTGTCCCAGTGTCAGCCAGGCTCTGATCTTGCCCCCAGCCAGTCAGCACTGACTGGGTATCTGCCATACTGGCCCAGTTTCTGGATGGTTATTAATGTTCTCGGCCCCAGGCCAGACTCCCTGGTGACCACCAACCGGAGCAGAGGCGAAGGTAATTCATCAAATCTTGTTGAGTGCCCGTGGTCCACGCCATGTTCTTGGTAACCAGTATTGATCTATTTTTTTTTAAACGCTTGTTAAATGTACAACGATGCTATACCAATTTGACGGCTTTAAATTGTCAGCAGTTTGGCAAAATGACACTGACATGAATGCAGATGAAAAACATAACAGGGAAATAAATAAATAAATAAATAAATAAATAAATAAATAAATAAATAAATAAATAGAGAGGGTTCGCCAAGAGGCAAAATACATTGATTATTTTACTGATACCCTGGCCACAAATATCCAGGGACATCCCAATATCCTAATAATATACATGCTCCAAACTTATGATTTCATTTGCTGTTTGAAATTGCGACAAGACCGGAGGAATGAAGTGTGGCATATCACAAATCTCACAGAAGCACCAAAGTCATCACATTGTGGCTTAGGCTGCTTGTTAATGCTCCGTCTCAGGGCTTTCAACTGATTCACTCCACCAGATTCTAATTCTTAAGACAGCAATACTGGTGAGCCATTCCCCAAGGCCATCTGACTTTAATGGGAATAATTCCACACAGCCTTTCAAAAGAAATACCACCACACACCCAATCAATCTTTGTCTACACACACACACACACACACACACACACACACACGTACGTACGTTTAGGACAGCAGTCAGTAACAGCACAGAGCCCTGTACTGAAAGGAGTCTACCTACTTTGATATGTCAAAACGAAACCCAAACACACAGGCAGTCTCAATCTAACACTGACGCATACTATAAATCACACTCTTGCTCTCTTTGCCTCTCGCTCTCCCACTCATCCAAAACTACAGCCAACTATCAGACACACGAACACACACGTAGGTCGAAATCACAAATCTAAATCCAACACTTACACGTAATGGCATTGATTCTGACACAATCTCCTTCTCTCTCCCCCCTCTCTCTCTCTCTCACACACACACACAGATCTTCTTTGAGGGTACCAACTGTGCAGTGCAGATGCATATAAAATGGAAGACTAACCGAACGGGACACTCTGCACAGAATTAAAATACATCAAAGGCTTCCCCGGCTTCTTAATCTCTCTGAATTAAAGAGGTAGAGGCGAGCAAGACAGCCAGCGACAGCCAGCGCACTTGGACCCAGCCGCCTCGCTTCCTCTTGATTCCATCTGGACGTGTTCCAGCTAGTCGGAAGCACAGGCCTCATCCCCTCACTGTTTTTCATGGCTGCTGTGGCCAGCCTCTACATGTTCAAGCTGAAACAAGAATGCTCTTTTTCTTTTCCATTTGTGTGCGCGTGTGCGTGTAAAGCAGATTTGTTCTCCCCACTATTTGTTAATGTGTGCATGTGTGTTTAGTATCTGCATGTGTGTGTGTGTGCCAGTAGTTAAGAGAGTGTGCATTAGAGAAAAATAAAATGAATCACAGACAGGAGAGTCCACACACTACATCAGTTTTAAAAACTGTGTGTGTGTGTGTGTGTTGCCATGCTTCAGTCAAACCTCATCTGTCACCGCCGCTGCATCCAACACTGGCATCCACCTGCACCTGCACCATCACTCTCCCTCTCCTCTCATCTGATGATTCATACGGGCTAATCCAGCCAAAGGAGCACTCGGCACCAACAGTAGAGATGCCCACGTACCTTCAGTGCTCTAATGGGTTGTTTCAGGCCAGCACTGTGGGTGTGTGTGTGGAGGTGGGTGCATGTGGGTGTGTGTGTGTGTGTATGTGTGTGTGTGGGTGTATGTGTTCCAAGCTGTTGCATCCTATAAGGTCATCCTCCGATCATGACTCTTTTACTCCCCAGAGCCAGAGCCATCATCTCCCACAGCTGTACGCATCTGCACAGGGCCAATTCACATCCAGCACATTTACCTGTTCTATCAGACGGACAAGAGATGAAGAGTCAAGGGAGTGAGCAAGAGAGACACAGAGGTTGCATTTCAAACACAGAAAATCCTTTAGAATGCAAAACAAAATTAGAGAGGATGGAAAAGAACGAGATGGGGAAAGAAAAAAGGACAAACGAAGCTGAGTGGAGGAAAAGAGAAAAAACAAACAAAGGATTTTACGCAAGAAATTGTGACACTTTGTGAAATGTCATTTTATAGTTATGAACATGGTAGCTTTGGCTTTACGCATACTGAACTAAAGTGAGCTGAACTGAACCAAGACAGCGATTGGATGATGTGTTGAGAAGAGAGGAAAAGAAGGGAGAGCGATAGGAAAAAAGAGAAAGAGGTGGAGAGTGAGATGCTGAGGGAGAGGAACACTGTGTGGGTGTGTGAGAAGAACAGAGAGTGATGGAAGGAGAGTGACAGAGACAGACAGTGTAGGAAGACAGTGAGAGAGGGATGATCGGAGCAGAGAGAGAGAGAGAGAGAGAGAGAGAGAGAGAGAGAGAGAGAGGTGAAAGTGAAAGTGAAAAGTGAAAGTGTTGCAGGAAAGGATGGGTATAGGGACAGGGAGAAATGGAGAAAGAGAGGTGGCAAGAGAGACTGAGGAAAGAGAGATAGGGAAGAGAGATAAAGAGAGATAAAGAAAGCAAGAGACATGAGTCCAAGAGCAGGAGTGAATGCTGGCGGGGGAAAAAATGACCCACCAGAGAGCTTAAGTGTCAGGGAAAGAAAACACTGCTGGCCCTCGGCCACAGTGGAAGGGCTGACAATGGAGCCCATTTTCTCATGACCTGTAACACGCACACAGAAACAGCTTTCCTTCACACACTTACAAACAAATAAACTTAGCTTTCCCTCAGAATCGCACACACACACAAACTGTGAACTTTCTCTCAGAAATGTGTGCACACACACAAACTCGGAGCTTTCCCTAAAACATGTGGGCGCACACACACACACACATGTAAGTTAAAGGTGTCTGTTCAGTGTTCTCTGCTGGGGAATCCAAGTAGGGAAACAGGCATTAGCAAACACACACACACACACAACTCTACTCCCTTCCGAACACACACACACACAAAGCTGTACAATGTGCAAGGGTAGGCCTTTGAGTGTAGAGCCTTTCACACTCTACACTCAGGCCTTGCAGTGCACCAATAGAGGTGATTTGGAGAGTTGAATTGAATCATATGGGACTGGGGTTAAAGGTGCTCATTACTTCTCGTCCATACTGCAACACTCTCCATCAGTGCTTCTTGCTCCATATATATAAGCAAGACCTCAGTAGGGCAGACTTTGTTTTTTTAAGTTGGCTAATCAAAGGCACTTACAACTCTGTGTTCCCCAAATCCACATTCAAAAGAAACTGTGTTCTGGATCCATCCATCTATCCAAAATTGCGTCTTCTATGCATTCATCTTTTTGTCATATCAAATGTTAGTCATATATTGGATGACTTCTGATACCGCAAACATGGCTGCACGCCTTGCGAAAGCTGAGATCTCTGTGGGGCGGCCCATCATCCATAGGGTTTCATCTTCAAAGACCGCACAATCCCCTGAAGTATGGTTTCCAAATAGCAAATGCTGACAGAAGTTATGAAAATAAGACAAAAATATGACAAAAAGTCATTTGAGTATGCAAACTTACAGATGCTGTGAAACTGCACAGCATTGAAATGAAAAAACACACACATAGTTGTACAATTGCAATGAAAACACACACACACACAAAAATAATAAGAGACACAACTGCAGTCAAATCAAAATAACACAACACACATAACACACAACACTAAATGACTATGAACTCGTATCTGCACTCCTCCCTCCTTTCTCCACTTCTCCCCTCTTCATCCCAGACCACAGGATTCCGGAAAGTTCCAATCAGCGCCATGGCCCTGACCCTCTGCCGCAGGCGACTGCTGGCTGACCTGTGGGATAGCTCTCGTGACCTCCCCCTGCTTAGCGGAGTCCTGGACAGACGCCTAAGCCAACGAGGCCCTCGTCCTGCCAGCGACACAACGCTGCTACTGCTGCCTCTCCGACAGCCATTAGCACTGCAGTGGGACTGGAGCCAGAGAGAGAGGGAGGAAGAGATGGGGTGCAGAGAGAGGAGGAGGGATGAGAAGGAGAGAAGGAAGGAGGGAAGGGGAGTGTGTGCACAATGGTCGTTGGCATGGTCGTTGTGTGCATAATGTAGAAAATAATAATGTTTACCATGCCAGATTTTTGTGTTTGGATAACAATTTACTGAATTGTTTTGGTTCATTGTTAGTTTGTGTCACAGTGCTGTGAGTGTGAGAGAGAATGGGGCTGAAATTACATAGATAAAATAGAGACAGCATGGGAGAGACGGTCTGTGTATATGTGTGTGTGTGTGAGAGAGAAAGCATATGAAGGGACTGCAGCAAAGCTCACAAAACTCTGCTACTTGTGTTTACAGCATAGCTTGACAAAAAGATACCCAGCCCACCCCACATAACGATCTCCAAAAGCCCCAAAGCCCCAAAAGCCCACCACATATAACAATCCAGCATTTCCAGGCCATTCTAAGCACCAGCCTGGCCCCATCTCTCAGCGCCGCTGCATCCAACACTGGCATCCACCTGCGCCATCACTCTCCCTCTCCTCTCATCTGATGATTCATACGGGCTAATCCAGCCAAAGGAGCACTCGGCACCAACAGTAGAGATGCCCACGTACCTTCAGTGCTCTACTGGGTTGTTTCAGGCCAGCACTGTGGGTGTGTGTGTTAGTACTGTAGGTGTGTGTGTGTGTGTGGGGGGGGGTGTTAGTACTGTATGTGTGTTTGTGTGTGTGTGTGTGCATGCGTGTGTGCTCGCATGTGCATGTGAGTGTGTGTGCATGTGTGCCTGGAGCTTTGTGGGGGTGGTAGTCAGGCCTCTGGCATACTTCCATGTGAATGGTATACGCGTGATGCGTGCCAAGAAACTCCTGGGTGATGCCACGTACCTCAAAAACACTGAGCCGTCGTAGACCATTGATTGTGCATGAACTGCATGCAAACAGAACTCTGCTCTAGGGGAACAGCGCATGCACACATGCACACACATACGCGCACACACACACACACACACACACACACACACATTCACTACCTAGCCAGTGCTGAGTGTTCCTCTGAAATCAGTTTCATTTTTTCCCAAATTCAGTTTTTTTTTATGATTTATTTTATGCCATTTCCAATTTCCCCATTTCTTTGACTGATCAATAGTCATGTCAGATGTCCAAAGGGGCCAATCAACATGCTTTCCCATGTCCATGCCTTGCCCGCTCTCATCCTACACCCGATATAGGCTAGGCTATATATTGGTATGGACAAAGAACCTTATCTTTGTGAATTGGCCCTAATTACAGTGCAGTCCTAGGAAAAGAGTCAATATTTTAAATGACACATTTATCATTGCATTCACCATCCCCCAATACATTACAGGACTGTTCTTTGTTCTGTGGACTTTTTGGAATACATTTGTCAGATGATTTCTGTTATGTCTTAAGATCGCATCATCCCTTTTTTTCGGGAGCACATGAGGAAAAATAGATCCACTCGCTGGCAAAGCATGCATGTGTGTGCTGACAATGCACTCGCATAGGGATCACAACGCACAATCCCCATGGCAATCAAAAATCACAACACAGTACACATTTGGTGCATGCACAGCTGTGTCTGCAAGAATACAACTAGTGGCATCAGTAAGCTATTTGCCTGGGGAAGGCAGAGGGACAATTGTGGAGCCTATTTATTTGCTCTTGATGTCCATGCCTGCATCTGGGTTTGAACACCTGAATTTCCCTCTGAGATAATACACTTGACCTGGACTTCCACTTCAGTGGGGGCAAATCATAGATTTGATCATACAAAGAAGAAATATCCATTGCGCTCCTACCATCTATCTCAGCATCTCTCTTTCCCTCCATCTCTTTTCTCTCTTTCTCTCCATCTCTTTTCTCTCTTTCCCTCCATCTCTTTTCTCTCTTTCTCTCTCATACAGAGAAAAAGCGAGACACACACACACACACACACACACACACACGTCTTAACCTCATGAAGGATGAAGAGGATATTATACCACATATATGTACCTGCAGTGTACTTTGAGACGATTCAGCATACAAAGAAAAGAAAAACTAAAAGATGTTTAAATGTGTATTTTGATTGTAATTAGAATTTGATTACACCCATTAAAACCAGCAGATGTGACGGGGTGTGGATGTTGGTGCAGCCTGCTCGAGCGCTCAACTACGGCTGTCCCCGCAGCAAGGACTCCATGTTGGGCGACATGATCAACAAACACACACAACACAAGTCACACCATGTGGGGGTAATAAATGGCTAATTACAAAGCCCAGAGCAATCCAAGAGACGCCCTCCTCCCCCCACTCCCACTTAGGGTTGCAAAGGGGTGGATAATTTCCGGTAAATTTCTGAAAACTTTCTGGAAACTTTCCATGGAAACTTTAGCTTGGGAATTTTAGAAATATTCAAAAATGGAAACTTGTGGAATTTATGTGAATTTATGTGAATTAACTGGAAATTTTGGATGATTATAAGAAACATAGACCATATGACTCATATACCAACATATTTTGTCATAAGAAGACATTTTTGCCAAAAAGATACAATTAAAATAAAAATATAGCATTTTTCTGTTAAATAAGAAAAATATGAAGATTGTAAACTGAACAAATGGAAAGGGCTATCAAAACATTTAAATGATGTATGAAATCAGGTGTGGTTATGTAAAACTGTTTAGCAGGACGCAGAAGAAACAGAACATTTTGTGCTATCTAGCACCATGATAAGCTAACTTCTTTGATACAAAGGTGCTAGCTAGCTTTCCTTTAACATATCTGCCTTACCAGTGAGCTAGCAAGCTATATTTTGAGATAACATTTTAGAACAAATATCATTTAAGTTATATCATCATAACTTGCTTGACTGTTTGTAGTCCTCAAATGTGTAGCCTCACGTGTCTGTATCAGTGACTGTATGTGGCTCATAAAGGTTGCTTTAGCAGTCCATAATTCTAGAAATCATTGAGATGTGATGGGAGGATGCATAATGCGTATAGGAGGTGCGGCCTCAATAGCCCTGCATTAAGAAGTGTGTTATGCCCCTGTGATTGAAGAATAGCAAATTATAGGCTACTCAACTTTATGCATATCACATCTCATAGTTTTAGCCAAGACTGCAAAAATATTATTTTCTACCAACTATCTTTATGTCCCTGACCTTTAGTTGAGATAATTTCCAGTTTTTTCCAATTAATTCCTGTTAATTCCCATAAATTCCCGTTAATTCCCATAAATTCCTGTTAATTCCCATGGAAAGTTTCCAACTTTGAAAATTTCCGGAATTTTGCAACCCTACTCCCACTCTAGTTTAGCTTCCTTTACCAGCAACAACTCCAGTGGGTAGCAGCAGAAGAAGCAGCAAGAAGCAGCAGCAAACAGCCATCCTCAGTCTGTCTGATAGTCTGATGAGGCCCAGGCTCTTCTGCTCTAATCAGATATGTAGAGACATGAAAGAATCAGAATCAGACTTAAAAAAAAAAAAAAAAAAGCTTGCTTTTATGTTTTTAGGGTCCCAAGGATCCAACTCAAGAGTTTCAGACATTTCATTTTTGTAGTACTGACCAGGTTGACCAGTCTGGACATTTAACGTACTGAAAGCAGTCTCAGCTTATTCTGGAAAATATCAGCACCATTCTTTGCCATTTTTACTTCATAAGATGCACTTACTGCAGTGCTGCGACACCCATATTTCTACCACTGCAGACAACATGCCATTCAGACTGACAGTCTGAAACCTTCAAGTCTCAGCATGATGGACATAAACTGTGTGTGTGTGTGTGTGTGTGTGTGTGTGTGTATGTGTGTGTACGCGAGCGCGTGTGTATTATGTATAGGCAACTCAAGCAAAAGAAAAAATAAAAAGGAATGAGGCTGAACGAGAAGGGGTGAAAGAAAGAAAGAAGATGGAGGAGGGAAGAGGAAAGGGCAATAGGGAGATAAAAAAAAAAGAGAGGCAACAAGGGAGAAAGAGAGAAAAAGCAAGAGAGAGAAAACATTGCCAGGGTCAGAGCCATAATAAAAGTAGAAAGTGGGCCTTTGAGGATCACCTCCTAAAATACACACCCCATTAACAGGGCACCCTCATCCTTCACACAGAATACCCACAGCCTCCAGCGACCTCAGACACAGCCTTCATCATCAGCTCTGACGAGCAGGACACACACGCACACGCACACACACACACACACACACACAGACACAGTCACACACCCTGCCATGCTTGAGCATAGACCTCTAAACACCAGAGATATAGAGGGGGTGACCATTGTCAGGGGTCTGAAGGAAGAAATAAAATAAAGAAGGAGGGGGCCCTCTCTGCAAATCCCTAAGGCTCAAGGAGAGAGAGGAAGGGAGGGAGGGAGAATGAGAGCGAGAAAGAGAGACTGACCGGGGAGAGAAAAAGAGACAACAAAGGAGGGAGAGGCAGACGAATATGCTGTGGTTAGTGGACAAAGAAGATTAGTTTCTCCTCCGCCACAACTTACTGCCGCTGCTGCAACTTGGGTGATATGTGTGGAAGAGAAAAGACAGTGTAGGAATCGCATGGATTTGAACCTGAGAATTTCTGCAAATTCACATGACCCTAGCCTTGGCAATCCAATGAGAGTAATAAAACAGTACGTGTGCAACACCCCCTCAGACGCACACACACACATACCACACACCTCCTCACACACACTCACACTCATCCACTTCACAATAGAAGTGCTTTTTCCTTAAGCCCCTTTCAAAGGTCTCTGCCTTTGACTTGACTGCTGAGTAGATCAGAGTTCCCTTTTTCTCATCTACAATCTTCAACAAGCCTAAACACAGACCTACACACACACACACACACACACACACACATACACACACCCACACCTTCTATCCACCTACTACCACCCCACCGGTTTCTCATTCAAATAGAATATTCAACACATAATCTGGCGGCGACAAAGCCCCCTGGCTGCGCACAAGACCAGGGGGAGAATGGGGGGGGGGGGGGGGGGGGGGGGGGGGGGTGTGCAAGGCCAACTGACAGACTGGCAGGTAGGCAGGGCCAGTAGAGCATCGACTGAGAGAGAATGGTGAAGAGATATGGGTGTGGGTCTGCGTAAGAGCCAGAGAGAGAGAAAAAGAGAGAGAAAATCCCATTGTAAACGCAGCCAAGAGCACAATGGCAAAGTGGAGGATCTCATTACATACACATATGCCTGCGAACGAGGAGCGGGGAGTGGTGTGGTGGTGGTGGTGGTGGTGGTGGTGGGGGGGGGGGGCTTCAGAGCCAATCCTGTATTTGTTCAAAGGAGAGGCGGAACAAAGAAGCTTTTCTCCACTGCTCTCCACCTCTCTCCATCTCTTTTTCACGACTCCTCTCTCTCTTTTTCACCCGGTCTACTTCTGCCATCCAATAGGCCCCTAAACAAAAACACATTTCTCTGTGACCCGGGATGAGAAATCCCATTTAGGTTCAAAGTGGTCTCCTTTCCATGACTAAGTATTGTCACTGTTGGCAAATACCCATGCCACACTATCATGGTAAAAAAAAAAAAAACAATTAACAAGACAACAGCAGTTCAGACAGGAAATTCTCAGAATCGATATTCGAGATTTTCTTGGTGTAAATACAAGGTGCTATGCTTGGTCATGGTGCCCTAGTTCTGCTCAAGCTGCTTCTGAAAATCTGCGTAGCTGTATGATTAAAGTTGCATAGAAATACAAAGGTACACTGAGACTGATGTCACAAACAATAAACAAGCAATAAATACACAGATCCACGCTATCCTGAGCAGTTCTCGACTAGGGAAGGAGCAGCTGCGGAGTGTGTCCGCCGGCCACAGTAAATTTAAACAAGCGCGGAATTTGGGAGCAAACCTAATTGGTCCGCGTCACATCCTAATAACGGCATCACCCGAGTTTCCTGTATGAACTTGGTCATTGGTAGCATAGCAGCTAAGGACCCTGGCAAGCATGTCAGGTGCCTGAAAACTGTGGATTCGAGTCCCGGCTGCCACCATTAAAGTTACTCCAAGGGAGGTGATTGATAGTTGATAAAATGCAAATTGGCTGAAAGCATCTTCTAAATACAATTATAAGAAAAATGGAAAAGTAATTTGCACGAAGGACCATATTGTTAAGGTTCCTCAATCCTGTCAAACATTCAAAAAGTTTCTGTTACATATAAAGCATTCAGATGCAAGTCCATTTTCAGAAAAAGGGAAATTTTATTTTATCCCCATCAAACTACAATTTAAATATCATAATAGGTTAAAAACAAAAATCAAGCAAAAAAATGCTGTTGGAATTATTATATATATAATTAAATGATTATAAATACAGTTTTTTGAATCCAGAGCTAATTGACACTGAGTGCTTTGTTTCTGACCTCCATTTAGGTACATGCTTATGCATTACTGAGCCAAAAACAGCTCAATGCGAATGTAAACAGAAACACTCTCCAAACTCACCTTCTCAACAAGGGCTACACACGGACACCAATGTGAATGTCAATGGAAGCACTCCGGTGCTGAAACACACACCCACTCACTCTAGGAAATTGGACTCTCACTCAAAAATGTAGCAGCTGACTCTCATGAGACAGATCTCTGGAAGCTCTCTCTCCCTCTCTCCCTGTCTCCTTCTCTCCCTCTCTCCACACACACACACACACACACACACACACACACACACCCTTTCTCTAAGTAATGGTTCCTCAGCAGACTGGAGGGTATGATCAGCACCTGTGGTCTGATGAGCTAATACTGCTTCTTCCTCATCACAGCACTGGTCCACCTAGGTCTTTGTTTCCAGTAAATTAACTTTCTCCCCATAATCTCTCTCCCCTTCTCTTAGCAGGATCTAGATCATGTTGAACATTCCATCAAACCGGGAAAACGACCCAAAGCGCCTGGGACGTTAGCATGCAAAGGCATGCAAATGGATGCAAATTTGGCCCCAGCATCTACAATTAATCATTCTGGTAACACACACAGAACTGTACAACAGACACACTGTTCTGATAACAAGCTACCCAAAGTTGTATTGCAATTACCAAACAAAAACCAACCCTTGTAAATATTTTCAAATTTTTGTTTTGTTTGCAGAATTGGTGAACACAAAAACAAATCTCTGTCTGGGGGGTGATCACAAACTGACTAAAGTCTCAGGGTAAATAGGACCAGTTTGATTTGTGTACAAGGAAAACATTTGAAAGCACCAAAATTGCGCAGATCCAAACCAGATCACTGCCAGGCCTATTCCAGTTTCCAGGTCTATCTGACACTAGGATTACAAGGTGGCATGGCCATGGCTCCCAACGTCTACGCATGGGACAAGTGTGAAACGTAATTTCAATTCCTTTGTATGTCTAGTACATGTGAAGAATTTGACAAATAGAAATTCCTTGACTTGACTAGACTTGACTTAGCATTCAAGTTAATTGGTTAAGCAGGTAAAGCATTTGACATCTGGAAATTAAGATGCAGGTTAACCGCCAGATGCCGTGCTCTTTGCTCTTTT
>JAGFZM010000124.1:281507-295989 GCA_017657215.1 Limnothrissa miodon | reverse complement strand
TAGTAGTATTGGTAGTGATAGCAGTAGTAGGTAGCAGTAGCAGTATTAAACCTACCTGACACCCCCCAGCCGGTAATGACACAGGAAGCAGGTCTCTTGCCCCACTTGCTGCCCTGAGCAGGTAGGCAGGCCGCATTGGTGTGGGGGTTAAAGGCCACGCATTTGCCCTCTGACCCCCTCAGTCTGATCAGGGCAATGTCGTGTTCCCAGCTCTGTGGAGAGTACTTCCTGTGCATGATGATGTTCTCAGGTGAAAGTGTACGCTCAAAATCATCCTGCTCCGTGGTGTGGTGGTCACCCAGGCGAATCAGGTAACGTGCCGGATCAGTGCCAAATCTGAACACAGTGACAGGGATAAATATCACCTGAATATTGTCAAAATTCCCTTATCTGTTATTTTTAAATCCATGTACAACTTCATTATGATCTGTTATAAAAATGTGTCATTACCATTTCATGCCCTAATGTTTTATCCTATTAAAATAGAATTTTATCTATCTATTATAGTTTGTATTTCATACATGAAATTTAAATCATCCTTACACATCTTCAAAAATGTTAAAACATTTAAATGGACAGCTTTAAAAACACTCAATCCACATTCAACCATTCAGTTCCTACTTCACTTCTTGTAACTCTCCTTAGTCACCAGCAGGTGTCTGCACTCACTTTCTGAAGCAGTGTGCGGCGGTGAGCACCCAGCATGAGTTGATGAGGGTGGCTCCACACAGAGGATGGCTCCCCCTGGACTGGGAACGCAACCAGAGCGAAGCCTGCCATGGCCAGTCTCCCCTGCGGGACACACACACACACACACACACACATTAAAAACAATGTGGGTTTTACTGCCCAGAAGGCACAGTCTCAAGAGATTGGAGGGGATGGGATGTTTTCTGGTGTGCCAGGGCCACTGGATTTAAAAAAGGCTCCTTTAAAGCAAGGTCACTGTGGGAGAGAATGAAATAGAATTGCAGCCTGAGATGTGCCAGTGACTCAAGAAATGGGTCGATGCTGAACAAGCGAGACTCTTTCAAGGTCATGGTCTTGGTGCTGTTTCAAAAAGAAGCTTGCATACCAAATAATTGTTAAACATATACTGGGTATAGTGAGAAATCAACATAGCTTGGTACAATTCCATAAATATGAACATGGCTGGATCAGAGTGTGTGTGTTCATGTGTGTGTGTGCGTGAGCGTTTGTTACCTGAGCGACTTGTACCCGCCAATGATGCGCTTGCTTCGCCTCTCCGTGTTGGTGCGGAGCCCGCAGGTATGGGTGCCCACCACGGCCACGTCGGCAGGCGGGTCGGGCATGTAGTCACACGCCACCCCGGCGTCTTCACCGTGCTGGCAGGTGCCAGTGCTCCGGGCTTTGGCGGGACACTCGCCCAGGGAGGCCTCCTTGCCCGTGCAGCGAACCCTGCCCAGGTGAAGAGGTCCCTTCCCAGGGCCAAAGAAACCCATTGGACGACCCTTAGACACTCCACTAAATAATGGAGAGAGATGGAGAAACAGAGAGAATAAGAGATAAAGAGAAAAGGAGACAGAGGTATGGGTTGAGAGAGAGAGGGAGGAGAGGAGAGGGGAGAAAGCAGTTAAGCCTTTTTTCACTTTAAGAAAATAGAAAATTGAAGAGAGATATAAAGAAATAGTATAAATGTAAGAAAGTAATAAAATGAAGATCTGTTAGTGGACTGCCAATGTGTGTGTGCGTATGGTATGTGTGTGTGTGTGTGCGCCCCCTTCTCCATATCTTCAAGTCTGCCATAACACCGCTGTGTATCTGATGAATGTTAGCATCCTCACACAGCCCCCCCCCCCCAGACACACACACACATGCACACACACACACACACACACTTCATACTACTGGTAGAACAGAGCATAGGATGCCTATGAAATCAAACAGATGGTGCCGTATGTGATGACAATCTCCCTTTGACATCATTGAGTCACCTACCCCTCCAATAAATTATGTGATTCCACTGCACCATGACTCATCATTTTAATGCATCTCACATTGACTCATCTCTAGCTCAGTCAATATAAACTGCTGAGTCCCTGTTTACTTTGCAGAATGAGAAAACAAAGTCACAAAAGAAAAAAAGACAAAAAAATGAATGCATAGCATGAAAAGGAGGAATAATTACAATCAGAGAGAAGAGTAAAAAAATAATTAGTTCAAGAAAGAAATGAAAAAGACACAAACAGAAAAAAGCAACAAAAGAAAAAAATGAGAAGGGCTTTAGAGATAAAAAATCGGGAAAGACAAAGAAACAAACACACAAAAATTAAAATAAGTATAAAATGAAATGGACTTTAGAGATAAGTGGAGGAGGAAAGAAAAAAAAAATAATAACAAACAAACAACAGAAGGAAAAAGTAACTGCAGAACAAACAGAAAACAAAATCCATAAAGAGTGAAAGGTTCAGAAAGAAGAATGGAGGAAACATACAGTAGGTTGATAGAACAAAGCGAATAAAAAGTGTATCCTCACGTGAAGCCAAGCTGTCTGCAGACAACTGCAGCATTGACATCGTTCCAGCCATGGTCACAGATGCCACCCCACTCTCCATTAATAAGAACCTCCACTCTCCCCTCCTTACGGTCGTCTCCACCCATCAGACGCACTGGAGGACCTGAGGACACACACACACACACACACCAACTCACAGTTTACATCTCTGCATTTAAATGGTCATATTTTGGTCATATTTCATATGGATTCAAAATGACAAATCACTTCTTTGGATTTGATTCAGTGCTTTGAGGTTTAAAGCAATACTGACATTGTCCCTAATTGTTACTGAAGACAGACAGGCACAACAGTTGTTCTTTAACTTACATAGCACAGCAATGGGTAGCATAGTTGATAACAGTAACAGGAAGTGGATGCTTTCTTTCTTTTTCTTTGGAAGTAGCGTAGAGTAGCTTTGATTGATCTGTTGCCTGAACAACTGAAGAATTATCGATCCAAAACAAAGATGGCTTGAAATGGTTTGTGTTGAATACCTTTTGCGTCTTGTATCTATTGAAAATAACATTTGAATAGATTGTACAAACTTGGATAGACATTGTATGTCTGTCTGTTATTTTATGCATGTCTTTGTATATGAAATCATTTCTGTGAATGTTGCTTTTATATTTGGACCTATATAACTAAATTGACAACCTGAATCCCACAGGTTTTTGATTTTGCTGCTTTTAATGGGGGCTCAGGCCCCTGTATGAGAGCATGGCTCCTGCTGCCTGTCATGGAACTCAACCCTAATTGTGCTACTCTAGCACAGGTGATAAGTGCGCTAGGAACAAATGAGGAAACGTGTGGATGAGATGTGTGTGGGCAGATTCACAGACAAGTTCTTCTGGGTCAGGGGGCAATTATCCAGAATGAAATATCTTTTCTCCCTCTGCAGTGGAGTCCTTGGCAAGCACAATGTCTGATCTAGCCATTTCTAGCAGAGAGAGACAACCCCAGCCAGTACCTGTCTTACCAGATGACAGAAATGGAGTTGTATTAAAGTGGGGGCTATATTGCTTTGAAAAGGACAAATGGTGTTTATGCGTTCAACAGAGAGAGAAACAGCGCAGGCAAATGTCAGCAGGTGGGCTCTGAGCAAGGGGCTGATTGAGATTCAAATGGAGACGTTTATAAGAGGCGGTGAGCTGGGTCACACAGACGCCCGCACGCCCACCCACCTAGCGAGCCAGCTTGTGTGTGTGTGTGTGTGTTTGTATGGATGCATGAATGTGTGTCATTTTGTCCACTCAGTGACTGTCAACAAGTGACATTTCAAATCCCTGAATGACTAAGAGGGTTAGTGGTCTGCACCCTGACATGTCAGCAAAATATCAGCAACTTAAGCAGCCATGCTCATACACACACACACACACACACACAGGAACAAATGCACACACATGAACATGACAAACACTTTGCAATTGTCAGCATATTCACCCCGACAAACAGTAAAAAATGTCTTTTTTTGTCAAAGGCAACACCAGGGAGACTCTGGATATCATTGTTAGGAAACCATTTCTTGGGCCTCTCTCCATACACACACACTTACACACCTACATACACACACACAGACATACACACACGCACACACACACACATTTTAACATGACAAACACTTTGCAAGTGTCAGCATATTCACCCTTACATACAGTGTAAAAAATGGCAACAGTAGGGACTCTGGGCATAACCAGTAAATCCTGTTTCTAGGGCTTCTTCATACATGCACACACACACACACACACACACACACACACACACACACACAAACACACAGACAGACACACACAAAACACATTCACATGGAATTCCCTCTGTGCCTGATTATGGATCAGTCTCTTCTGCTTAAAAATTCACTGCTATTTCCAAGAAGCAAGGCCCCCTGTCTGGGTGTGGCTGCAGTGTTTTATTCAGGTTGAGTCCATGAAACTGTAGGGTACGAGCAGTTAAACACCACACGATTCTTCTCATTGCGACACACACACACAGACACACACACACACACACACTACCTGTTTCTGGATCCTCCATGGATATCTCGTTGTCCTCAGACAGCTTTTGGCAGCGCACGCCCACGTCCTCGCTGTGCGAGCAGTCATGGCGACCCCACACGCCGTGCCGGCAGTCCAACAGGGACGTCTCGGTGCCCTCGCACTGCACGTCATCCAGCAGGATCAGGCCTGCACCCTCGCCAAACGCCCCATCCATCACCACCTCAGCACGCCCTCTGTAGGGTTGGAGGAGAAATGCGCCTCAACAGGAGAAGCTAGTTTGGAAAAACTTGGAAAAACTCTTGACTAGTTTGGAAAACTACTGAACCCGAATAATAAAGACAATTGTGAACACTACTACCTGGTAAACAATACTTTGGCTAATACTAATGATCTTAGAGATTGATTATGTAATTGATTGATTGATTGATTGATTATTGGTTGGTTGGTTGGTTGGTTGTTCGAGTGTTGGTCATTAACAAGGTTTGTACCATCCATCTCCGTGCTGGTGTTTTTTAACACACACTGGCACATATTCTCAACCCTCATTAACTTCACTACTCCCTCTGGCCTGCTGATTACAACAGTCAAGAGTCACAAGGAATCTCTACACACTAGAATACTAGGAATTGAAAGCTATTTTGATTTACAACTGTCACAACATACACACATAACACACACACACACACAAACACACATGCACAAACACACACACTGTATAAATGACAAGCTGAATGGTATATTTGGATTGGAAGCAGCCATCAGAGAGTAAACGTCTCTAATAATCTTGACTGTGACGTCCTGATGCCTGGTACAAGGACACTGCTGGGCTCCACATGATTGATTACCCCACAGCAGCAGCAGCAGCAGCAGCACTATTTGGTTGTAAAGAGTGTTCATGTGGTTTAGTAAATCAGCCTCCTGCAATGAGTGATCTCATGTTATGTCTGTGACGCAAATGCAGGGGATGTCATATGCGTAATCAACAGGTGGCTGGAGTTTAGGTTAGGGATAATGACCACTGAATAAGGGAGAATAATGGTCTGGGTGAGGGTGAATGCTGGCCTGGCTAGAGCGACTGCAAAGCTCATAAGAGCTTGGTCTGGCCATTCTACGATACTAACCGAATTCTGGGAGGCGGGCTCAACCGGCGGCAGTCAGAATCTACAACCAATCAGACCACTCAGTCTCTTTCAAACTCGTTTCTCATTGGTGCCCTCGAGTTTGGGATAATAATTCCTCTAAATCAGCAGCCTGGCCAGACTGACTTGCTCGCGAAATTGAATGTAGCGTCACAGGAAGTATGGGCGGGCCCAGGCTAGGTGAATGCCTATACCAAGCCCATTATTAGCTCTAAATCGGGATGCCACAGCAGCTGTTACTCATCTTATCACCCAGTCACTACATTTATTTTAATATTCATTTACCTATTTCCTTTAAGCAGTAATCTACAAAAAATGTCTGCTTTGAAGCATTGGTGCAGCGTCTGCTTGCTGTTGTTATAGTTACTATTCTAAAGAGCACTGATGTATAACAGTGTGGAATGGAGCTTTGATACCAGATCTACATCACAAGTGTCATTATAAGAGAATAACGGGAAAAGTGTTTTATTTCTTACTTATTCAAGTTTACATAACTAAAGGTGTAGCAATTACACTAGCAAATATCACAGGGGTTTTGCTAAGCAGGTATGTTTAGAAACAAACCACAGGGCCTCAGAAGCTGTTATTCCTCATTTTGGTCGACCCAATCATATTGCTCGATACTTGTAGAGAGTCGCCAAAATATACCCTTGCAGTATCTTATCATGTCTCCTAATGAGTGCAGATGCAGTTTAAAATACAACCACTGATTCCACCCCATGGATTGAGGTTGGTCATTAGCCAGATTATAAAATCCAGATATTTGGATTTGGTATAATCTGGATGGTGAAGCTAATATAAAGGAGGATCTGTGTGCAAACAATATAGATTTAAGTTTTTATAGTATGCATGCCAATCCATCAGAGACATGGGTACAAATACACAAAATCTGACCAAAATCTCAACCTGCAGCTTTAAATTCATATGAATGTGTATATTTGCCATTCTGCACTAAATTAGCACTTAATTGGTCAAAATGAACAATGCTACAAACTAAAATTTATTTATTTTATCACAAAAGTCAGGAACTTCATTCTGAAGGTCAAAGAGTGGTATTTTGTTGCTCCAGCGTAAAGCTCGGGTCCTCACCCTACGGCCGACCTGTGCTCCCACTGGCAGAGAGCATTTGCTGAATGTGCAGTTTAAAAAAGGACAAGCTTCAGGTCAGGGCTATGGAAAGAGTATCTCACACAACTGCACCCTCTGGCCCTTAGCCAACACTGGGATTATCTGGTCCTCATTTGGTCCACATTTGGCCCAGATGAGGACTGACTAGAGGTAGAGATCTGTTTTTAGTCTAGTATGAACCTGTCGTATATTTGGCTTTGATCTGGTGCAAATATGTTATATACCCAACCTTAATCCAATACCTCAATCTAGTGTTTACCACACTTTAATCACATTTTTGTCCCCGTACTGTAAATTTGCTAAATGTCTTACTGTGATCTGGTGCAACAGGGTTGTTCATGGGACACTGATCTACTTTAAATCCAGTGTGAAGCTGGTCTCAGTAATAGATTCAGTCCTTGGTAAATCTGTTTTACATCTGTCCCTAATACAGTTAGAAAATTACATCTGCTCCTAACATACCGTTGTTCCAATCTGATCTGGTAAGCATGGCTGGAGGACTGGCTGGTGTGCTCATTATTTATCCTTCCATGCTCTAGAGGGAAAAAAGGTCAGATCATTGGCTTGTCTGTTCCATTAGCCTGAGGATGAGAAGAACATAAAGCCCCACAAAGCAGCAATCCTGCTGTCAGATAGGAGATAGACTATGACCAGACAGAGCCCCCAGGCCAGAGAGTCACATCTCAGATAGTGTCTAGCCCCAGACACTATCTAGCCCACGGATAGCATCTGTGCCGGATTAGGGCCAGATCAGGGCCAAGTCACGGCCGGATCCACACCAGATGCATGCTAAATCAGGGCCGTGGACGGACCATGTCTGTCCCAGCATCCAGCACTATCTCTGCTAATTTCACAGCTGACTAGACTGTACTGAAGGGAAGCAGAGAATCTTGCTTTCATTCGGTGCTTTGGCCTGACTGCACCTTGTGGCGTACGACAGGCCTGAAGGGCTAAGTGCTGTAAGATCACGCTGGATGATGAGGCGTGAGGGCCCCGGACGCACCTTAGAGCGCACCTCTCATTAGTCTCCTTACCAAAGAGACAAAATCCCTCAATCTGACTTATCTCTGTTTATCAGTCGTGTCCTCAGAAGATCCTGGATGATTCGGATCTCTAGTCATTACGGCAGCGTATGAAAGGGTGATTATGCCTCTTTCTGATTTTGTGATTACTGATTTATTTTTTTATTTCATGCCCATTTCTTTCTTCCTGCCTGTAACTTAGAACTGAGAGAGAACATCTTGTAAGGCTTCATCAGAGCAGTGTAAAAGCCAAAGGCTGATACACAGTCTGGTTAGAGCACATCAAGACAGTAACCCAGACTTGTGCCGTTTAATGACTGCGTGTTAATGTTAATGTGCCTCGTTCACCAATATTTTTGCTTCAGATTTTTTACATTACAAAAACACTGTATGTGGGTTTTATGAGTATTTTTTTTCTAAGAATAGATGGTGAATAAAATTTAATGTTCTTTAATATTAAAATAGCGTTTTTGTTAACTATTGTATTTTTCAAGTCTTTGTTGTCGACAATGTTTCACTCATTGACTATCTGTCATAACAACATTTGTTTTTTGCTTGGTGTTTTTTTTTGTGCGTGTGTGTTAAATTTCATTTTCTGGAGACCTCCATACAATACTCACCTCTACCATGAGGCAAAGTCAGCAGAACAGGCAAACCTACTTCAGAGATTTATGATGCATGCTGTTGAGCCACCTACTTTCCTTTCTGGATGAATAACATGACACGCCATCAGTCAAGTGGAAAGTGTTTCATAATCACTAACAATAGATATGAATAAATTAACACTGAGAGGACACTGAATGGGTCACCTCAAGTGTTCTAACCCAATAATCTGCTCAGTGGATTTGATAGTTATGCATTTAATAGTTATGCATACAAATGGAGTACTATCTATTTATAATGTTGAGAAAATACCAATCCTAATCCTGACCCAACATGTTTTAAACTAATATCAGATATTTGTTTTTATTTATTGTGATAGTTTGATGTAAGACGGAGATGTCTGATTTGCTGAGTATCTAACTGGGTCTCTACTGATATGGGTCCTGGTACTGTACCTGAAGCCGAGCTGCCTGCAGACCACCTGGGCGTGCATCTCGGTCCAGTTGTCATCACAGACGGTGCCCCAGTCCCCTGAGTGGTACACCTCAAGACGGCCTTCCCAAGGGTTGTCCCCATCCACCAGCCTTACAACACCATCTACAGCAAAGCGATACAAACACATACACGCACACATGCACACATACACACACAAACACACAAAAACACACATTTGTTTAGAAGGCAGTTGTCTCTGTGCGAGCGTGTGTGTGTGTGTGTGTGTGTGTGGTGTCATGCGCTCAGGAAGTAGTATGTGCATTATTGGGGGTAGAACATTGTGTTTTTGTGCAATGGGAGTGATGGCACAGGCAAAAGTCCATGTGTGTGGGTGGGTGTTTTATGCTTGTTTTGTGCATTTATGTGTGTGCACTTATATGTGTGTGGGTTTGGGCAAATTATGGATATGCAAGCCTTGCCAAAATGTGTGTGTTTGTGTGTGTGTCCTCACCAGTGTATGGGTTGCAGGACACGCCAGCATCCTCCATATGATCGCAGTTGTGCTGCTCCCAGCCACTGTGAGGGCACTCGTCCAGGGAGAGCTCGTTCCCCGTGCACTGCACCGCGTCCAACAGGATGGGCCCACTGCCCTGGCCAAAGTGAGCCCATGACCAGGCCTTAGGTACGCCCCTAGGGACAGCAAACACACACACACACACAATTTTCTGCTTTACAAATAAATTTGCATAAATCTTTCAAATTCACAAAATCTACAATATATCATGAATTTATCAGACAAATATCAATTGAACATTACAGTATCTGTTTGCAATGCCTAAAGAATTCAAGAAGTGGAAAGTTGGAATCTGTGAATCACAATATGGGTTCTTGTGAAGCTAGGATCAGAAGGCTCTTACTTGAACTTTGAAAATCCCTAAGAACATCTACAAAGATAATAAAGAGGGAAAGCATGATGAAGCACAATACAAATAAAAGAAAACGGAGAAAAGGAAAAAAATTAGTCTAGAATAGAAAAAAAAAGAAAAGAAAAGAATAAAGACAGGGATGCTTGACTTCTTGCCCTGGTGTCACGACTTTGCTGCCACAATAAAAAAAAAACAATAAAGCTGGTCTCCTCTTAACCGGGCAAAAATACCACAGGCTATCAATTATTCACAGCTTCCAGGACCTGCCACAGACAGAGAACATGAGAAGAGAGAGGAGCGCAAAGAAACCATGAAGACTAAGACACAAGGCTGCTCAGTGCAGCATTGCATTACACTACACTACTATCAATGCATGGTAGCGGATCAGCCTGCAAGTCAAATTAACACTGCGCTCTCTCTCTCACTCCCTTTCTTTCCTCAGTACCACTTCTTATCCTCTCACTCCCTCTCTCCTCTCCCTCTCTCCTCTTCTCACGGACAATAGCACTTTATCAGTCAGTATGGGTTGGAGAGTCCACAAAACCACTTTTAATCATCACAGACTGTATAATCATCATTATAATGCTCTCACTGAACACTCTGAGCATGATCTTCCAAGGCTTAAGAGTTTCTAGAATTTTCTAACTTTTAAGCTTGAGTCAAAATGTTATAATTACACTATATTGAAAAAGAGAGCAGCACAGCACAGGTGATCATTATATGAGGTCAATGTACAAAAGTGTTCCAACTTAATTTATATTTACTATAAGGTCTGAGTTACTGAGTTACTGAGGCTAATTACTGACCAAAGATTTTAAAGGTTTCAAACTTAAATTCTGATAATGAAGGTGGCAGATTAAGTGAAGCTGAGCTGAGTGATCAGCTGTTAAGTTATACTGTAGTTATCCTTTATGCTTAACCAACTCTGTAGTGGGACTCTGACTCATTAAGATTCAGCATTTAGGAGGGAAGTGCTTTCTTTGCTATAGGGCAGAGGAAGGCAGTCTTCCTGAAGAGCTTATGCACACACAAGCGTACGGAAAAGCGCATACTTGCTTACAGACAGAAACACAAACACGCACACACACACACTCACACACACTCACACACACACACACACACACACACACACACACACACACATACACAAGCACGCACATGGTGATGAGGTGAAGATTATCATAGTCTCGGAGAAAAGACAGTTTTTCTAATAAGACTATATGCTACTAATATGCTAATTTAAGATGGTGGAAGTGTAAACGGAGGGCCATTCATTAAAGGAGAAATCCGGTGTGATTTGGACCTGGACTCTACTGGAAGATGTTACCTAGTACAAACGTATATCCAATGCCCACCTACGTTCACGCCCAGCATTCAGCATTAAACCGTTTTTAGCCAAAGCTTTCAATAACCTTACAGTACACTGCTAGCTATAGGGGCAAAGCTTTGCCTATGCAGATAAATCGCTATTTTACACCATTACCAAGGTTCAAAGTAACTCCACACTTCATTGGTAGACTTCTGAGAGCCCTGACATTTAAAACGAGACAATGAGAACTTTGAAAGTAAACATGTACGTTATTAAAAAGACCATAAATACAGACTGTACCTTCACAGAATTTTGCGGTCACTGCCATCTTGAAATGAAATCACGTTAAGTCGATTGACGAACAGATAGGACAGGGGAACAGACTGAAAACTATATTCTGTAGAAGTGCATGGATTTCAGCTAAAATATATGGTGACTGTCAACATGAGCACTAAAGCGAAAAGAGTTTGACCAAAGACTTTCATAAGGTTGTAGCTCGTCAAATCGACTTATCGTGATTTAATTTCAAGATGGTGGCGACCGGGAAATTCTGAGAAGGTACTGTCTTTATAAACTGTCTTTTTAATAAAGTACCTGTACAATTTCAAAGTTCTCATTGTCTTGTTTTAAATGTCAAGGCTCTCAGAAATCTACCAATGAAGCGTGGAGTAACTTTGAACCTTGTTAATGGTGTAAAAATAGTGATTTATTTGCATAGGCAAAGCTTTCCCCCTATAGCTAGCAGTGTAAGGTTAATGAAAGCTTCGGCTAACGTGGAATGCTGGGGATGAACGGAGGTGGGCATTGGATATATATTTGTACTCGGTACATCTTCCAGTACAGGTCCAAATCACACCGGATTTCTCCTCTAACACAGCTATGGACATCCAACCGATATAAATTGCGCCTTCTGCCTCCAACAGCACAATTTGAGTGTGAGTCTCACATTTGTCTCACATTGAGCTCACATATTTACAGCATTTGAGCATTTTCTCTGCCTATCAAATGTCAAAGAAAAGGAATAGCAGCATTTAAGAATAATTCCACATGTGTTTATGGGATCAATCAATCATCAAGGCTATAAAACTGAGACACAGCAGATTGGGATTCTTCATTTTACTCTATTCATCTAATTGACCAAGTAGCTCAAATTAAAAATGAATCCTATCTGGTTTATAAAGTCTCCCAATCAACTGACCCCAGGTAATTTAATTTCCCCATTAATTTAGTCGAATAAGCTCCCCCCCCCCCCTTCCATCTTTAACCTTAAATGATTCATCCATAATTGGGCTCCTTCAAACACCAACCACCGTCCCCACTACAAACATATGATTCATCTTAAACTTTAAATGACAAACCTATAATTTATAGTGGGATTCATCAAATACACAATAAACTCTCAAACCCCCTAAAAGAAATGATCCATCTTTAACTGATTTTTTTAAAGTATATTTTTGGCCTTTTTGCCTTATTTGATAGGGGAGAGACAGGAAGTGAATGGGAGAGAGAGCAGGGATGGGATCCGGAAAGGACTACGGGGTGGGAATCAAACCCGGGTTGCCGACGTACGGTGCAGGTGCCCCAGCCAGTTGTGACCACAGCTGCGGCCTTTAACTTTAAATGATTAATCTATAACTTTAATTAGCTTCATCAAACACCTAAAAAACATGACCTCCAAAAGAGCCTTGAGAAACTCACCCCAGTCCCAGCTGTCTGCACACTACTGCTGCATCTCTCTCGTCCCATTGGTCGTCGCAGATGGATCCCCACCTTCCATCGTGGAACACCTCCACCCTGCCCTCGAACTCCTCTTCTCCACCAACCAGCCGCAGCGGAGGAGCGCTTCCTGTCAGGGGTAAAAAGGTCAAACATCATAGAGACTGCTTCGTCCCTGGTCCATGTTACAGACATCATCATAATGTGTACTGAAAACTGAATTAAATAAAGAAGAGTCTTGTCAGTATTTACAGTAGGATAACGACTCTAGAAGAATAGCTGAGATAAGCATCTGCAGTGTGCAATTGTGTTATTGTTTTTAGTAGCAGTTACATTTCTGTCTGATGAGTTCCTTTTCCCCGTTGTATATAGTTTTCTTTTAGTCTTCTGCTCAATAATAAAAAAAAAACATTAATCACAAAAAAAGCAGAGAAGTCAAAAATGTTCTGGACAGAAAAAATTCTGGGGTCTACCCTAGTAAGTGTAAATGCACTTCACTTCCAGCACTCCATTCATTCAGATTCCATTGTTTTCAATAAAGCCCCACATAGCTGCATCAAGCTCTGCCGCCACTGTGGTGTCAATTACGATTCAGGTCTATTTTTGTCAGCGCCGTTCAATAAAATCTACTTGTGATTCCACAGGCTTCAATGAAGTATGCAGTGTGCTGTGCTGGTGTGAGGGGGAAAACAAAATTGCAAAATTCCAAAGCACACCGTACTGATGTTGGCGTCTTTGAGCGTAAGCCATTAGGATAAACAAACCTAAACAAAACCTTACCACTAAATAGAAGTATTTTGCACATATTTAATTTTCTGGTTATGCGTGTCCAGACAACTCATGACTCAAAGGGAGGAAACTTTGCGGGGCTTAAACGAGCCTTGTGTAAATGAGCTCTGTGGATGGGTGTGATAAGCGGGTGGGTGGTCTGCGAGCGTGTGGACGCGTTTGTCACTGCCATTTGGACCTTATTCATCAGAGCAGGGGAGAGACTAATGCATCACAGCCAGTCTGTCAGCTCAGGATCATGTATCACGAGTCCAGCGCAGTGACAGTAACACTCTCGCCGCCTTCACCCATTCTCTCTATCTCTCTTTCTCTCTCTCTCTCTCTCTTTCTCTCCATCTCTCTCCCTCGCTCTCTCTCATTTGCTAGCTCTCACCAATCTTTTAATTCCTAACAGACACACATTCACTCATACACACACACACACACACACCGACACCCCCCCCCCCCCCCCCCCCCCCGACACACACACACTCAAAGGAACCATTTTTTTCACTCCCTAAACGTATCCATCATACTCTGAAATACTGATGTGCTTTATTGGCATAAACAAGGCATGTGAACACAAACAAACACACACACACACATGCATACACACATAAACCTGAACCAGAACAGGTATAGAGAATATGGGCAGTTCATATAATACCAAATGCTGTACCATATTATGGATGTAGAACTTGATCAAACACAACAATTAGTAATACTAATATTAGTAATATTACAGCTGAATACAGCAAATCCTCAAATTTCAAATCACGTTGTGCAAAATTATGGCATTTTATTGCAATTATAGATATGACAAAAGGGCCACTTCACAAATGCCTATAAACAGGGAACCACTACACTGCTAATTACAGTGACTAAAAGAGAGAGAGAGAGAGAGAGAGAGAGAGAGAGAGAGAG
>JAGFZM010000124.1:246168-279035 GCA_017657215.1 Limnothrissa miodon | reverse complement strand
ACACACACACACACACACACGGCACACGCACAGACACACAAACAACCTTGAAGGCTTAAACACACACACACACACACACACAAAGCCACTTGAATGCTCTAACTACTGCAGCACTTAGGAACACATTGATCTACAATGTCCCATTTTGAGAGACATTACAATGGAAATGTAAACACTATTCTGACTTCCACTGGGTGAAAAAATACACCTTCAGTGCATTCCATTTTCTCCTAATCAACTAGCAGCCAATTATGGTTATGTGTGAATGTGTGTGTGTGTGTGTGTGCATATGAGTATGTGTGTGTGTCAGAGCTCCAGAGCTTACCCTGGTGGCAGTCACAGTAGGCCCAGCCGATGGCCCCTGAGCTCTGTCTGAAGAAGCACCATGGGTTGGACTCACGGTCAGGGTTGCGGCAGTAGCTGTGGTCGCCCAGGCCTCGGCCCGGATACTGCTGCACATAGTCAGGGAACTCGGTCCATTTCAGGCAGGGCGAGCCAGAATCCGTCTGGGAGACGGTTCCATTGTAGTAGCCCAGTTCAGTGAAGCCCTCAGAACATGACAGTGGAGCTATGGCACAAGAGATTGAGATCACAGGGATTTCAGTACAAGAACACAGGAGTAAACAGAATTAAAGACGTGATGAACATTAAAACATTCATCAGAAGGTGACAGAAAATTACAAGTAACCTAAACATCCACACTGCGGCAGAGCTGGCAACAGACCACAGGGAGAGGAAGAGAAGAGAGATAGCACAGAGAGGAGGGATGTTGAAGACAAGTTCTTCTCCCATCATTCAGGCATGCAGAAAACCAGAACTTTGGGCAGACATATGAGACCTTGTCACACACACAGACTGGTTAAGTGTTCAGTCAGGAGTCACTCCTGCGAGCTCCTGCATGACAGCACAGACATATTGTCCATGTTCTTCCCTCCGCGTCACTGAAATTACAGTCTGATTCTGTGTGGACCGTTCATCAGGTGAAAATGAAATATTGCATGTGACAGGCCACATGCACACATAGACTTGCACACGCACACTCACAAAAGTACACGCACATATACACACACACACAGAGGACTGTGTGAACCATGAAATAAACATATTAGTATTTAATGTGACAACATTACTGAGTTTGTAAAATAACTTCAAGGATATTTGGATATACAAACTGTTCCGAAGGAGAAATGCAGAGTATTCACACCAACACAAACACATGTACTTTCCATCAAACAAATGCAATTTTTTATTACTATACTGTGAAACCAAGGTAGGTGTTTCGAGGGGGCAATTACAAGGTAGAAAATGTTCCATTCACTTCTCTCTCATCTATGACTGTGTAGTATAACCCACCCGAATAAGCACCACTGAACATACACACAAATCCCTGCACCAGTCTCTTCGTACCCTCCCGTAGCAACCCCACATCCTCCCCCCACCCCTGCCTCAAAAGAATTAAGTGTCTCTGTTTCATATGGATAAAAAACACACAAAAAAGTGTCACAAATGCATCAACATAGCATCAAAAAGTGCCGAAGTATGCCAGTGGGGATTTCTTCACTCACATGGCTTCTCTTTAAATATGGATGGGGTGGGCTGGGAAGTAGTCCTAAGAATAACACAGTCTAAACATAGTTGCACTCTTTGGTTCTGTTCTCTATCCAAAAGTACAGTGTACTGTTCTGACTGAATGTCAAGTTGTTATGACAATGTTATAAACACAGTATTGTGTAGTAACCAACATGACAAAGTATCACATTATAATAAAACTACGTAAAACAACATATAATAATATAAAATCTAATAATAAGTCTACCAAGTGCCTTGGTGTCAGGATTTATTTTATCACTTAGAAAGTGGTTTAATCGTTGTGTGGGCAATTGTAAGATTAGTGATGCCACATAACTTACTGTATGTTCAAGGCAGTAAAAACTGATGTTCCTGAACAGATAACACAAAAGATAAAATCTTGGTATGAGAGAACTGAATGCCAAAATAAGAATTGATAACTTGAGTGAAAATCAATGTGTAGTTTCACTACAGATTTAGAAAGACAGAAAAACAGTGGTATTTATTATATGGTATATATAACCTTTCCCCTAAAACAATGTTCTTAGCTGCTGTGCTTGCATCCTTATTAAATCAACCATTCATGAAAGTCTATCGAACTAACAATAAATGGGTACAGAGTGTGTGAAAGAATTGCCAAGGGGATACTTACCAGGACATCAAAGTGATATTCTGGGATACCATATGTTATTGGCATTTTACTCAGAGAAATGAAATATGCCATTCATACTTTTTGTTTTAAAAAACACTGTTTTCTGATTTGTTGATTAATGTGTGTAAATCTGGTTACACTTTACATTTTACACTTTTTTAAATTCTATATCAATACTAATCGTTAATATAAAAACTGAATTAAAGTGCAGTAGATCTACCTCAACACAAAGTGTAGACAAACCAGCAATTTTTTGTAAAAATAAATATAAAATTGTGCTTGGTGTTCTTTGCCCCCGGCTCATCAAGTATTGCCCAGTATCTTTAATATTCAAATGAGCAAGCAAGTGTGATCAATAAAATACAGGCTTGAGATTAAGTGCTTTAGGATGGGTAACAGTCATACAATACAATCATCAGAGATAAACAGTTGGGTTGAGTGTTGAATGAAGGTGATGCTGACTTACAGTAAGGTAACATGATATCACCTGACATTGATTTATTACCTAAACTCTCTGCTCAATAGGCAGCTGGGTGCAAAGACATTGCAGATTATTCTCATGGTACGTGTGTTATTCCTGCAATGCCCGTACATAGTAGTCTGTGTGTGCAGCATAACTGCTAATTATTATTCTAAAGGAGACTGTATTGGTCACAAACGCTGACATGATGCACGTTTCCACATGTATTGTGTGCACATACTGTCACATACTGTCAGACCTTCTGTGCGGTAAACATTTTGAGACAGGACGCACCCACATTAGATCCCAGAACTGGCAATACAGTATTGGGTTTAATCATTATCATTTTTTTTTCTTGATGCTAAGCTTTAAATGGTGAAATAGTGAAAAAGATTCAGATGCTTTTATCTGACAGCTTATACTATTACCATCAAATGCAAATGGTGTCAAAAATGATTTATCATATTCTGAGATCTGCTGAGAAAGTGAAATCAGGCATTCTAAAAATGCCAGGTCATGTCACTAGTCAAAATATGTTTGTGATTTTTTAATATGGCATGTGCTCAGGAAAATCAGTATTTAAAATACAACAAATAATACCAAGAATAAAAACGCATCTTGCAAGTTCTACTGTAGTTTAACATGTATTGGTATTAAAAGTTCTAAACTACAGTATAACCTCTGATTACTGTACGTTACTGTACGAACAAATAACACAAAAAGCCTTTACAAAGCACATATTCAACTTAGAAGTATTAAGAAGTATTTCTAATGAAGTATTGTTTAGATGAGCTATGGGTTGGACGAGTGACCTCTAATTCACATTAATTCAGGATCAAGTGGCAAAGGTCAGCCCCAGGATCAGTTATCCAATGACACACACACACACACACACAAGCACAGACCACACTCACTGCTGGAAGATAATGCTTTGAGTCTGTGAAAAAGACTTAACAAAGGCATTTTGTTTTTCATTTAGGATGGCTTGACAAAAGCCAACTGCATACTTTAAAGCACAGACATCAGTGACTATGAGAGCCAGTGAGCAATTATCAGTCCATTGGCGAAAATTCAAAGCTGCCGCTGTTACCACTGCCACCTCCACGGTCACCCAAGCTCAATAAAAAACGCCCATGATTTCTCTGAACTGGGCCAAAGGGCTAGTCAATTTATCATAGTCCAGAGCTAATCTCATATGGAAATCAGTCCCATGAGTGTGTGAATGACTGAGAAAGTGAGAAAGAAGCTGTGAGTCAGGGTGTGTGTATGTGTGTGCGTGTGGTGTGTGTGTATGTGTGCGTGTGTGTTAATCAGTATTTTATCCAATGAGAATAAAGAAGACTTCTAGCTAATTAGTTTGACAGCACTTTGCAAATCCCTCACTAAGAATCCACTAAAAGGACAAAACTGTCCAAATAAATCCTAGATAATCTCTTGTAGAGTTCATCCGCAGAAAAAAAAATACACAGCAATATGATCCTGATCAAATTGTACTTATTATCTGTCCCCTTCCCCACAACTTACATTGGTAGTGGGTATTTTCTTGGCACACTTTGGGCCCCTTCATACAAATTGAGCATTGTTTATATGCCGCAGCCTACCTGTATGTTGTTGCTGATCATGTACATCCATTTATGACCAGAATGTTCCCATCTTCTGAAGGCTACTTGCAGCAAGATAATGCACCATATTACAAAGCTCAAATCATCTCCGCCTAGTTCCTTGAATGTGACGGCCTCCACAGCCACCAAATCTCAGTCAAAATAGAGAACCTTTGGGATGTGGTGAAACTGGAGATTCGCACCCTAAATCTGCAGCCAACAAATCTGCAGCAACTGTGTGATGCCATAATGGCAGTATGGACCAAAGTAGCAGCTCTGAAGGCAAATCTACATTATGGCAGTTCTGAGGGGTGATTTTACTAGCAAATAAAATGGCCAGTAAGTGTTATCTCACAGCAGCATGCATTTGGCTGTCAAGACAACCACCAGACAGCCAGGCAGACCCTCGTTTATTTCTCACACTCTTCCCTTCTTCCCCTCTTTTCCTTTTCTATCCCCATGCCTCTTCCCTCCATCCCTCCATCCTGCTAATGATCCAGCTTTGATGCATGAGCCCAAGAGGAAGTATGGAGGAAAAAAGGGAGATAAAGAGTGAAAGAAAGAGAGAGAGTAGAAGAGAGAGGTGCTGGGCCTCTGGCCACCGGTGAGACTCTGAGCCAGCTGCAAAAGCAGCTCAGATTAGCGTGGTGGAGGAGATCCAAGAAGACCTCCAACCAGGTGATCCTCATCCAGAAACCTCCCTCTTTTTTCCCCCACTGCTTATCTTCTCTCCTCTTCTATACTGCCTGTCTTTCTCTCCTTTTCTCTCCCTGTGACTCCCTCTCTGTTCATCCTTTCTTCCTCTAGTCACTTTCTCTAATGTCCAACCACCTCTCTACCAGTGGTACCTTTCCCTCACTCCCTCTTTTTCTTCAATACCAATCCTTATCCTTTCATCCTTCATCTCTCTCTCTCTCTCTCTCTCTCTCTCTCTCTTCTCTCTCTCTCTCTCTCTCTCTGTGCCAAAGCCCACTGCAGTTCTGTGGCCTCTCTCTGACCTGACCCACTTCAGCTTACGCTCGCTACCCGAAAAGGCTCGAGTGGACGAAGGGAGAATCTTTTAAGAGTTCGGAGATGTTTGAGAAGTGCTTTAACACAGTGATCAAACACTTTAAAGACTGAACCCTCTGTGCTGCCAGGGTCAGCGGTGCCTTGTCTGAGCTGTGGCGCACACCCAGCACCGCTGTGGGAACAATGAGACGGTCAGACAGAGTGACTTTTCCACCTGTGCAGCGTTTACTGGCTCTGATCACTACACATTACACGTGAGATGACAAGTTGTCACCGTCTTTAGGTGTCTGTGCATAATGTAGGCCTATGGCAAGTAGTGTGTGTGTGTGTGTGTGTGTGTGTGTGTGTCAAAGAGCATTTTGTATTGAGAACGCTTTGCAGCCACTGGTGCTTTGGTTTTCCCCCCTTGAACAGCTGTGTGTTGCTGATAGGAGGCAGAAACACATGCTCTCTCACTCCATCTATGCACATGGAGCACGCAACGTGTGTGTGTGTATGTGTGTGTGTGCGCACACGAGGGAGAGGCTGAGAAGATGATAAATGACTGGAGCTAAGCTTATGTAGAGCGGACAACCGCAATCCAGGCGGAGGCAAATTAACAACATTAGGCGGCACTATCCAGACCCCACACCCACAGCAAGCCATTTCCAAGCAGCTCCAAAGCGGCTGTTTGAAATAAAGAGCATTTTTAGTGGCCCTGAAAATCGCCTGTTTCTCTCACATGCTCCTCTACTTAATTGGGTTCATCAAGACGATTGGTACGGGGAAGCACGATAAACTGCCACCGTAGTCAGAGATGGCGATAAAAAACAACAAAGCGACTTAATGCCTTCCTTTGCCAAAAATGAGCGCGCGTGAAAGATGATCATCAATTGATCAAGACATGACAGTCTTGTCCCAAACTTTAATTGACAATTTTTTTTACTATTTTTCTTTTCTTCTTCATCTTCTGGAGGAGAGTAAACAAAACGGCAAGTTAATAACTGGCTGAGAGGTGTTGAAAGGAAGCAATCACAGACGGGAGATGAGAATTCTAATGATGAAGGGAAATAGGAACGATAGAGAGGAGTGGAGGATGACGAGGGTCTGGCGATGAAGCCTGCCAAGAAAACAACAAACAAAAAAACAACAACAACAATAAAAACATTGGAAGAAAAGATTTCCTCTTGTTTGAATGTTTATCTGCCTGTAGTCTTAGTGAGGCTGGAACAGTAGGCCACTACTAGAAAAATTCTGGTCATGTTTCAAACATAAAGAGCCAGACCAGAAACAAGGAGAAAAAAGACAGACGTCAAATGAGTTATGTAAGCCATCCCTCAACCCACTTCCATTCTATCTTTCAATTAAATTCAAATGTGCTTTACAGGCTTGACAAATCATACATTGCCAGTGCAATCACAGGAACAGCAGAATGTGAAATTAAAGAAAAAAAAAGAAAAGAAAAACAAAAATCCTCTCGCCTTCTATTTCTCTCACTCTTCTTTACACTCCTTCCATCTCATCCTCCACTTCTTTTCCTCCACCTCTCTTTCTCCATTTCTCTCTCTCTTTCCTCCTCTCTCCAGGGAGTGTGTATAGGCTATCATCTCCGCATCTCAAACAATCAATGCAGCTCTCAAGTTTGGCTTCTCTCTTGTGATGAATCTCTGTCACCACTGGAAATAAGTGTTTCATATATAGGATTTAGGAAGCCTTTTAAAACTTGCCACAGATGCAGGTTTTCAACTCTGGTGGTAAGAGCTCCAGAGGTCTAGTTTAAGCAGATCTCTCCCTGTGTTTGCTAGGAGCAGTGAGGGGCTAGGATGGGGGGGGGGGTGAACACACAAAGAGATGTGTGTGTATGTGTGTGTGTGTGTGTGTGTGTGTGGAGGGGGGGTTATGGAGGGTGCATGATTGTGGGGAGGTAAGGGGTGGGGAAGGGAAGGTGGGGGTAGGAGGCAGATCTGAGAGAGAGCTCAAGAGCTTTGGGAAATTCAAGCTGTCAAAAATGGATGGCGGGCAAAGAAGAAGTGATGGGCTCAGACGTGTGTGGGTGTGTATTTCTGAATGTACAATATGTGTGTCTGTCTGTGTATGTATGTGTGTGCGTGTGTGTGTGTGCTGATATGTATCAAGTGAGGCAATAGCTGTATTTCATTTCAAAGGGCACTGTGTTCTGATATTACTTCAATCATTTCTCGAAAACACACACGCTGTTTATCCCAGGCCAGAATAACACACCAGTGCTACAAAGAAAATTGAGTTCAACCCCCCCCCCCCCCTTCTCCACTCTCTCCAACCCTCTCGCTCTTGTATTTCAGTGAAAAATACACACACTGATTACGCCCGAGGAAAACGATCTCCTCAAGTACAGATTACGTATGGTAATAACTTGGGCAGACGATACCTTAAGATGAACACAAACATGAGGTGTCGAGCTTATGATGGACTTCCAAATGACTTTGTCCAGTCATTGAAACTTTACAGAAGATGGGTATTCAGTAAACACAATCACTTCAGATCACAATGGCTTTTTATTGCTGTTTTTGCTCTCCAACGGCTTGCTTAAATTGCCTCACCTTTCTGGCATTCAGTTCCCCCTTGCGCTTCATGAGTTGGTGGTGGTGGTGGTGATGAGGTGTGTGTGTGTCTGTGTGTGTATGTGTGTGTATGTCTCTGTATGTCTCTGTGTGTGTGCTCAGAACACTGGCGTGGCAGGTCCTCGGATGCCAGCATTCAGCCGTCGCCATGGGAGCGCTCATTCTCTCACAGCCCATAATCCATTTCCCCTGCACAATGAATATTTGATACGGCTCTATACACACACACACACACACACACACACACACACAAATATCACTGAGCTTTACCACACAACTGTGAGTCTGTGTGTGTGTGTGTGTGTGTGTGTGTGTAGTTATGGTGGTGTGTGAGCCAAGAACAGTGAAAGGTGGCAAAATGGCAACACGATGTGCTAATAACAATTTCCCTGTTCTCCCAAACACTACACACATGCACGCAAGCTCTGGGATTTTCATACTCGCATTCACAATCCTACCAATAAACTTGTGAAAAGCGTGCACATGAACGCGTCAGTTCTTCAATTTGCTGTGTCATCAAGCCCTCACTCCTCCATGACTACCATGCTTTCAGCAAGACAAGCCTACAAGTGCTCAGGCTTGTGTTTGTTTCTGTGCTGCTTGCCTGTCAGTGAGATGTGATACTTAGGACAGACTAGTGTCGTTAAAACGGACTTTTGGGTTGTGCATATATGGCACCTGCATTATGAACCGGGTTGTGTTGGCGATGACGTTGAGCAGCAAGCAATCTCAGCACCTTTCATCCTCAAGGTTGTACCTATACACACCTGTGCCCTGAATGCTAACAACAGAGAAGAGAGGTCACGCCATCCATCTTCATCTTGCTCTCCTTTCATATCTCTGTGTCCTTTCATCTCTCTCATTCTCGTTAGCTGAATGTACATGGCAGTCCTCTTTATCTCTCTCTCCATTCATAATTTTCTCTCCTTCCATCGCTGTAATACTTTGCCATTTCCTACTCTAATTTGTCACGGTCCATCTGCCTCTCTCTCTGTCTCATTTGTTTTCTCAGCACACATACCTTGGGCTGCAGAAGGGTGGAAAAAAAGAAAAAAAAGAGGCACCTAAAAACAAACTTCAAGAGAAGTCGAAAGTTGACCTACTTTCATCAACTGATGTATTGTATGCCTTCCGGCAAAGGCAGTTTTTTTTCCTGATAATATTTTCATTCGAAAGGGGAACTGTGTTGAGCTCTAAAGCACCAATCGCTCAATCTTGGCAGCCACAGCTTCTGAGCTCCTCCATCTCTCTCCCTTTCTCTCTCTCTCTCTCTCTCTACCCATCTTGCTGGCTCTCTTTTCCCTCTCTTCGTCTCCCTCTCTATGTCCCTATGTCTATCTCTCATGTTCACCGTTTTCTCTTTCCTTCTGCTCCCTCTTTCGCTTTCCCTCATTCTCTGTGTCTCTCTCTTTCTCTCCTATCCATCTCTCTGTCCATGGCTCTCTTTCTGCATCATCTGTCTCTCCAATTTTCTCTCTTCCCTTGCCTATCTCTCTCTCTCTCTCTCTCTCTCTCCTACTATCTCTCTCCTCAGGCTCTGCCCCACCCGTTAGATTGGCTGGGTTAGTATGGGCTGTTTATCTGCCTCCACGCTGTCACATCAAAGCCTCTACGAGTCATTAGCACTTGGCCGCATCAATGCTGGGGAATATCAGGCCTTTAGCTCCATATGAGCACCAGGATGAGAGAGAAAATAAAATAACAACTGAAAATGCAAAGCATCTGATCCTGACAGAGGACCAAAACCAGGCCATCACACACCTATAGAAACCCACATGCTTGATTCTAACAGCTGTACTGATACTAATGCCGGTACTAAAATCATGATACTAGAAGCCAAAATGCTACTCCACTCTACAGCAGATATTTAAGCCAGTGCACATCACACATTGGTTCCAAACAAAGGGCAGAGCATTGCACTTCCAAAATTCTATTCAGTCATTTTGAACACCACTCCCTATACAGGCAGTGCCATCAAGCAAGCAAAAACCCAGACTTTTGAGATAAAGACTGTCACTAAATTTAAACTTCATGTAGAAGCAAGCAAATAGGTTTCGAGATGTGAGATTGAAACAGTTAGTAGTGTACCCACAACTTGGCTAGACTGATGTGTCATCATCATAAACATTCAGTACATTGGATAAACCAAATAATCTCAACTAAACAATTTCCTTAAATACACAAGTCCAGATTGTCTTTATTTCAGATAAAACCTTAGAGAGAAAGACAAAGATGTGATCCTTGCTATCCTATCCTGTGTGCGGCCTGATAAGCATTTGATTCATCTGGGACCCCAAAACAATTTGAGACTTTAGACTAAACTCAACACCTTAAACTCTTTAACTGGGAACCAAAGAGTAGGTACCAGTAGAGTTATGTTGACTGGTAATACAATGAATGTGGTTTCATTTAGTTTTGGTTTCTTCTTACATCTAAGTGCCATGTTTATCTTGCCGGATCTGTAAATATGCAAAGACGCTGCAGAAGACGGAGAGAGGGCCTTCACTCAGCCCATTATGAGCCATTTTTCCAGCAAAATATATAATACACACATATATAATATGATTGCTACTTTTTTACCTAGTTGAGAACACTTACCTGCATTCTGCACAGCATTCAGGTAGCTGTCATCCCCATTCACCTGTAGGAGGGGGAGAAGAGAGAAAGATTGAGAGAGAGTGTTCAGCATCTGACAGTATTAGCAGGTGAATTTGCCATGAGGAAAAAAAGACAGCAGACAGACAAGGGAGACGTCTGCGTTGTTGGGTTGTTTTTCTTTCCTACTTCCTCTGTTTCTTTCTTTCTTTATTGCTATGAAGAAAGGAACATGTTTCACCTAGCAGATGTGACACACATTCAAACAGTGGCAAGTACAAGCGTTCTTTCTCTCTCTCCCTCCGTCTCCCTCTGTTCTCTCTCTCTCTCTCTCTCTCTCTCTCTCTCCTGCTGCCTTCTGGATCCTCCCACGCTCCTCGACGCCAGTGGGAGATGCGCATAGCGGTGGTGGCGGCAGGAGCAGCATCAAGTCGACGCTGACAGGAAGCATTACTAGAGAACACAGATACAGATCCCCTCCCATCTCTTTAACCTGCATCAGACAGTTTATTCCCACCTACTGATAACCCCCCCCCCCTTCTCTATTTCTACTTCCATCAGCTCATAGAACCTGGAGGGAAGTTTAGCAATGACTGCATGGGAGTATGACGAGGCCGATGGGGGCAGGGAAATGGGGGGTAGATAGGTGGGCTTGTGACTGAGGAGGTACAGTCCTCCGTCTCTCTCTCTCTCTGACTCTCTGAAACTCCTTCTTTCTTCCTGTTGAAGTCCCTTAAGCAAAAGAGTATGGAAGTGCTAAGAAGAGAGTGGGAGTGTGTGAGGAAAACACATGGCTATGTGTGTGCCTGCATACACACACACACACACACACACACACACAAATGCAAACACATCTACATGTGTACAAAAGCATGCAAACACACAAAGGCATAAATGCACACACACACTCACACAAACAGGAAGCGTGAACTACAAAACTCAGAAATGATCCAGGCATGGCTCAGATTCCTGCCAGATCCGTATATTAACATAGTTTTAAAAAAAACTCTACAGAATAGATGTGTGACCGGATGTTGTCTGCCTCTTGGTGCTTCACCTTGGGCTCACCTCTTCTGCCTGAAGCTATCTTTTGTTTTTCTTGAAAGACCTCATTACCATATACGCCACCTCATTTGGAGCATGTTTTAGAAGTTGACCTTGGTCTGGGCCCTGGTGGGACCAAGCCAAGATTTTGCCCTGACTAAGAGCCTGATTACTTTAGCCGACGCCATTAAAAAACAGTTTGACCCGCCCAATACAGTTTATTGACGGCTGGAGAAAGTGCCCACTCATTGGCTGCACTTGTCACACGTAGAGTCTGCAGAGCATCCTCGTGGTCACCAAATAGGGATCACCAAGTAGTTATGCCAGAGGAAGTAGTAAACCTTCTAATAAAAAGGCCTGCTGTCTTTGTTTAGTGAAGAGAATGAAGACTGTAGGCTCTTCTATTATCAGGTTTAACACTGCCTCTGGTCTATGCTACCCAGGTTTGCCACATCTACTTGTTATACAGTAACTGACTGCATAGTAGGTACTGTGCAATATGATGTAGGTACACATACTACAGATCTGGGCCAAGTGCCAACCTGGAGGGCATGTTCTGAGTCAAGTTCATTAAGGCAGAATGGCATAAACTTCTCAGGAGACGCTGCCGTGGTGAGACAAAGGCTAATCGTGTTGTGCACGGATAACAAGTTCCCCTTATGAGCTTTGCTATTTGTGTTGTTGTTGACATACTCTGGCCGCTTAAATTCTTAATTAAATCTGTCAATCTCAGCTCGTGAAAACAGCTGGGACAGACAGCCTCCATGATCGGCCTTGAAGCTGTGTGTGATTGCTTTTTCTGGATGCCTTGCCCCTTGAAAGAGGACTATTTAAAATGGAAGGCACTAGAAGTTCGAGCATTCATCAGATGTAGACAGTAAGGAAGGACACCTAACTGCTTTTTTTGCGAAAAGGGTCATTCATAGAAATTACTGTGCTTAACCTGTCAGCCTCGTCATTATCCAAGCGGGAGTGCAGACATCAGTATAATGACCTGACTTGTAGCGCAAGTTCTTGGAGTGCACATATACCACAGGGAAGGAGCAGAAGCAGAATTGCAGACTGGCAGTCCCAAAGGGGGAAGAGAAAATTACAAAATGGCAGCTGAATGAATGGATTCTTCTTCATAATCGCACTGGTGTCTGTCAGAAGAATGCCCTCTAGGTTTTCAGCCTGACACTCCAAGACCCCGGGCGTCAAAGAAACAGCGCATCTCTTGGTACAAGTATACGCTATAATTAGAGAGTGAAAAGAATGAATGGAGTTTCTCTGAGAGAGGCAAAGTGAGATTTCCCCACACACATTTATGACTAGCAGAATGAACAGGGGGAAATCTCAGTTCCCTTCACCTCAGCAGGTAGTCTACTACTCGTTACCTCTGGTTTCCCTCCTACCCAGCTGTTCGGCACAGTTGTTTGCTGCAGCCGCAAAAGACAGTTGCAATAAGCACATAAACCCCAGCAGCAACAGCAGATTAATATTTCATAATATTCCTTCAATTAAGAGGGATTTTTAGCATGACTGTGGCCACTAAGTTCACACTTGGGGTTATGATAGGTGGACTCCAGTCTCTGACAAACTGATAGAAGAGTATTTTGTTCCGGGTTAAATGGGTTGAGCTTATTTGACACTAGGTTGTTCTCAGCATGATATGAAATCTCTGCTTTCTATCTAGGCTGTCAACATTTAGTAAGATAACGAGAAAAATACCTAAGGATAGACGTTAATTATGTGTTCCTTTTTAGACGACATAGTGCCTGATTTTTACTTATGCTGTGGTACAGAAGTAGAACCAAATATAGATTTGATATAGGTACCTTCACACACCAATATTCTCTTATTTAGGTAAACACTGTCCCCCATGAACGTGTCTAATGCCAATCTATCTTTTATCAATACATGTGCTATGGCAATACTGTCAGTTTTGTCAGCTATTCTTTGTTCACAAACCATGTGCTCTAAAAGCAAGACAAAATGGTCGGAATTTCTGACGAACTGAATAGGTCACCTAGACGTGCATTCTATCAATACTGATTAAATTTGCTCGAATTATGAAAGGGGAAGTGGACGTTAACACCGGTTTTCATTCAGCGCGTAACTGGAGGTGATCATTGCCGGAGCGGCGGTTTCCACCTTACATCGTGTAAGGGGGGAGGTGCCGTTGCTTAAATACATTTTTACGGGTAGTAGCACAAACATTTGTGTCATTAACAGTGCGAATTAAGTATAAATTCTGATTTGAAATTAGCCAGTGTTAGTAGGCAGGATTTTTCTTCATAGGAGAATGAGCACATTTACACTAACAAAAAAAATCGTTTGTCACGTCTAGTCCTTAACGAAAAAACAGGCTACCCTGCATAGCATTTGAGAATTGTGGATGTCATGATCACCCAAGAGAAATGGAATCCTGTTTGTAACATGCCTTAATTGAGAGCGCAAGAAGACAAAGCTTACCTCTCCGAGTGTCGGGACACTGAAGCAACTGAAGCAACACACGGCAATCAAAGCGAACATTTCCCACACTTTTGCATCCATCCCTATCTCTCTGTGTAGGTCAGTGTCATTGCCCGTGATCGTAGAAGACTTGTCCCATCTCTTTTTGAACTCCGCGTTGGAGGCAACTGGGTGTTTACGGGTCGGCACGAGAATGGACTGTTACAAGGGTTATAATCACTGTAAATAAGGGAGGGGTGAGGTTGAATGTCCCGTTAGATTCCGGTGATGAGGCGAGGCGCGGCAAGGTAATCGCCGCGCGTAGCAGTCCGGGTGGGCGATGCTTCCACGCTGTGCCGCAGGTTAATATTTGATGCCTGATCGCTGATGCGCGGAAGTGTCATACATACACACCCCTTCAGGCAGCGTGCGGGTGCGCCCGCTCCCAGTCTCCGGTGCACGCGGCTCCTTGTACAGAAATCTAATTGTGTATTGTGAATTGCGCTAGCCAACAAAACAGGGCGTCGCTACTGCGTCGCTGCGGATTCAAAACACGAACTATGGTCTCATAGACATACTTCTCAAGCATAATATTAAAGAGAACACACGTAATTTCAAAGAAAATGTTTAACAAAACATTTTTATTAGTATAGCAGGTGTTTACCCAATGTTGGATGACACTTTGGTTAAAAGCAAAGAAAATGGAAAATGTATATGGGCCATTGATTGTAGACTAAGTATTGGGCAAGGTGTAGGCTACTCTTTGTGGAGTGAATGTCAAGGATAAATAGAGGCTCTTCTATGAAAAAAAAATATGTTCCTGATTTACAGCTAACATCTGCAAGTCTGTCTGAGGTTTCATGATAATAAAAATAATGTCATTGCTTATGTGGAGTAAGAAAGGTTACAAGTAGAATGGAAAAATAGGATAAAATTTGTTAATTTCAAGATGGGAAAACATATTTATTTGATAGTTTTCAGTGTTTTTATTTTGTTTACTTTGTTTGGAGTTTTGGAGGACAGATGTAAATCCTCATTGGTAGATGTAAATCCTTGACTTTGACAAGAATTCCTCCCAAACACACACACGTAATAAGCCTTTCACACACAACACTGCTCAGTATTTCTTTTCTTATTCCATGTCACAGACCTTTGATTTTTTTAAAATGTGTTTCTCTCTCACTAACACACACTCACAGACACACATATGCACAGAGAAGAGCCATAGCAAATAAATCGTTGGAGTAATTTTTGGAAATTGAGAGCTGTTTAATATGATTTACTTTAATGATATTAAAAACAAGTTACACCAAACGTCCAAGCTGATGAGTTTGTTGCTGTAAATATGCTGCACCAGTCTTGCCCCGATTCACTGCATTGGCTATCAAATGGTGCCCAGCTGGTAAACCCAAGAAAGGGAGAGAGATTTCAGAGGCAAATGTTTACAACTAATTATTCACTGAGATTCACTGATGAAGAAAAAAGAATAGCCTCACCATAACAGCGTAATATGAAAAAAGCATAAGTCATCTCCAAATTATTACCAATGGTCACCCTAAACACAGTTCCAACCCAACTTATAAGCCCAATCACTCTTTTCATTTAACCATTTTTAAAAAATTAAATACTCTTCAGTACAGTAACCCCTCTGGCCAATATCTCCTGAGGTATAGCAGAGCAGGGAGGCCCAGCTAATTTATCAAAGTGTGCAGGCTTGCATCGTTAGCTTCGCTCTCTAATGATGACAGGCAGACACTAGGGAACGACTTTGAACAGACTGGCCTACTACATAGGACGAAGGTGCAACTTCTCTCCATACAGTGTAGGCAAAGATGAAATGAGTGTATGATGTCTTTAGGGATTTGGACATAGTTTTGATATAACGTGCTGTGTGGGTGTCTGGGTTTGTCTTATTGTATCTGTAGGCACATGTACTGTAATATAACTCAGAGATGTGGACTCGAGTCACGAATTGGATGACTTTAGACTTGACTTGATAAAATTGTAAAGAGACTTGCAACTCGACTTGGACTTCAACATCAGTGACTCATGACTTCACTTGGACTTGAGCATTTCGACTTAACAAGACTTGCTTCAAGTTCTTTCCCCAAAACCTTAAGCTTACAAAAGACATGTTTTATAGCAACAAAGAGCACTATTAGGCAATGTTTTCTCGAATGTATGTATGTGTGTGTGCAGTGCCATATTTTCATTTCAATTGCACTTGTTTTAATAAATACAGATCCTAAAAGCATAAATTATCTATGTAAATATGTCATTACTCTGTGGTGAAAATGACTCGAAAATCCAACTGCAGGACTTGAGACTTACTTGTGACTTGCAAAGCAATGACTTTGAACTTAAATTGGGACTTGCACATCTTGACTTGGGACTTGAATTGGGACGATGGCATAGACTTGAGACTCACTTGTGACTTTAGTCCCATCTCTGATATAACTTACAGGATGCCTGCCATTTCACTCGAAGGACCCTTCAAAGCTACATGTTATTGTAGTGCAGTGTCTTGTCGCATTTTTTAGGTTGGATTCTCAGATAGCAATTACTTTTGGCCTTGGCCAGGATGAAGGCTTTTCCTCCACATGAAGCCCTCATAAGTTTTCTGGATCTATGGCAGATCGAGGTTTTAGCCTAAACATTGCAACAACAAAAAGTTCAGTATTTCTCTAAGTTTACCTCCATTTAAGTCAGCAGTCCAGAAGTGCTGGAATGTTACACCTTGTGGTGGCTATTTTGTCCATTACTTTGAGAGGACCTTATTGTAATTTATTTGTATTAGTATCAGTACTGAGTGTAGTAAAATCTAATATCAGGACAAGTGTTATTTTGGCCATGGTTATGAAACTACCAGTACGGTCCAACCTCTTTGTCATGACTTTTTGCTGTGGGCAATGGTGCTGCATGCCAAAGTTTAAAATAAAAATGTGCAAATAAGAAGTTTAAAGTTTTTGTTTGTTTCATCTAGGTAATAATTAATGTGTATACTGTTTTAAAATCAAAGTCAGATTAACTGTCAATTTCTCCACATATCCTAGACATACAGAGGAATTGAGTGTGTGTGTAAGGCAGAGACAGCATGACTCCATCTGTATTTGTATCTACTGTGTACCTTGGTTTTTGTACCTGTCTTTGTTTACTGCATGTGTCTGCCTCTGTGTGTATATGGATTTAAAACAGCTACCTCTATACTGTTGGTCAAGCCTGCTCCAAAATACTATGTACTGTAGCATTTGGAAGAACAAATAAATAAAAAGCCTTTATGTTTATGTTGCGATTATGAGGGTGTCCTTGTAAAATGTTCTGCTCCATGAGGGGTACCCAGTCCAATAAAGTTTGAGAGCCTCTGCTACATACCATCTGCCGGCTCAACCAGATGGCATGGCGCCAGTTTGGAATTCTGTTCAAAGTGTGTGACCGTGGCTCGACTTACAATCCAGGCCGTGGCAAGGCCCTTAAAAATTGTTGTGTTGTCAAAGCATTTGGCAGAAGCAAGAGCCAGCAGAGAGGTCGAAAACTCATTTTGTGTGGGATGATTGCTTCAACTCCCCCTCAATCCCCCATTCCAACCACAGTTCCTTGGCTCCTTAACCACCACCCAACCCCCCACCCGTTGCCCCTCGTCCTGGTATTCACCTTAAAACATTGTGAATTAATTGTAACATCCCTGCAAAATAACATTTTTGTACATGCTGAGCAGTAGAGAGATTCAAGGATTCAAGAAAATTTTAATGTCACATACTTCTTTTTTAATAGTGTAAAAAAGTAGTGAAATTACGATGTTGTTTGTCTATTGTACATAAAAAAGAGAGAGGAGTGTAGAATGAGGCAAACCAAAGTAATAGGTCTGTGTGTGTAGTGAAGGGGTGTGTGTGTGTGTGACAAGGGGTGCATTGAGATTGGGATGGTTTCCAATATGAGTAATAGTGTGAAGAAAGGCAACAGTTATGCCATTAGCACTACTCCCACACATTAACAAGGAGCCCCCAAGAGCAACAGGGGCAGGGAAAAACCCCCTACTAAGGAAGAAACCTTGGGCAGAACCAAGACTTAAGGGGTCAACCCAACTACCAGAGGTCATGTGGAAGAAGGAGTGAAGGGGCAGGGGACTTGTCTCTTATATATGTAGCGAAATTGGCTAATGTACAGCATGGATGTTGGTGGGAGGGAACACTGTTGACAGCAAAGGATGTCATGGCTGTGAATGGGAGGAAAAAGGCTTAGTGGTGACGCACTGTACTCTATGCATGTGGGAGTGGGAGGGCACACTATTAAGGGTAAAACTCGTCATATGCTGTATGGTGATGGCTAGATTGAATAGGCTGTGTGCTATGCATGTGGGAAGGAGGCTTACTGTTAACATCCCTTTTGAGGTGTAATTTTGCTTTTGTAACATGAGAAAATTTTACAAGGTTTTTTGCTAATGTGGAAAATAGGAAAATGTCAAGTGATGTCATGTCATGTCATGAAATGCATTGACACACACACACAATAAAACACACACATATTAACATTGCTTTGCCTTGCCTAGTCAGTGTTCAGCTCGGCCCTGCCAAGAACTCAGTGTCCCAGCCGATACAATCACTTTCAATATACTTTAGATCGACATGCATTAGCCTTTTTCCAAAGAGAACTGGAATTCAATGGAACTATCCAAAACCAAAACAAATGCAGTGGATGCATTTTTGGCAGAGCTGCACGGGCAATCTACTTCTTTTGATTATCATTATCGCAACCCAATTCATGCATTATCAATTAATCAGCTGTCAGACAATAGAGCCGACCCAATGGGATACCAAAAAAGTCAGAGGAAGTCAGAGATACATTTTTTGTCAATATGGTTGTTTGTGTATTTATAGAGTATGTTGTGACTAGAAACAGACATGGGATTAGAATGCTGTCAAACTGAAGATTCATTTTATTGTTCTATGCAAACTAATCCTGGCTAATTCAGGAGAGTTTGGCAAAACACTCAAAAACATCTGACAGGAGGATACAGAGTTCACTGTGTTTAAATTACTGTTTTTTTTTTTTAAATATACTTAGATAAAGATACAGAAACTACAGTATAGTGTCCAATACATATTACAGTTGTTCATAAATGAATTAATTACACTGGTCTTGAAAAATTCAGTTTCACAGTTTGCCAAAACGTAGCTTGCAGAAGTGTCTCCCTAGGTATTTGAACAAAACTGTAAATAACTCTAAAGTAATCATTTCTCTTTTGTGTTTAAAATATCTCTTTGTTTCTAGTACATAGCCCTAATACTTAGCTCTTCCTTGTCCAAATATTTGTTCTGGATGTTACAAAGGGGATGCAAATTCAGGAGCTGAATCATGGCAGTGTGTATGTGCTACAAAACTGATGCTGGAGGGCTACACACACACACACACAGACACACACACACACACATACAAATTAGCATTGCTGAGAAAGGAACGAAAAAAGAAACACTTAAACAATAGGATCTATGACAGAGGAAGAACACTCAGGTCCAGATCTGACTAAAAGTTGGTAATGCCCAGATTCAGCCCGGATGTGGCCCAGATTTGGCAGGATTCCTGCTGCTGTATCAGGGCCGTGAAAAATCAAACTGCTCACAGTGTATTAAGTCCCATTAAAAAAACATAGGGGAGATCCATCCGGCTCGTGCCAGTTATCATAAATCACTGACCACGAGTACATGGTGAAATCTTTATGTCAGGTCATTTTACGATACCTTTAATAAGCACCATATTAAAAAGATTGAATGTCAAAGTGCTATCTCCAAATGGAGGTGAAATGATCAATAATTTTGCTTGTAAGGATGATACATTGAGGGATTATATTATTTACGATGTCCCATAGGATGCATTTGATTGGTTTGTTAACTGGTTTGTTAGTTCAGCTTCAGATGCAACCAGTGAGCATAGTGTAGCATAGTGAGCATAGTGTTGAAATACAGGTCAAGGTACTACTTTCACATTGGACTACTACAAATCATTCTAGGAAAAATGTATCCCTTAAAACACTATAAAAATGTGGGAGATAAACAAACTGCAATTAAACACACAAAAATACAAACGGACAAATCAAAAGCGGTCAAAAGTTCAGAAACACACAAAGAGAGACAATAACATGACAACACATTCACTCCCTCCCACACGTGCATCATGCGAATGCGTACACATATGCTCCTCTGTTGAACATCTGGAGTTCCCACCAACGCCTGTGTGTGATGGCATGTGTTTTCCACCAGCCAACTGACTGTCCATTCGCCCACCCACCGCCCAAGAGATGCAGACAGACCTGAATGAGGACTTTGATTCAGCCCGAGCCCACAAAGCAGTTTGTCTGGCTCGACTCTGGCTCAGACGTGGCGTGGATCTGGCAGACTGCCACCTTCATTTTACTCCCTGACCCTTAGTCAAACAGCACAGATACTGTCGCCCCCCCCCCCACACAAATTGGCAAATCATGTGGAAGTTGGTGTGCCAAACATGTGCAAGGAGAGTGTGTGTGTGTGTGTGTGTGTAGTGGGGGAGAGAATAAGGGAGAGAGAAAAGGGAAGGGGAGAAGAGATAAGAGGAGTGTGAGTTTAAAAAGATGAGTAAAAAGTGTGAGAGATGGAAAGAAAGGGAAGGGGGGAAAAGGCATAAGGCAGACAAAGGAGAGTGTGTGTGTGTCTTGTGTGTGAAAGAGAGAATGCAAAAAAGCAGATCAGTGTTCAGACATAGGCTCATACACTAAATCTCAAACTCACAAGTCCTGCTGTCTTTGGATGTGGATGCTGCGTTGTCATGGTAACCCAAACAGTTTTTGAAAGAAAAAAAATCCATTCAATTTCCATCCTCCTTCATCCAGCCAATCCTGGGTCCAAGTTTAAAGGACCCATATAGGAAACAATTGTCTCTGTTCTGCTGGAAGAATGAAGATGGGGGGTGGGGGGTTGGCGGCCCATCTCTGCCGAGAGCAGCACGGGCCAATGGGGGATTCTATGGGGGGGATGTGGGGAGTCAGACATAATCTACTTATTCTGAAATAATCCCTCAGTGAGTCACACAAGGCTCCCACATCACCTACCTGGCAAGAACAAACACAGGCACACACGCATGCAAGTACAGTCATGCACAATGAGCAGTGTTTGCATGCACAAACATACAGAGACACAAGTGCAATCAAACACACACACTGTATACAGATCCATATGCCCACATATCTCTCCCTTTGTGCCCACACACAGTAGTCATTTTACCCAGACACACACACACACATCAGTCTTTAAACCCCAAGTACAGAAGTGCTTGCATGCACACATACACAGATGCAAGTGCAGTCAAACACACACTGTATATGGATCCATATGCCCCCCCACACACAAGTAATAATTCACATCCATACACACACACTTTCCTCCCTCTGTGCCCACACACAGTAGTCATTTTACACACATACACACACACATCAGTCTTTAAACCCAGTCTTTATACCAATCCACTCTCATCATCTTTCCTCCCCTTTTCACTGACTTTCATTCAGTCTATCTCTCTCTCTTTCTCCTTTCCTCTCTTCTTTTTCTATGCAAAGCGTTTGGGTGTGGGGCTTTTATGAGGGCCGATGGGGGTGCTATATAGGCGGTGTCAGTCATGACCGCCGCACCCAGAGGCTCCATCTTCAAATCCCATTACCCCCCTGCTTTGAGCCAATCTCACTAAAGACAGTTGGTATGGAAACGGCTTGGGGAAAACACTAGTGAAAATGATCACCCACCCTCCCCATTAAACCCCCTCACTCCTCTCTCTCTCTCTCTCTCTCTCTCACACACACACCACACTTATCTATTTGTGGGACTCTGTTTAAATCCATCTGCCCAGGATGCGATAAATCAAAGGCATAAGAAATGAAGATGTCCATTATCATGAGCATGGGTTTTTTGTGCAGAAGCATTTAAAACACAGTTAGGAAATGCATTAACAGTGTGTTTAAAATGTCTTTCAACATTTGGAATGTTTTATTATTATCTCCTCCCTATGTTATTCCAGACACTCACACACAGAGGCATTATGGGAAAAAGGTCTTGAAAATGCACTGAGCCTGTTAATATTTCTGGGTCCCTGCTACCCAGTGGTAATGACTACTCAGAAAAGACTTTCCATACATCATGTTAACCATTATGTTTATTATTCATGTTGTAGCATACCTAATTCATTAACATCACAATATAGAATTAAGAGTGTCATCAGCACTTTCTGAAGATTTATAGATTGTGTAAAAGCCTGTGAAGCAAGCTAATAGTAGCAAGCTAAATCTTAACATTGCTTCGAGTTGTTTTGAAATAGACTACGGGAGCATGGTCCCCACACATACTGATCTGCGATATCTTCACTTGCCGTTCAACTGAGGAAGACAGACTTTTACCTCAATAGATGGAGGGTTTTTCGTAGCGATGCTTTCCACTATTTTCTCTGGTCTCATTGGATGTGGAATGACATGAAATTGGCCATACTTATATAGCAGTTCAGTATAGGTCTATGTGTGAGAACCAGGTAGGATACAGCCCAAGGTAGGCTACTGTTGGGGGACACTGTCTGATAACGTCTGACCATGTCGAGTGATTAATGCTTCATTTAGACACCTTTTTCTCCGCTGATGAGACCGAATCGCATCACGTCAGCGGAACCGACCCGCTGAGATGCAGCAGATCGTTTATCGCCGCGATGCCGCGAGCGCAGGATGCTTCTTCGAGATAACGCACAAAGTGGGACACTTCAAAAAGCCGTTCGCCCGGCGTAATCAGATGTTCCAAAGCTAATGAGAACGCCTCAGCCCTAGCTCCATCAACTCCAACCACAGTGTTGATGCAAAATGACAGGAAAGGTTGATTTTTTTTTGGCAAGATAAAAATACATGGAAAGTGTGGTGGGAAAGAAGAGCAGCAGGCAGAGGGGAAGAGAAGGGAAAGCATGTAAACATTCATCATATGCTACAGGCCTGAATCTGGGTCAATCTTTATATCCCCAGAAATGGAAAGAGGGGAGAGCAGAGCTTCCAGTTAATTGTACAAGATGAGTCAAGACTTGATGTTTTAATTAAAAGTGTGGAATAGGAGGAGGTAGAGACAATAGAGATTTAGGAGGTGGCAATTGAAACTGAGTGAGAGGCTTGATTCATTAGCCCAGACACTGTACATCAAAAAACCTGGGCTTAACTCTTTGCCACTGATCAAGCTGATGAGGCTAATGAAGAGATGAGAAGAAAGAAGAGAGGAACACAGTGGCAAAAAGACAGTGAGTGGAAGGATAAAAAGAGAGAGAATCCAATCCACATGTATATTTTACCACATTTTAATCTTCATATCAAAATATATGTTCCAGGCTTCAGCAATCTTATTGGATGGCTAAACCTCCAGAAAAGCCCTTTTGAATTTGACTGAACAGGACAAGAAGGAGTGTATGAGTGTGAGGATGAACTAGTGGACTAGTAGCCACAGGAGGAACAGAAATTTGATATGTGACTACTTGACAACATTGCTGAGGAAGGACTATTTGTGCCTTCCCAACAAAACAGCAAATGCATCTTACTCTGATCTAACATCACGCTGAGTGGCTGTTGGTGGCAGAAATAACAGAAAGATCCAATACATCACGACATGGGGTGGGCTGAGCAATAACCCACATCTTGCAACTAAATATAGCCTAGACATAGTCATTAATCATTTATGCCAATAAATTAACCTGCAAGTAAAATCAGACAAAAATCAAGTAAGGCTTATCTGTTATTCTATACATGAACTATAATAACTGACCATAAACAGAGTATATATTTTTACTATAAACAGAGTAGGCCTAATCTTACACTTTCTCTTGTGTGTGTGTGTGTGTGTGTGTGTGTGTGTGTGTGTTTTCAATAGCATTTGTCAAAGCACAACAAACACAATGATCAGAAAAAAAAGAAATAGGAGAGATTAAAGATATAAAGCAAAAAGATCAACACAAGGCGGTCACCCTACAAAAATCCTTCAGCTAGCCTACAGTAAAACAGTTATATAGGTATAGGCTACCTGTAAGTGTGCATATACTGCCTCCTGCTGGTGGCTATCAATTGGTGCAACTAATAAAATATCGCTTTGTGGTCTATGTAAAGGATTTTTTCCGCTGCTTTTTTGGCATTCCTTCCAATCAAACGTAATGATCATTACGCACTCCTACCACTCTATTTCCGACCGCACTAGTGACGCTCTTTTGACAATAAGCTTAACTAGACCTAGGCTACATTAAATTAACCTAATTATGCCTGCCCAGTCCAATTTGTTGATAGTAATGCGATAAGAGGCTAGATACGTACCCTACACAACAGTTCACTCTTGTACAATAGAATGGAAATGTTTTTACTGAATAACTTTTCAACAAACTGCTGTTAAAATACTAGGTTACAACGAGTAGGCCTAGTAAATACAGTTGACGTTGACGACAGGACACACCTATTAACCCAAGGTGTAATTGGATCAGTGGAAACGGAGTGGCGCGTGGTGCCAAAGTCCATTGTTAGGAGTGCCATTCATCACCGGAAATTCCGCCTTTATGGTGACGTTTGTTGAACAACATACATGGTCCTCGAATAAAAAGTGATAACAACGTTGATCGGCGTCTGATTTAGCCAATCCCCAAAGAGGATAGAGCAGCTATGGCGATTGTGCACTGTTTGCTGATTTGCAACCCGCCGAAATAGCAGCGAAGAAGAAGGAGACCATCGCCCGTTTCGCCATGGACTGTTCTAGGATCAGTATAGTAGAACAACAACATTAACCGTAGAGCGGTAAGTAAGAAAAGCTGTCAGTAAGTTACATCTGCATCAAGGTTAGCAGTGTTATTGCAACCGATACATTCTCAATGACTTTGATACATCGTTTACAGTGAAACAGTATCGCAACACATTCCAAACATAGCAGTGCCCTACAAAGCCTTCGGCCTAGCTACTGTTTACAACATTAAGTAGACATTGTTGATTGTTTAATCAGTTCGTGCTGCGGTGCATGATTGTTAATTGACGAATAAAAAAGACAATAAGGAAAAAAGTTTTGATAGCGGATCCCTTTTTTCACTTTGATGGAAAATTGGTAACTTTAACGTTAGTTGATTGCTGGTCACCTTGCTACAACAGAGCCTTCTGTTCAAAGAATACAGCCTCTCTGAAGTTGTGTTGGTCCGACTTGAAATGTAGCTAATCGACTCTGAACCCATCAGGAAAAGCTGAAGGACAGTCGTTACACTTTCGATTTCTGAGGTTGTATCCTAAATGGAGTATAAAGTATGCATTTAATTCAGGCGTTTGCCGTTGCAAAGTGGAAGTTGTAAGTCCTGAGATCAACGTGATGCATCCATTTTTTAATTTTATTTTGACGTAACTGGAGGCTGCATTCTTTTGTTACAGGTGCTAAGTTACAAGAGGGGAGAAGGGACCATACAACATGTGAAAGGAATATGATGGGGAAACTAAAGTGAAACACGCTTAACAAAAAGAAAATCACCACCAAATGAAATAGTGGGGTGCTTTATTTAGTTTAATAAACCCAAAACCTCATCGTAAATTATGGAGCCCAATCCTGGAATCCATATATCCTCCATCGCCACCCCGAACAGTATCGTCCAGGTGTCAGTGGCTGACGGCATACCTGTAGGCATTTACCAGGACCAAGGGCAGAGCGCTGGCCATGGTGCATTGGCACCAGCTGTGGTCATGCAAGCCTTAGCACAAGTTACTCAGGACGGGCAGCCACAAGTGGCTGCAGCCCCTCCTATGGAGGGTGCCGTGGAAGTCCAGAGTGAGTCCTCAAGGGTGGGCATTCCTGTGCACGAGCTTCCCTTTGCGGAGGTGGCCTCGCTGCTGGATCCCAACATGAAGAGCTCCAAGGCGCGCAAGTACCAGATCTACTATGACGAAGTGAAGCGGCGCCTGGAGCCACCGGAGAAAATGTCTCTGCGCTCGTTAGCAGCCTACACTCGTGTGAGCCGCGGACCAGCCAGCAAGCGGACCTTACTGGAGTCGCTCAATGTGCTGGGCCTGTCACCGAGCACCAACACGGCCGTGTCCAGCTCGTTTTCCAAACTCACAGAAGGTAGGTGGGTGCCATTATCAGGAGTTTGGTCTTTCTTTATCCAAAAGTCAAAAGTGCCCTAATATAGTACTGTATAACTTGTGATCCTGTAAGGGATATTTTGTTCACTTATCTCAGTTGGGAACAACAAAAAATTAAATAAAATCATCATAGAATTTTTGGGATGCCATGCCCTGGTTACTTTCACCAATTCCCAACTTGGTGAAAGTAACCAGGGCATGGCACCCCAAAAATTCTATGATGATTTTATTAAATTTTTTGTGAAAAACAAAACAATAAAATAATGGAATTACAGTATGCTGAAGTTTTGGTATTGTCTATGGATTTACTATACTATACTTTGTCATACATTATGTCCTATTTGTATATATTATGTAGAACACATCACAGTGTGTGTCTATCTTTTTTTCTGTCTAATAAATGTGTAATTCAGCTTCTATATGTTGGATGTATAGAGAGAAATCTTATACCAAAGTGAAATGCCTTGTGTATCTTAGTACACACAGCCAATAAAACTGATTTTTGTTTTATATTCCGCCAGGAGACACCGCTGCATTGTGCAAAGACATGAAGGATTTTGCGTTCCAGTATGTGGATTATGAGAACATGGCCAAACAGCTCATGCCCGAGTCTAACCATGTGCAACACTGGTCAAAAATTATTGAGACGAGGTTAGAGACCCATTTTTTACATATGAAAATGTATGGGAATGTGGAAGTCATAATGGAGAAACAACACCGCCTATTCTGTATAGGCAGGAAGACCTTCTAAAGATTTACAGTGCAGTTTACATATATTGACAGCGCAGATTAAAGTGGGTGGAAAAAAACTTTTGGCAATGAAACAAGTCAAATAGGAAGTCATGGAAGGTTGAATTAAAGCGGTACTAAAGACTTTTTAAAACCTTTAAATAATTTTTTCAAAATCGTTTCGGTGGTCCATCAACAAGGTGAGCGATACTTGCTGCATTTGCTCTGCGGCCCTCTATCGGCTTCAACGGCACTAAACAAGTTTGTTCAATCGGGTAGCGATCTGTAGTTCAAGTGAAATTACAGTTGACTTGCCTTATGGGGTGCGTCCGTTCCAATCTATGTAGGGTGCGATTTCCAAAACTCCTTGGTGCTGCTTTAAGAAGGAACAAGCTAGTTTCATTTTGTTTTTTACAAGATTTTCTTGCTTCTTGCTTTGATCATTGTCTTTATTGTCTTTAAATTCTTATGCGACTGATATCTTCATCTGTATTTTTGGTATGTGTGTGTGTGTGTGAGAGAGATAGATGTGTCTCTGTATAAGCTACCGGATACCCTGATTTCCTGAATAAATATCTGTCTTTTTTATCAAAGCATTTATAATCTATTTATTATTTACTGGAAGTCGATTTATGCATTTCTATTGATTTATTTTCATTAACCCTGTTTTGTGTCCCTATCTGTCTTTTAGGAATTACCTGGAGGAGATGCGGAAGTGCTTCCATGATCCGGTCAACAGCAAATCCTTTGCCAACGCCACACATGGCCTGGGTACTGGAATGCTGGACGTCGCTCTAGACATGGTGGACAGTGTCATTGAGCGCCAGATTCGCATCCTCTCGGGCAATGCTGAGCCCAAGTCTGAGACAGTGGTACAGAAAGTTCGCAAGCGCATGAGGAAGCCACGCATGCCCAAGGACAACAGCAAACACCCCCGGGAGGGCAAATCCCGTGGGCGAGGGGGCAAAGTCAAGGCCGGCCCCAGTGCTGATGTCGCAGACATGGCCAGTGCTGACGCTCGGAAACAGATGCGATTAGACCCCAGTGTCGCCACAGAGACACAGGAACCCACTTCCATGGAGAGCAGTGTCCTAACCTTGGTCTCTGTGGGTTACGAAACCATCTCCAGTGGCCTTGGTGCCACGACAGGCCTAGCCTAGCCTAGCAAAGCATAGCTTAGCAATGAACGTGCCAACCTACAAGGACACTAAAAATAGTGCCCAAACTCAGACCGTAGGCTCTGCTTTTGTGGCAGGTAGTTTGAAAGGTTAGTTTCACATTGCCGTAGGTGTCTGAGTCTCTTAGGGCTAAGGACTTTTCTCCATGTGATAAAATTGACGCTACACAGTCAGGAAGTACTAGTTCCTCAGAATAAAATGTTTGTGTGAAGCACTGTGATAGTTTGGACTGCTTGAAAATTGGTCTGAAGCACTGTTATTTTCTCTTCTGTTCTGGATTTAGATTTGGTAAAACCAATTAGAGAAAGAGAGGATATTCCTCTTGTGAGTTTTTTTATTATTATTTTATTGTGTCCTAGATAATTCCAGAATTTTATGTTGAAAATAAGTTGTTGTTAAACTATATTTAAGGGGTTGTTACTCGCTGTAATGTGGTAAAAGACAACAGGACAACTTGAAGAATTGTATTAAATGCATTGAGCATTTTTATATATTCATGTTTCTCATTTGTGTTTATTTTAAACTCTAAATTGTAAAAGGTGTCACCATATTGTGTTTTGACAGATTCAGTTCTCATTGTTTACATGTTCTCCCCTAAGGGAAGAGTACCAGCCTATGCCAGCACTGGCTGTTTAGCCTGCATGTCAACTCTGATCCTTATCTCCAGGAACTCTTCATAAAATGCAACACACAGAAATCCTTTCTAACATATTTCTAGTATATTTTCAAGTCAAACTCAAAGTCAGTTTATTTGTCAATTTCTTCAGATGTACTTGACATACAAGTGCAAGTAGGCTTAAGGCATTATACTTATGTAACATACAGGGTATAACAAGACAAGACAAAAACATAACATATAGTAAAATAAATTTTTGCAGCAGCAGTAGTAGTAATATAAATAGTGGTAAAAAAAATACTAAAATATATAGCAGCAGGTGTGTGCAATTTGCAATGAAGAGGTACTATAAATACTGCAATGAAGTAGTAATATAAATACTGGTAAAAAAAAATACTAAAATATATAGCAGCAGGTGTGTGCAATTTGCACTGAAGAGGTGGTTATCTCCAGTCAAGAGTGTTGTTTTAGTTCTTAGTTCAGAGTGTTTGTTCCTTGTTGGGGAGTGTGTGTGTGTGGATGGTGGGGGGTGGGGGGTAGAGTCCAGTCTGTCTGTCTTCCTACACTTCTGCCAGACTGGTGGTTCTGCTAGCTGGGAGAGAGTTCAGCAGGTTCACCGCCTGGTGGATGAAGCTGTTGGTGAGCCTGGTAGTGCGGGAGCGGAGACTTCTGTATCTCTTTCCAGAGGGCAGGAGGCTGAACAGACAGTGTGCGGGGTGGGTTGCATCGTTGACAATTGTGATGGCTTTGTTGGTGAGGCGGGTGGTGTAGATGTCTTGCAGGGAGGGGAGTGGTCTACCAACTATCCTCTCCGCTGATTTCACAATGCGCTGCAGAGCTTTCCTGTTGTATGCAGTGCAGCTACCGTCCCACACAGTGATGCAGCTGGAAAGGATGCTTTCAATGGTCCCTCTGTAGAATGTGGTCAGGATGGGAGGTGGAGCACTTGCTCGCTCGCACTTGCGCAGGAAGTAGAGGCGCTGTTGTGCTTTCTTGGCCAGTGATGCAGTGTTGGTAGTCCAGGAGAGGTCCTCACTGATGTGCACTCCCAGGAACTTGGTGCTGCTCACCCTCTCTACAGCAACGCCATCGATGGTTAATGGGTGGCAACTGGTGTGTCCTCTCTGGAAGTTGACAATAACCTCCTTGGTCTTGCTAACATTTAGCAGGACGTCAGGAGCTCAACCTCTTTCCTGTAGTGGGTCTCATCGCCCTTGGTGATGAGCCCCACCAGCGTTGTGTCATCTGCAAACTTCACAAGATGGTTGGAGCTGTAGGTTGGTGTGCAGTCATGTGTCAGCAGGGTGAAGAGCAGCGGACTGAGCACACAGCCTTGTGGAGCCCCTGTGCTCAGGGTGATGCTGCTTGAAACATTGTTACCCACGCGCACAGCTTGAGGCCTCTGGCTGAGGAAATCCAGCAGACAGTTGCAGAGGGAGGTGCTGAGGCCCAGTCTGTCCAGTTTGCAGATGAGTTGTTGTGGAATTATGGTGTTGAATGCTGAACTGAAGTCTATGAACAGCATTCTCACATATGAGTCTTTCTTGTCCAGGTGAGTTAGGGCTGGGTGGAGGGCAGAGCAGATTGCATCCTCTGTGGATCGTTTCGCTCTGTATGCGAACTGGTATGGGTGGATTTGATGTGTGACATGACTAGTCGTTCAAAGGACTTCATGATGATGGGTGTCAGTGCCACAGGGCGGTAGTCATTTTGTGTTATTTCTATGATATTTATTCTTGAGGAGACCAGAGACCAGTTGAATCCTAATTTTCCCTTGAGGTAGAATGCTTAATGAGCGATGGAATGCTTAATGATTGATCTAGTTTAGGAGCGCGGTAGTACATGGAGCGCAGGCATCAGAAATCACCCCGGGGTTTCAACAGACGTCATGGACTGCAGTAGATCTCCTCCATGCTGAGTGCAGTCTACACTCTCTATCTCTGTCTTTTTTTGGCTCTCTAACCCCCCCATCCCCCTCTTAAACACAACAATACACAAGGCAGACAGATCTAAACTGTCTAAATTGATAATATAATGTATATTTTAATATATATGCATATATAGCTAGGTCTATCATATAAAGCTAGGTCTATCAGGAAATAATGTATAACTAACAACCAGATATTCATAATAATCACAGACAGCACATCTGAATTGTGCTAAAATGGTAGGGTACATTCAAAATAAAATTACTAATTAACATACTAGCAAAAATGCTTGTATTACATTTGTCATTCGAGCATAAAAGAAAACATTTATTCTTGAAAATATTAAAAGTGGCGCATTAACGCTCAAAGGAATCAATGAATGTCTTCAGACAAATGCCTACATGTATCTTATCACAGCAGGATATCAGCTAAATTGCAAATGTGTCTTTATTATACAGACTGATTATACTTCGGGATCTTGGCAGGCTTTCCGTGAGTCGTAGCTTTATACTCGTTTGTCACCCAGTGGGTTCCTGACAAGCAAGAAGCTTTGTGGAGATTTAGGATTTGCTGTGCATTAGTGTGAGTAGTGTGTGAGAGAGAGGGAAAGAGGGTGGGAGGTTACCGACATGCAAGGGGTGAAGGAGAGGTAGTACGTTCCTCAGGTCAGTAAGAAACGAGGGATGGAGAGAGAGGGAAGGAGGAGCACTGAGACTATTAGTCATGCTTTTGAGATAGAAAGGTAAAGGAGGCAAGCTAAACAACAGGTCCAAATTCCAAATTGGGCAGTGTTGGGCATGGTCCTCTCGGAGACGGACCTTTACCAGATCAGCATACACAGTGACAGGGGAGGGAGGAGCTAGAGAGAGAAGTACAGTAAGTCTTTCGCACACACCTGTGACTGACAAAGGAGAGAGTGACCGTGGAACTTTCTGGAATAACACACACTTGGGCCATGCTGAAGAGCTGACAAACAGTAAGGCACAAAGATACTAATTAAAACAGTTATAGTGTTGTTGATGATGCCACACATGCCATATTCAACTTAATGTTTTGAATTGAATAGTTTGAAAATGAATTGTTAATGTCTCATTTGTGAGTACAGGGTAGTCAAGGTAGGCTTTGATAGGTCATTTTTTTGGTTTATTAAGATCATTTCTGTCATGAACTATTAGACAATGGCATTGATCAGAAAAAGGTCTATAAGGCCTATTGTGCTAGATTTAGCTTGTAATGCATTTTGAACTCTTGTCCTAGAGTTACTTGAAATACGTAAGTAATATACATTTTAAGAGTTTTCAAATTTTAAGAGTGTTTATGTGTGTATGTTTGTTGGCTGTGCATCTGGCAGGAGGGTGTGTAATCCAGGCCCGCACTTTATCTGTCAGCAGGAGGCCAGGGAGCCGGTGCGGCCGCGTGCGAGAGACGATGCTAAACCCACACACCAACACACACTCTGCTGCTCCACATGCCCCGTCACACACACATGGCTAAGAGGACACCCAGCAGGCAGCTGTCGTCTACAGGGAGTGGTAGGTGACAGGACAATAGGGCTACGGCCTTGAAAATCAAATGGTTGCCGGTTTGATCCTACAAAATGTAGGCAAAATGTAGGCAGGGGAAAGCAGTCCGAGCCCTGCTTTTTCAGTGCACACATCTACGTCTGAAAGTCCCTTGAGCAGGGCCCCTATCCCCTTAGACAACCCACTTCTTCAGTGCAAGTGTGTGTTTCACTTCACTAATTCTCTATTAGGATAAATACATGAATCAAATTACCCTCACGGGATCAAAAAGTATACTTTTACTTTAGAGGCATCGTATGATTTACGCAGATATGTCTCTAATTTATGTCTCATGTTATACCACTTTCACCTCAGAAACAATGGAAAAATTAAGTGTTTATCAAGAAAAATAAAACTAGTTTTGATCAGGCAACTGAATCCAAATCAGAATGACTTTGATTAATGTGTCCCCTTTTCTTTTCTTCTAGCTTGTTATGTCACTTGGGAAGGCAAGTACCCCGATTTTATGCAACGAGACCCTACCATTAGTCCAACTAAACACGTTAGGCTAATGAATGGCTATTTTTTATTATTTTTTGATAATGTATGCTGTCGTAAACATGTGTGCATGTTCAGTATTCATTTCCTGTAATTATCTTGTTACTGCATGTTTATGTTTGTAATGTGTTGTTTGAGTCATAGTCTGCTCTCTCACTTTCCCTCCCTTGTCTCTGCATACACTGTTTCATGTTTGTTGATGTTGGTTTATTAGGTGTGTGTGTGTGTGTGTGTGTGTGTGTGTGTGTGTGTGTGTTTAAATTTTTAATGAAGGCCACTCCT